>OX463856.1:14503902-14854356 GCA_949825065.1 Odontocerum albicorne
ATATATATATATATATATATATAGGTATTGATGAATGACATTGTTGATGTCATTCATCAATCTAGCTGGAAGACGTTCTTATGGGTTTTGGTTTGGAAACACCCGTAGAATTATTTTTTGTATACAGTACAACCTGTTGGGCTTAGTGTCGTGCGCTAATCTCTTTCAACCAATCACAAAGATGTTAAAAAGGCCGTTAGTAAAAACCAGACTGGACTTTTTAAAAAATAAGACATCTATGAGAATCAAACCCCCGATAACCGAGTTGGACAACAGTCGTTTTTTTCAACGTCACCTTACTAAGTAGCTCCTGGAGGTTGTTGATTTTTTCCACCATGTCCTGTATTTTGACGTGCGTCACATGGGACTTCAATAAAATAAACTATTCAATATTATTTTGACATGACATTTGTTCACACAGTTTGAGAATAGCTTAACGGAATCGCAGAAATCTAATATAAATAAATGAATTAAAGATACATAAAATGTCGTATATAAATTCCATTTATTAGGGGTACAAACGAGTTCAGACTTGACAGAAATGATTTATTGTTATTAGTGGGAAAACATCTTATAGCAATAAATATTATTATTTCAAACAAATTAGCTAAAATGTTTTTCGGAGTTGGTGCCATTTTAGGTTGATTAAAATGATGATCGACGTTTCAAAGATTTTGCAGCCTTCGTCTTCAGGGTGTCTAAATACATTACAGAATGTATAGAATATTTTATTACAGCGCAACAAGAATGAAGGGTGTAACAACATATTTGGCCATCATTTAAACGAACTAAATGACAACTCTGAAAAAATCATTTTAAGTTAGGGGAAAATAGCAGTGAAAAGCTTCAAACATATCTGTCAAACAAATAAGTTTATTCACATAGAAAAACCTGAATCTCGCGTAAATGTTGGTTTAAGGGATTAGTGATAATTATGTTCAAACAGAAACATCCTAACATGTAGTGAACTACAAGTCAAAGTAATCGAACAAATAGTAGCCATCATAAGTAGTGATCTAAAGGTGTGACTGACGCGTTGTCTACAAGGTAAACGTTCCTGCAGGCACTATATCACCATGATATTGCAGGAAATGGAAGCTAGGTAAGCATTTTTAATTTAAATTGATTGCATCGAGTTGGTCGGGTGAGTTTATGGCTGAAGAGCATTTTTTTCCAAGCAAGCAAGAAATACGAAAAGCTATGGTTTATAAAAAAGGTGGTGGTGTGCTTTTAAATTTCTCGGTCATTTTTCAAGAGAAAAATATAATTTTGGGGTACACTTCTGAGCGCGTTTACAAAAAAACCCGACCTCAGATCTCTTATACACACAAGATATAATATACTATATATGATGGATATATCAGAATAGAGGTAAATTGAGTGTATATGAATGTGATTATATATAACGATGATACAGAGATCCTGATGGATAGACTGAATGATTTTCAGTGTTTACCGAATATAATTAACACATCAGGTGTAGAGCAAGGACTGCATATTGATGTTCAAAAAATAAAGTTTATACTCTTAAATCGACAATCCCATAATGGTACATCTCTACAACTAACCGGAAAATCTGTGGAGTAAGTCGACAGTTACAAATATCTAGGAAGGCTAATTACTCGTGACCTGGACCCATATAGAGAAGTAAGATGTCTAACTGAATTGGAATATACAGGAGTTCTTTAGATCAGTTTTCTACAAATCTAAAACGTTGGCAAAGCGCCATTAAATGCCTATATATGGTATATTCTACTTTATGATGTTGAGACTTGGGCCACGAAGACCAGAATGCTAAATAAGTTGAAAGCATTCGAAATGTGGATTCATCGGGGAATACGCACTATTTATTGGTGTCATCGTATCTCAGTTGTGATGCGGAACGAAAGCTCTTAAATACAATCAAAAGATTGTCTATCTAGGTCCTATATAGGGAAGAAATAATTACTACTTCCTAAATTTGATATTAGTGATCAAAATCGAGGGTTGGCACGGTATCGGTAGAAGGCGTCTGTCTTGGTTATGAAACATTTGCTAATCGACAGATATTCCGCCAGTTTGGGAGTTGCTCCATGTCGTCAAAGACATAATCGTATTATATTTTCTTAAGAGTGATGTACAAGTAGGGGGACTGGACATAGCTCATGGAAAATAAGAAGAATTGTATATTGACAATGTATTTCATGAAACATTAATTAAATAGCACCCATAATATTTTCTATGTGATTACAATTACCAAAATGACCAAGGAGTTTGTAATTATTTAATGAATATTTTTTGTAAAATAAAAACTTCCTAGCTCCAGAAAAGTATACAATAAATAATTATAGATTTTCATGAAACAAAATTTATTTAATCGAGTAGGGATGTTTTCTAAAATTTGTTGATACTCGTATATGCGTTACTATTACAATATCTGATTTAACCTCGACATTTTTGTACTATAGGGATTCGAAACGAAACCTACAGATGGAAAATAATATCTTTTCAACTTAGCCACTAAGGCCATCAATATAATTACTGTGCGCTTCCATAATGTAAGAACCTAATTCAGTAATACGTCACGAGTCGTCATAACCTAGTATGCATACATTTCCATGCTGCGTTGTGATGTCTGGAGCTTTTGTATCATTCTTACGGGAGCCTAAGTTTCGTATCCATATGTTAGTACTGGTAAGATGCATCGCTTTAATATCTTCCATTTGACACAGATTAGGAGATTAATTTTTAAAATGTAGTTCAGTCGTTCAAAGAAACTCCAACAAACTCCATGTCCTAAGCGGATATGTTGTTGGACTTTTTCTAGTTGTGTTCCGTCTATCTGGATCGATAGGACATCAACAAAGCATTTCGACATATATTTTGTCTTTTCAATATTAATTTTCATATCTCTTAGTTTGCTTGCCACTAAAAATTCCAGTATTTTACTCTGAGTCCTTCAAGATGTATAGTGAAGTGAATAATATCGTCTGCAAATATAAGATGGCTCAGATATGAACCACTGATACAGGATCCTTTAATTTACCTTTCGAGCTTCTTGAACACATCTTTTACGAATAATTTTCGCGAGATGTTATCATTTTCGCGGACTTTCTCATATACAAGGAATTTATCGATACTTTAATGAAGGTTTAATGTTACTGTTGCATTATTTTATATATTTCTAAAATTAAAATAAAATAATGAAAAAAATATGTTATTAATTTTTTGGCATACAGTTTACATAATAATTATAATTATTGACATTTAGAAATTTCAAAAGACGGATTTTGAAAGATAGAAGGAATTATTGGTAGATATAAAAAAACGGAGATTGTTAGTTTTTGACAATTATGAATCGATGAGTGTTTTACTAATGTTTTTTTTGTTATTAACCTAATTTATTTCTAAAATGTAATAATAATGATACGACGATGAGTTATTTCGACGCTTCAAATGCCTTATTTTTGTAGCATAGGGTGAGGTTAAAACATCTTACATAAGACGTATTTTCTGTACTAGCAAACTTAAGTCATTATCTTCCAAAAACAATGATTGTGAGGAAGTTTTTACGAAATATGTTACCTTCAGCTAATAATATATTGCAGTCTTTATCTCCCATAATACTTTTTTTTAATGTTTTAGGATTTCCTTTTCGATTAACTACAAATGTGAATAATAAAATAACTTTTAAGATGCACAAAGGATTACTTGTGTATTCGCTCGTATTGTACGTGTTATGTTTTGTTACCAGTTTGAAAGGTCTAACTGCAAAACAAACCGCGCTTGAAGCAATAGGAACGTCTAAACTTTTAATTTATGGCGAAAAAACAAAATATTCCGCGTCAATTTTTTTAATCTTCATTTTATTTATTACGGTGTATTCGTCAACATATGAAAAATCAAAGTTCATACGAAATCTGTCCGAAATCGATGAACTCTGGAAATGTAACGACACTTTAAAAAACTATAAAAAAATTATGAACACCACTTTTTTTGTAATTTGTTTCCAACAAATATTTTACACTACACAAATATTATTTCATTTCTATTTTATTAGTTTTTATAAAAATCTTTCGTTTGCTGAAAGTTTTAACGCCGTATGTCCCATTTACTTAACTTCACTTGTTCTATCACTATTCGGTATCTTTATACGTCACTCGACATTAAATTTGTGTTTTATCAACAGCGAATTGGAGTTTTTGTACAGTAAAAAAATTGTAAAATCTCTTCACCGAATGTATTTAAACCCAGAACTAGTTATTGAAAGGCGCAGGAATTTATTACAAAAAATGAAGTCATCCAGAAATACTTTGTTGTTGAGTCAAATAAAATTAATTTGGAAAATTTATGACAAAATTTGCGATTATACTGACAATCTGAACTCTTCGATGTCTTTCCAAGTTTTGGTACTTCTGTCTGACTCATTTATTTACTTGGTGTTTAATTCATTCTTCGCAATAAGTTCTTTAACATCACTGAATAAAAAAGGTAGTTCTAACAACAATATATTTGTGCCTATTTCTTACTTGAGCCAAGCCTTGACACCTTTAATCAATATTAGCACGACAGTATTGTTTTGTCATTTTCACGTTCTTCAGGTAAGCTCTCTTAAAATAACTAAATATGTAAAAATAATTTAAACCATGTATTATTATATATTTTTCGATTTCGTTCTACCTTTCCGTCGTTTGAAAACATACTTGGGAAATATCTTAATTCTTCGATTCGTTCTAATCTTTTATTATTCACCCAAATATCGCGTTTACTTTTCGTTTCACCCATTTCAATTACCACGACAATTCACTTACCATACGCTGTCATTTATTTCTATTTTCCTCTTACATTACCATCTGCATACTATATGTATAGTCCACATACATAACCGTTCGATATTTTAATGCCATATTCCTTTTTGTTAATTTTAAATTTTTAATTAATTACTCGGATGATCAATTAAAGCAGTTTTTTTTATTAAAAGTCGCAATTTTAATTTTAATTTTTGATGTTCTTGTGTCATACATTTTTACTGTTTTGTATATAAATATTTTTTCCGTATTAACAATGTGTTGAAGTTTCTTTTAAATTTTGTTGTTGATTTTCATTTTTGTTATGTGATATATGTTCAAGTTTGATTGACGTTTTCATTTAAATTTGCTTTTGGATGCGGCTGTTAAAAAAAAAAAAAAAAAGATTTTCCATCGTTTTGAGCTATGTTATGAATGGTACCAAAACTTCAATATGTAAGAAATGTTATTATTAATAAGTTTGTTATGTTTTTAACGTAATTTACAATATATTAGCACACATTGTTGCCACAATCCTGCTAGAAATACACGGAAACGTTTACACTGGGCCAATAGCAATTTGCTAACGACAAGTATACATAATAATTTACCAATCGTAAGAATGCAATAATTGGGTGACTCCGTGTCTGGCATGGCATGGTGGACATGTTTAATATGGACGTTGTTGAGTTCAGGAGGATCCTTCTTCGGCATTTCCTCAATCTTGGATCTTAACTGAGAGAGTGATTGTTCTATTTTAACTTAAATATATATATTTTTAATTTGCCCTTTAATTTCTATTCTCGTTACCCTTTACCGGAGACGTTTTATTTTTCTTACTCTTGTAATGTGGATTTTATTAACTGTATTTTTTTTGAATATTTTATTTTTTCCTTGAGTCTCAGAATTGAAAACAAACATTTTCAAATATCTAAGCAAACATTTGGTATAGACTGATCCATATTTTCGAACTACGATACAAATATAAACATGAAGGCTCGAGGAAGTTTTTGTTTCGTCTTGAGTTTGCTGGGAAATAGTCAACATTAATAAAGAAACTTACATTTTGTTTTGTCTTACAATTGAAACGTGTTTTATTTCTATGCTTTACTATATTGACTGCTTTAGTGTTGTTTTTTATCTTCCAGGTCACGAAAACAATAACACTAGTTAACAAAATGATGATAGCTGAAAAGGACAAACTTATTTTAAGGAAGGTTTGTTGTCCATGTTAATATCGTTTTTATTTCTTATAATTGTGTAATTGACTTTAAAATAAATACTTTTATTTTACTTACAAATAAGGAGTAAGAGAAACAAAAGGAGCTGTATGAGAAGATATATGCATGTGGATGAGGTGAAGAAAGTATGTCATGATAGGAATTTTTGGTCCTTCTTACTCTCTGCCTACCTCAATAGGGAATTAGCGTATGTATGTAATTTGTTTCGTAAGTAATAACCTCCGGGGCCTAGTGACTAGTCGGTAAGACGCCTGTCATCCACTCCGCGTATCGTGGGTTTTATTCTAATTGTAACCCAGATTTAAAAAAACAGTTTTTTAGTCTGGCTTTTCCTTGTGGCCTCTTTAACACTTTCTGGTTGGTTAGAAGGCATTGACCTAGTGTAATATTGCGTTACCCAGAAAGTAGTATCCCTGCGAGGTAGATAGAGATAACAGATGTTCAAACTTTTTTCTTCAAGTACACAACAAAGTGCTCCATTTATCTTGCTTTCTGCCACTTTCCTTTTTCCAACCTCTCTTTCAACTCGCCCATCACACGTAAACATAGATAACAGAATTCGTCAATTTGTTCCAGTTTCTTTGAGTTGACCTATATTTACACTTTTTACCATACCTTTTTCTATGTCAATTACCTACCATTTTGCTACATTTATTATCAAACATTTTATTAGACATCTCTTATACAGCTCACTTATCATATCCTCAAATCGCCTTCATTTTCAGCAACCATAACCATGAAAGTTACATGCAGAAGTCCACATAATACCAATCATATCTTCTTTTAAATCATTTATATGTAAATTAATATACTAGCATACGTCACAATACATTATAATTATGATTTATCTCTCAAAATTTAAGACATGACAATTGACATATTTTTGGTAAAATGTCAACTGTAGCTCATGATGAAACAATACCTATCTCAAAACTTAGATAAAAATAAATCAATTGACTTTTCAGTTTCATAACTAGAAAATACATTCAGAATGCCAACTATCCGAATTTCGGATCGCGATTCATATGTCAATTTTTGTTTATTTATAGCAATATCCTATATCGCATTTGTAACCCATGATACGAAGTTTTTTTTGGCATTATGTAAAATCAAAACTATTTGAGATACGACGTTTTCTTTTATTATAAGCGAAATCTTTTTTTATTAAGTCAAGGGTGTATTTTAAAATATATATGTATGTTATTTATTACAGTTACATCAATTTTCGTCACATATGTTACTCAGGCGACCGGAATTAACTGCATACGGTTTTTTCATATTGGATAATTCAGTCTTATTTACGGTTTGTATTTTATAATTTTCATTCACATCTCTGTATTCTCTATCGGAGGAAGTTATTGAATACTTCCTTACCAATTAGGAATCTCACTTTTAGCCTCATAATCGACAGAGAAAATGAGAGTATGCTTGTGGAACGTGCAAAAGAAAGACAACCTTTGTGACGCACACGAAGGTACATGGTAAGACGTCTGTCTTCTGATTCGAAGGATGATGGCTCGATTTCCGTCGGAACTTAGATATTTTTAAAAAGGATACCATGGAATAATTAAGATATTGCATAACAGCGTCACCAGCAAATGCCCTAGAAACTTATCACAAATCCCAGAAATGTATTGCCAAATTAACACATACTCTTAATTCGATAACCGGACATAACCGAATGTATAACATTATGCCATAAATAATATATAAACAATTCAGTACCTTCAGAATTGGATAAACCAAAGCAACTATCATCAATGGTTTGTGGTTGTGTAGTGCATCTTCAAAAGAGAGGAACATTGTGAAAGGAACAATAAAAATAACGCGTGGTAGATATTATTGTCTTGATTGAATTGTCTTATCGAAACGGTAATAAACCCCTCCGAGGACCATACAAAATGGGAACAAGTAATTAGAGCATTACTGAACTTAGAGGATTATCATTCATCGCATGGCCAATAAGGAAGTTTACGACTTCTTCTTTTGGCCTCTTAATGTTGGTTGATTGGAAGTGATCGTCACGAAATATTGTATATCTACTAGGTTGCATCGCATACAGCAAAAGTGTAATACATTAAAATATTTAATATTTAGCCAGTCATTACACTGTAATTTTCCTGATAACAGTTATTGATTTCAAGAACGAAAAAACAATTTCCGTGAACAAAACCAATATCCATTAACTTTTATTTAGAACCTACATAATTTCTAACTATGAGAATAAAACTACGTTAATTCAATTAATCAACATTGAAAAAATTAAATTGTTTTGATTAATCATAAAATCTTCTAAAATTCAATCGAACCAGTCTTATTTCTATCTTTGATAATAACACTATGTTAATTCAATGAATCTACTTTGAAAAATATTAAATTGTTTTAAATCTAAGATCTTCGATAATTCATTTGCTTAATCAAAAAGTATTGGGCGCAGTGGTGTTTTAGTGTCAACCTATGTAAGTGAAGCCTGGGCATTAAAAAAGGAGTGATAAGAGTAGAATAAATTATATATAGTAGAAATGCACGCCTTGCATACAATATTTGAGATAAAAATCCTTGACAGAGTAAGAAATGGATGTTATAAGTAGAATTATGAAAGATCATGATATGGTTTGGCCACGTTGAGATAATGAGTCGCGAAAGACTTAGGAAATAAATAAGTATGTCTGAAATTATTGAAGTGAGGAAGGGGTAGACCGACGAAAGCGTGAAAGAAGATAATTGGAGAAATTTAACTGAGGGAAAGGTAAGATATTTGAGAAACAGGAAATAATGTATGACTAGATATGTGGATGTAAACGAGACGAGAGCTGTGTCCATGGATAGAAAAGCGTGGAGATCTATCCTCTCTCTCTACACCAAAATTGATATGGTATGATGGTATGCATGAATGCTCTTATTTATCAGAGGTATATGTTAGTTGAATATATTTTTTTGGAAAAAAATATTTTGTGTTTTATGAATACTTTTTATGAAAAAAAAAAAAAATTATATATAATTTTTGTTTCAGGTGATCGGTGCCACATCAACCTATTTGGCTATATTAGCACAATTTTCATTTTATTTTTGATATATACGAGTACATACGTACATTATTTAATCTTCTATCAACATTAGTTTGCGTGCTTAATAATATGTATCTCCTTTATAGTTCGTTATCCGGAAAGGATGTTTTCATATTTCTCGGATAGAAGTCGTTAGTACAACGTTTTGGTTACAAACTTCATTTCAAATTTGCTGAATGTATATTATTTTGAAAGGTCATAGTTTGGCGCATTTTTCGTACATTTACCAAAATTTCTGGAGTGTTTTTTTTGGGTCATTTTAAAGACGGAACCAAATTAGTAGTTTTTCATGCTTTATATTTTTTACTAATGTAAAGGAAAAAAAAATACAACACAAATTAAATAAAACATATGTACAGTGTATGAGGATGGGGTAGTTAGTAATCGTGTGTTTCAAATGTTGTTTATACGACACTCGTTGATACGGCACTCAAAAGTGGTGTCTACTCTGGAAGGCCGATTATCACTGATGACGACCAAATCATGGCTTTGATTGAGAATAATCAGCTCTTCACGACAAGAGAGATAGCTGAAACACGAACGTTCGCTACTATCTTGTGATGTGGGAACCCTTTGCGTGCCAACACACCACACCTTATTTTATAGATATTAATTTTCTATTCGGCGCGACTGTAATATAATAAACTGTCAAGAGTTATCATATATGCACCATCCTTATCAACGTTCAATCAAATAAAAATATATAACAAAACTCAGAATACCCTTTCAAGCTTATTTATCTCTCTTATCCCTGTTTGATTCCTTTCTTCTAATCCTACCATTATTATTTAGACATTTTGTGAACTTATTTTATCCTTTGAGATATATATTTTTACAAAACTATAATAGATTAAAAAAAACATTTGTAACATAAGCTGGATCGCTGTAAGAAATTTGTGTATAGCAATAAGCTACGAAATGTATTGTGTGACACCATTTACACAAAATAATATATAAATAAATACAATTGTATGGTCTTATATTATATTTTTGTTCTACGACCTCTGTGGTAAGACGCTTGTCTCCAGCTCCGGAGGTTGCGAGTCTGAATCCCGTTGGAACCCTCGATTTTTTAAAAAGGATTCCAGTCCGATTTTCACTAAAGGCTTCTTTAACATATTTTTGGTAGGTTGGAAGATATTGCCCCATGGCAATACGCCCGCCAGGTTGTACTGTGTACAACAAAAGAGTAATACAACTACATACTACAAATTGATAGGCTTATTGCTATGTGGTAACATTTTCCAACCAAATGGAAAGATGTTTAAGAGGCTTTTAGAGAAAACTAGACTGGAATCGTTTAAAAAAAATTGGGTTCTAGTAAGTCGGAAGACAGGCATCTTATCAACTTGGTAACGGAGTTTATTTATACTAGGCTACATGACACTAGTTGTTTGAACCACCTCCATCTAAGCCGTTATGTCCCAGTTTTGCTACGATAAGAGAATTTCAATCTTCCCAACTATTGTTTTTTACGATCTAGTGACGTAAGTTTCGCTCCATTCGAAGTTTTCTGCAAAAGCGTTCGTAACTTGCTGAACTATTTGAACTTTAGTTTTATACGTATATTAAATGCTTTGCTAGTCATTGTCTTTTTACCGTTACGCCAGATATTATTTTTTTCATGATCAGGTGTGTCACCGTTGGATGTGGACTCTCTTTGTTAAGTCCTTCTTTGTCACTAAGTGAAGTCGAGCTCATAATAAATAAAGAAGGTTTTGATATTTTACTGATTATTATGGAACTGATCTGAACGGACCCTTCATAATATTTCAACAACACAATGTTTCCAAGACCAAGATTCAATCCAAAGAAAACATCCTTCTTAGCATCAATGTAAATAGACAGATCATAGAATCGGTATTTCAATTACTTAAGCAGAATTGTGAATGACAACAAATATAGATGATGAGATTTAGAATATATTTGACGCAGCTTCCAGGTGATTTGAGCTCTTCGTGGAAGAGTGTTTGATAATCACGAACTAATATTGGCAACCGAAGCGGTAGTCTATAAAGCTGGGACATTTTCTTCTCTGATATATAAATGCGAATCATAGATTGTCTACAGAGGACACATTAGGTCACTCGAAATATATCAACAGGGGCACTACATGCCAATTATGAAGATTCGACGGCACCATAGATTTTCAAATTGTGACGTTTTAAGAAGAGCTTTAACGTTCTTGTATCGCGTGCTCACACGCGTTGGTCAGGACTCGTTGATCACATGCCTGAATACATACTTCCAAGAATTATCCTCTTTGGTGAGGAAACGGAAGGCAGATGAAAGCACGCTGGGCAGTGCAAGAGTTAAACAATACGTACATCATGAGACGCTTCAATACATTAATGCTCAGCACAACTGGATGGAAACAGCAGCAGATAGAGTCAAATGACATGTAACGAAAAGACGACGTAGACAGATTTCAAATATTGAAGCGCCTTATCCTATTTGCAATAGGATACGTCTATCGCAAAGTGACTTACAGTACCCGGCGGTAATACACATCGGGCTTAAGAAAGAGACTGTCGGCCACAATCGGCTAACTTCGGCTTTGTAGAGCGTCATTTTTGTCAGTCATACACGTCAAGCGTTCTAGGGACAAAGACATAAGTTGTCAAGCGTTCTAGGGACAAAGGCGACGCTCCAAAAAGCCGAAGTTAGTCGATTATGGCCAACAGTCTCTTTCTTAAGCCCGATGTGTATTATTCACTGCCGGGTCTGTACATAGTTACTTCATAGGTACCAACGTCAAGTATCCTGATACCCTCAACTTTGGATTTTGTCTTCAATTATACTCGTCACAGGTCACGAGCATTTAATATTCATTACTCTCACATCTATTTACTAATAGATTTTTCGTCATTGTGACATCGGCGTATTTTGAGGTTATATAATTAGGCGCTTAATGAAGGTCCAGCTTGCTTTAAAATATGTTGTTGAGGTTCTCTCATCACATCCCCATACAATTTTAGCTTTGATTAAATATAATTTCATATATAAAACGAAAATGCTAAATGGCGATGTAAAAGCTTGATATTTATTATATTATGGTGTCCATGTAATTTATTAAGTTTAGATATTTTAAGTATGAACATAAAAATGATAAACACATGCATTTAGTGACAAGAAAGATGACTCTGTGTTCCAAGAATCAAAATGAGCAATAAATTTATCCACTTACATTAATTAATTTATCTTATGATTTTTATTTCATATCAGGGCTGATACTTGCCAGTATTTTACTCGATCCGATTAATGTTTTATTGATTATATAATTTTGATAACCTTTCCACATTTAAGTAACGAAACATTATCTTGAATCCCTCACATTTCTTTACCATAATTACTATGAATTACCATTTGATAGAAATATAGAAAGGAAATACAAAGTTTCGGAAATAAGCATTTAAAACTTTGAATAAATGAAATAATTTGTATGCTTTATTGATTATATTTAATAATAAATAGATTTATTTGATTTCTGCGACACGCATTTCTACCTTCGTTATCGAGGCTTTTTTTTAGGTGGAATGATCCCGGTTTGTTACGAGAGCCATGCTTAGGTATAATTGGTGTATTGTTTTAGCAAAAGTGTGTGTAGTGTATATGGTACATATATCTAAAGAGGAAAAATAATGAGTTCTGAAATTTAGAGAAGATTTGCTTTTCTTGTTGTTTCATAGGCTAAGAAATAAGCTAAAAAATACTAAAGAATTGTTTGGGATATATTTTTTAAACTAATTTTCATTCAGTAAAATTTTCATCACAGTAACACTTTAAAGGACTAATAAACTTTATACAGTCAAGCATTATACCATATTCATCTTAAGTAGTATACACTACAACTTTTTAAGACGTTACATTTTAGTAAAAATAATTTTAATTACAGTGTTAATTGGGAGATGCAATTTTCAAATTGCTATTTTCTGGTTTCCCATTTTATACTATTACGCTTCCATTACTCAAAAGCTTATATTTTATTTCCTTATATGCTCCAGTATTATTCTCCTATACGAACCACCCCCACCATCAGGAATACAGAGATGCCACAAAAAGTTTCCACCCAGATCGGTCCAAAGTTTGACCCTTCACATGCTTGAAACCGTGGCTGAACACTTAGTATTTTTTTTAAATGAATTAATTTTCTGCACCTTTTAAGCTGGACGCAGGAAGAAAATGAAATGGTAAAAAGTTGGGGCTATTATATTACGTACAGCAAAAATAATAAACCCCAACCGTATGCTAACCATTAACCCTACTTACTGGTACTTATGTTATGCATAATAGTTACGAGTCCTCCACATTTGTTATGATACAATAAATTATCATACGTGCAAACAGCGTTTAATTCCAACGGCTCATTAAACATTTATGTTATAAATCTACCACTGACAGAGGGCAAATAACTCTGTTGGAAATGTCATTCCTAGGTCTGCCGGTCGACTGGTTCCCTTCTCAGTCGCAAAGAGCAAGGATGGAGTATATTGAGGATGCTGCATGGACGATAGCGTGTTTGGAAACTTCAAATCTTCACTTTGCAATTGCAAGAGCTGATCAATCACACAGCGGGCTGCTCCTCTCACATCTGTCAAGGCTATTTGCAAATTAACATATTCATTGGTTTATTTATATGGTATTTAATATGGATATAAATTATTGTGTAAACTCACCCTCAGCTCTGGTATCACTGCGAAACGCATTGGCGATATTTCATTAAACGACTTATATATAAAATATATAAAGTTTGAAACAAATCCGTTAGTGGCACTTGAGTCAATGTAGGACTAATATGACAATACAATGTAATAACAGTAAATAAAAATCACAATAAATAGTCTCACACTAAAGTCCATATTTACTGAGTAGACTACCTAAAAACGCATTCTGTGTAGGTGAATATCAAGTGAACAATGTCCAAATTGCATTCTAAAAATAGTTGCAATGTTTTTATGTTAACCTTATCTTAATGTAGTATTAATTTGAATTACTTTTAAAACATCGAGTACTGTTAAAGGATCGAGATTACGATAAATAGGGGCATTGTAGCAATATTTCCCCTCCTTATCTTTGAGTACATAATTGAAGATATTTTTTAAAGTTCACTCGGCCGACCACTTTATAAATAATGGAAATTCAACATTTCAATTAGGATGGAGTGTAATTATTTGAGTTATTTATGTTCTGAATCTCATTTTAATCAAAATGGGTGACATAAATTTATATGTTTCAAAAAGTATTTTATCATTTCTAAATGTCGTAGCTTTTAAAAATTTTATTGGATTGGTTTTTATGCATTATCCTTCAAGAATACTCTAGTCAATGGAATTGGAAATGTTAATGTTGCATCTTATAATTAGGATTAAATCGTTTTATCAGAATAAATATCTTAAGGTATTAATTTTTCTTGTCAAGAACACGACAAGTATTTTTTTCTTTTAGGCTAGTTGGCATGTTTGTGCATGGGCTCGTTTATATTAACACCATTTTTATCTCTATTAAGTGGCCGAAGATCACCCGAAGGGCATTTACCCTTCAATGTTACACCTCTTAAATATAGTGAACTTAAGAATCAAGGCTAATTTATGCCATCAGCCTATGTACAGAGAGATTATACTCGTATTTAATGCTTAAGAGAGTCATTCTAAAAGACAGATCGAAGGGAACACCCTTACGCATAACTTTCTCATGCACTTTAAGATTCATCTTAAATTTAATCCTTTCAGGACACTTTGACCAGTGAATCTCCTTCAACAGGAAAGCTGGAAGTTTGAATTTGTTGCTGTATCGAAAAAATTTTGCAGCTTGACAAGCTTATCCTTAGGTAGCCCAATATACATTTGATTGCAGTAATCAAGTTGAGAGTCAATAAAAGCACTTACCAGATTCCTAACATTATTAAGTATGTTGTTTGGGAGCAAAAAATGCACAAATTACTCCCTTTTACATGAAAATAAATACGCCTGTCAAAGTGAGGATTCTTAGAATGCACATCCTTACACATAGTTATCGGGTGGGAGTCGATTCCGACTAATACCAGTCTGCAGAGTCAACCCTAAGAAATCCAGTCTTTGCCGAAATATCCTTGAGCTTAATTTTAGACATCCACATCGGTTTTCATATTTCTTTATAAAAGTTTTAATAGAAATAGAGGGAAGAAAGGTTGAAAAAAGCTTTACAAAATAAAGGCACTGCTAACCAAAGCTACTTTAAAAAATTTGGAATTTTTTTAATCGACTGCGAATAGAGGTGAGAAGATCTGGAGACAACCTTATCAGGTGGTAGATATCCATATTGCGTGACTGTAGGGAAAAGTAATCCAAGTGGCACTTAAAACAATACTCAAAGTACCCGATGACATGTACTATGATGGACACGGTCCATGCAAGCAACGATACCAAATACCTAAGCAATATTTTGACCAGTCGCAGGATATGTTGACTTTAGTTTTCTCGATTTCAGAAATCGTTTTTTTTTTCAAGTATAATTTCCGCGAATAACAAGGGCACAAAGTACAAGTATTGTTAAGTAAAAATATAATTTCCTTTTTTCTGAGGGCGTGTTTTTGTATAAATTTTACGCTCCCAGCACGTGATGAGAATTAATGATTTAATCCGTTATTGTATAGCAATCGGACGTATTGATGCAAAACACATCCAACCAACAAAGCACAAATATTGATTGATAATATTTCAATGTAAAATCGATTCATAAAACTTTAATGTAAACATCCAGTTAATGAGTTGTGTATTTATAGTTTATTTATTTATATATTCTACATGCTTAACCCAATTACATAAAAAAATTAAATAATAAATGTTAAAAAATAAATGTCTCGTAAAATTGTCAATAAGAATAATGATTATTACTTATGCTTCCTTGTGAAGTGGCTCAGCCCCACCTACAAAGTTTATTAATGAGTTTAATCTTGTATTATACATGTTTATTTATATATGTATGTTTATTTTATGTATATTGACACAATTGTTTAGCGCCTTGACAAATTACAGGAAGGTATAAAATTTCTAATAAAACTTTTAAACTGAATTTCTAATTTATCTCACAACCAAATACCAAAATGAATAATGAAATAAGTGAATATATATCCTTATTGGTACTGAAAGATACTATTTTTAACTGTTGGATGCTTCTTCCTTGTTATACTTAATTCTCTTGAAGATATTTTATACTTTTGAAAATTAAATACAATACATCATTTAAATTTTATATTGTTTAAATGGAAAAGCGAGCCATAAATTACAGGCTCATGCTAATAATGCTTAAAAAATGTATTTTCTAGATATAGAGAATCTTGGAACTCGGTAAGGCCAGACTTAACTCGGCTGAAACAAATTTAATATTCTACTATATTTACTTGGTTGATACATTCACAATTTACATTCATATCCATCCTTACACACACTTAAATCTCAATCTGTTATAACATATACTATTCCTACTGCATCGTAACCTCAACAACCAAACCAAAATTATATCCAATAACTCTTTATTACACGTTCCGCATTTACGATTACATCAGTCATCCACGTACATATGGAAACTTTCAAAAGCTCCTCACTCCTTTCTCTCTTCCTGTCAAAGAACAACCGTGTAAAGTATTTTTAAAATTGATTTTTAAATCCGAATAAAAAAAAATTAACTAATGTCGATTAGAAGAAAACCATAGACTTGGAATATTTGAACTAGTTCAAATAAAAATAAAATATAAACTCTTTTTCAACCGTTGTATGAAAATAATTGTGCTGAAAAATATTTAAAACTGATGTGGTTTCTAGGGATGTGATGAAGATACCAGTTCTCTTGAAGGATATTATGATAATTATTCTGTAGGGGTAAACCCAAAATATTTGACCTTCTTAGAATGCATATCCTAAACAGGATCGAACAGACAACTTTCTCAGAATGCAGTTTATTACATATGTATTTGAGATTGGCGAGATCAATTATTTTTATTTTCAAGTTTCCCTTGTGTAATAATAATCTCAAACGGTACGACTCTTCAACGTTTTAAATGCAATTATATAAGGAAGATGCCTGTCTTCCAGTCCAGGGGGGCTGGGATTATTCCTATTTTGTTGGAATCGAATTACATTTACAAAGGTTTTAAGTCTGGTTTTCACATAAAGCTTCTTTAACACCTTTCTGGTTAATTAGAAGAGATTGTCTCTCAGAAATAAATCCGCCAGGTTGCAGTATATACAAAAAGTGTAATAAAATAAATAGTAAAAGTTATCTAATAAGCTCTGGTTTCCCAGCCGTGATGTCCCAGTACAGACAATGAGCTGTCTTGGAATATTTATTAATGTTCCTTGCATATTGTTAACATACTCGTATATCCCTTCGGATTTGGGGAGGTTCCAGGTGATCGAATACAGGGAGCCAGGGGATCTGCGCAAGGCTCTATCCTATATTTTTAAACAAGCATGCTTGGATATTACTCCTTATTGTTGTGCACCTGCACCTGCTCATGCATAAACCATATGTACAAATCACTAACAAGATAAATAGCAAATCCTTTGTTTATCGGCAAACTGTTGTTTAATGTATCAGATAATTATTTACGCTATCGTGAATTAAAACTGTTTTTAGAACCGTATTCGCGAACTGAGCTAATAAAAGCATTATCACTAGCACACGTATGACTTTGTTGAAGAAATTTTGTGATACAGATCTCTTTCATATCTCTGTGGATAAAATGAGGACTAAACTCGTTAATTCACTTTGTAGGTTATACCTAGTTATACATAGTCAATTCGCATGAAAGCATAAGAAGCACCATTGTTTCTGTTCATAATGGTACATTACGATTTAGTAGGTTTATACCTAGTGATACATAGTCAATTCATATGAAAGCATGAGTAAGTAACATTGTTTCTGTTAATAATGGTACATTACGATTTAGTAGGTTTATATCTAGTGATACATAGTCAATTCATATGAAAGCATGAGTAAGTAATATTGTTTCTGTTCATAATGGTACATTACAACTTTGTAGGTTTATACCTAGTTATACATAGTCAATCATATGAAAGCATGAGTAAGTAACATTGTTTCTGTTCATAATGGTACATTATGACTATTAATCATTCTTTTATTTATTATTTGATGAAATAAGGTTAAACCTATATCGAATGTAAATAAAGCAAACACTAAGTATTCGAGCATTGTATCTACAGAATGCGTAGTTTTTTTACATTGTTCTGTCGGCTTGAAAATTGAAAAGTTACATATTCCCAAGCGAAGTCAATTTCATCTGCCATGATTTTTCTTTTACAATATTAGTTGTAGAATCTAATTGTGATGATTGAAATGATTTTCTTTGTTTAAATATCGTGGTTAGGTAGGCGATCTGACTAGTATTTACATTACCGGACAGTTGAAATTCTAACTACAAAAAATATCTTCAACTTTTACGAATATGTTTCTAGTACCATCTTCATGCTAACTTTGATATTTTAATACGAGCACATGCCTAAATCGTATTTCAGCTAGTATCCCTGATAAAATGGACTTGTTCAACGAATCCATTTTATTGAAGTATAAGATAAGTAGTTTTTGTCTTGTAGTCAATTTTTATTTTCTTTTCAAAGTTGACGTGTACGCATTATGCATTTACAACGTACTCTTATAATATGAGAAGGAGGGATTTGGATCGATTAAGGAGGGCGTTCAATTAATTGAATTTTATGATCCGGCGCATAATAATTGAGGCGCAGACTTTAAATTGGAAATTAGCTGAAGGCGGCCGACAGAATTGAGAGAGATGCATCATGAAAACATGGTGACTTGTATGCTGGATGCATTCGAGTGCAATCGTTTTAATTTCTCGGCAAGTTTTATTTTCTGTTTTATTTTTAAATACACTGACCGAAACATATTCAATCCGATAAGCTTTATTGCAAACATTTTATCCATCACCATAATCATCCTAGAATTTTCTCATTTATTTGGGGTCTGTGTGACGAATCGTCTCTCTCCATCGTGCTTTGTCAAGTGCCATATTTGGAGTCAAGTTTAGGTTTGTCATATCTTGGATGATGCTATTTTTTCATCGCTTCTTTGAATGACCTCTTCCTCCATTTCCTGAGACTATTTCCACTGTCTGATTTCTCACATGTTAAGCTGGTTTTTCTAGTTTTCTTTATAATAACTGTTAGCACTCACGCTAAGCAAGCGAGTACATCAGGTTCGATTCCTGGTGGTGTTGTTCATATACCATTATACATCAGAATTTATGTTTTTTAGAAGCTTTTATTGTGCAAATCATGAATTCTCATAGCGCTACTAAGCTATAGTACATAAACAGTAGCGCTAAACAAAATATTGCTTTCCAAAAAGCTGTAGCAGATAAAACCTGTTGATCGGTTTTGGAAGTTTAATGTCCTTACCATCGGAACTTAGTGTTAGATTTATTAAGAATGTGTACTTGTTGAAGTGTAACAGCATACACACAATAAACTAATACACTCACAGGCGTCTTCCATCCACACGATAGCTGACAATCATATTCGATCATGAGGAATAGTTTATCGTATCGTAAACTATTTATCTACATTTAGCTTAAATCTAAACAATTATACCTGTTCATTCCCACGAGTATTACCCTATTTAATATATGGTATCTGCATTGGAGTGCACATATTAAAAAGCACGGCCGAGAGATAATATTGTTTTCGATTTTGTTGATTGATCCTTCGGGCTTCATTTATTCGTATAGCTCACCTCGACATATCTGAACTGGTGATATGTACATACTGTAGAGCGTGATCGAAAATTTTTTTTTTTTCGGTACCAATAACCGAGATTTCGGGTACAGCACCACAAAATTGGACACATAACTTCGTGAGTGTAGGAAATATTGTCCTATCGCAGATTAAAATAATCTATCCAGCGCGTAAGAGTATTTTAACCAGGTGAACAATTTCATCTTTTACTTTTTGGGTGCCAATGGGAATCGAATCTGAAACACTCGAGTGGAATAAAACCATATTACTAACTGGACCCTGGAGTATATGGAATAGACTCATACCTCGCTAACCCACTATAGTTGGCAAAAGTATCCCGTCACTAAAGGTAATAAGAATATTACAGATGATCTCTTAATCGGATTGGCATCCTTTTTATTTTCTTTTTTTTTTTTTGCAAAAATGAGTGGAAAATAAGATAAATCTACGTAAATCAAATTGTTGTACTGTTACTTAAATCTTAAGACTTAAAAACATCCTTGTTTGGGAGGTCTTATGAATATGTATGATGTTATATGAAGATAACACTAAACCTAATGCCGATTGTGTTACTATAATCAAGTATCGGAATATCTACACAGATTTCTTTATAGTTCGTCTTCCCTTGATAAGTTTTCAGCAGTTTTCTAGCCAAATATGTTTTTCTGAACATATTCAGATGCGGGAAGTACCTTATCTAATGGCTATATATACTACCTTCCTACCATTACAATCAACTAATGTATGTAGTTGTATATATTTTGTAATATTTTAAATCTGTCAATAATAGTTGGTTCCAATTCCAAGTTAATGTGCCCTTGAGGAGAGTTTACAATCTAAACGACACTATATAAATTGCCCTTTTATTATTATTACTATTGTTTTGGTTTATTTTCATTAGAAAATAATTAGGTATAGTAGTTATGACATATTGTCGATTGGAAGTCAATGTTTTGTTTCTGTACTATCCCCATTGGTCATTGATAAATCTCAGATCTCAGTATATATCGTATACAGTGCAACGCATACGCTCAACGCGCTCCTTAGGGCTGAAGGACTCGGCAATTGGACCCGATATGTTAATAGTGCCTTATATGTTATGTATGTTCTTGTGTATCAGTGTGTGACAAACCATTACAGTTCTTGTTATGAGACATGACGATTGATTGTCGTATTGATGGTGTATTGTTAGGGATTTAATATAATTGCATTTTGAGCTTACATTCCTGTTTCATAGGGACCCATGGGACTTGTGATAGACAGTTCTCATCAATTTGATACTGGATAAAGATTATGATTGTTTAAAGGCTACTCTGATATACGTTGTAAATACTTAACTCTGAGATGAAACGCTAACAAAAAACATAAGTATAAACCGGCTAGCCGAGATACATCGTTCGGCAAGACCAGACTTCCGCAACATTATCATTTCCATCACGCCATGCTCATATTGAGGTAGACAGAGAGAACAGGTCTCTATTTCATTCTTTATTTGGTATATACACCTCGTCATGCATACTCTCTTATTATAAAATATGGCACTCTTCTTTCTTTCGGGATTTGATTCATTTGATTTTATCACGTCTTTCTAGGTTTTCTCAAAGTCTTCTTTACTATTTGTATAGATTATATTTCTAAATTGTTCATCATTCAATGTTTTTTGGAGTTGCTGGCCCTATATCATGAATTACTCTTTCTGTGAAATGTAAACAGGATGATATCACAGAGATATTCAAGAGGTTTCGTAAGTTCACACAACTTAAGAGATATTAGAACGGCAATACCATTGGAGTGGGTACAGTCACCAAATGATTAAGTTAAATGAAATAAATGTAAACATTCTATATGTTAAGAGTTTCACGCAAATACATTTTACGGATTTTTATGTTGCAGTTTGTTTCAATAAATTAGCTTTTGTTTAATGATAAAGAGTTTTTATGACTGATTTTTTAACGAGTACTTTTTTTTGACAGAGTAGTCGATGAAAAGTAATAATTGAGAAACAATCAACAATCGAAAATGCTAACGAAACATAAAAATCTCATTGAAAATAGAGATAAAGATTGGAACTGTCCATGAAATATGTAACAAGTAATCGTTAAAGACATTTTTGTAACAAATTGGGAACATAATTTTCGAAAACATGTTTGGAGGTTTTTGCAGTTTGTCGTATCTGTTGTATAAGGTGTTTTGTACCACGTGGTTTGACTTATGATACTGACGTTTTAAAGTCAGTCAGAGAAGCGATAGAAATCTACAAATATCCAAACAATATTATCAGGAACGATCGATGCTACCTCAAATACAGTAAAATGAAAATTAACAATAACTATATCGCTTCAACCTTCGTGGAAGCTATCGCGCTTGTTCTTCCGTGGTGTGAAGGACTTGCAGTCGTCACGGTCGCAAACAGGGACCGTCCCATGCATATACGTTATGGTTGAGACTCTGTTGTAAACCATGTGGTATCCGATGACAATCCACTTTTGATTAAGTTAATTACAAACAGACTGAAGATGAAAACTGCAAAGTTTTCAAAATGTCAACATCGAAAGCCAAACCATTTGAAACAATACACTAAAATATATTATATTGGGTGTTAACATAAATTGTGTCCGTTTTTTTTTCAATTTAAAACTGAGCACCAAAAGTAAAACAAAATGGTAAATGTTATACGTAATTCGAAAGAAAATTTTCTGCTCTACAATATATTGTGTTTGCTTTTACGTTACATATATTATTTAATTTAATTATAAGCCTTCAAAATGGAATTTCAAGTAAACGAAAATGAGCATTTTCGACATCTCCTTCTGTTCGCGTTCAATTGAGGGAATAAAGAAGATGCTATGAATGAAAGGACAGCTCGTCGATGGTTTGTGCGTTTCAAAGGCGGTAATTTCGACCTGATGGACCATGGACCATGGAGCATCGACCATAGACCATCGACCATGGAGCGCTCCGGACGACCAGTGGACTTTGATGAGGACCGTTTAAACCATATTATTCATGAAGGTCTGTTGAATACGTCGCTGCTGTGCGTGTACGGGAAAACCCGAGGCAGTCAATTTCTCGTCATTCACAAGAACTTGGCTTTTCTGCGACTTCAACTTGGCCAATTTTGCTTCGGGACTTAGTTTTGCACCCGTATAAAATCCAACTGACCCAGGAACTTAAGGTAAATGACCATAGACAACGCCGTGTGTTCGCTGATTGGGCTCTGGAGCAGTTGGAAGTTGACCCAAATTTCGCCAAAAAAATCATCTTCAGCGACTAGGCCCATTTTTGGATGAATGGATGTATGAACAAGCAAAATTATCGGATTTGGGACGATACTAATCCACACGAGATACACCAGCATCAAATACATCCAGAGAAAGTCACTGTTTGGTGCGGATTTTGGTCTGTCGGAATCATCGGTCCGTACTTCTTCCAAAACGAAACTGGCATTGCCATAACCTTCAACGGCGAGCGCTACAGATCGATGATAAGCGACTTCTTGTGGCCTAAACTGGATGATATGGATACCGACGACATGTGGTTCCAACAGGACGGCGCTACATGCCACACAGCGCATGCCACGATGGACATTCTGCACGAGCGATTTGAGGGCATGGTTATCTCGCGCGGCGGCGACGTGAACTGGCCACGGAGATCATGCGATTTAACGCCTTTAGACTTCTTCGTTTGGGGTTATTTTAAATCGCAGGTCTATGCGTATAAACCGCAAACAATTTATGCTCTCAAAGTCAACATAACGAACGCCATCCAGCAAATTCAGCCAGATTTATGCGACAAAGTCATCGAAAATTGAACCTCCCGAATACGTGCCACCAAGAAAAGCCGCGGTGGACATTTGAACGACGTTATATTCCATACTTAATGCCATAAAATATTATTTCAAATAAAAAAAAATGAGTAGATATCTCACACACAAAACTTGTTTTATTTACATTTGAAAATTGAGCGTCCTTATTGAAAGACCCTGTATGTGAATTTCTGCGGAAACAGTTTTTTCATTGACTGTTAAATCGGTTATGATTTTTGTCGTCAGATAACTCGAAAGAAATTCAGTATTTTTTTAAATATACTTGAACAAGGGCTTAAGAAAAAAGAATTTAAACACGTTATAAATAAAAGAGAGTCTGGTGTCAATATTCAGGATATGCGAGGTGTTGTAGGTAATAACTTTGATTAAGAAGACTGCCCATAAAGCAAGTCACCGGTACCAAGAAGAAAACTTAGTAAATGCACTTATTTTCGAAAATTCGTTATTGCTTTAAACTTTTGTTATATGGAGTTCAACCTGGAAAGGTGACTATGACGCAATATCTTCGACATAACTAGAAATATACTTAAGAGGTTTTAAGTGTAAACCAGATTGAAACCCTTGTTAAATAAATAGAGTTCCAACGGGAATCACGTCCGTATCCCCTGAGTTGGAACATACACATCAAACCAACTGGGCCACGGAGATCATCTCTTAAAAAAATACTGGTTTTGAGGAAAACTCAATTTTTGTGTCGAGAAAAAAATGTGCATAGCTTTAAAATATATTAGTCGAAATGTGCATATACATTTTGTCAATGCCGAGAAATGGCTATTTTAATTATTTCATAATAAAAATTGCGTTTCCATACATATTCGATCAATATGTTAAAGTGTATATTGCGAAATATTTGTGAAGTGATAAAAATATCTGGCGCCCTGTCCTCTCTACATACCCTGATAGGGGAATATGTGTATGCATAATTATAAAGTAAAATGTAAGAAAATTCTTGTAAATAATATAATCTATTTTCATTTCAATTACCACTTTCACAGTCATATTCATAGATGATTATTTATCTAAAATAATTATAAGAGAGTTGATAAATATTTATCATTTGAAAAGTAGTGTAGGGGGTTTATTTACGGGATCTTAAATATTTTAGTACGTTAACCGTTAATAACATACATTTGTACATACATTCCATCATACCATTGCCCTACTGGGGTAGGCAGAGAGAGTTAAGTGCCAGGCTTTCCTATCTCAACACACCTCTTTATACAAATTCAACGACTTTTTAAATTTTATGTTTCCTTTTTCAAAATATAATTCACTATATTCAACTATACATTCCTTCGTCTTCCACGCTTTCTTTTCACAATTGCACTATATATGAGTTTTATTAATTTTTCTTTATTCATTCGTTTTACATGCCCAAACTATCATATAATGGTTTTTTATATTACTAAACATATTATTAACCTTAAGTTCATATTCATTCCTTCTTTACTATCCTTAGTTGCAATTCGTTTTGTAATATCACTTTGTCACACCAATGGGAATGCTGTGAAGAAGATCTAGTAAATAAAATGAAAACTTAAATCAATAAAGACTTCATTTGAACTGGTTTGATAAAAATGCTATTATAGCGTCGACTAGACTAGTGTGAAGAATTCTACTAATGCTTCAGACCCGACCCAAAAGGAGACGAGGGCAAAAGAAGTACAGTTAGTAACAAATTCTTCTTCTCTTATGAATTAGAAAAAGTATTTTTTTAATGAATTGAATGAAACCGTAGCTTGTATTTGTTACTTGTGTAAATCTATAAAATATTCGATTAATAAACGAGTTAACCAAATAAATATTATTTCTATCTAGATTGTTTATTTTGTCAATTATTTTTATATATGATTTTTTTTAAATATTTCCTCTCCTTTCTTTAACTTCTTGATTAGTTTGAAAATACTCTGGACGGCATTGAGGATCAATGCAAATACTAAGTTTATTGCAAGTGCGGCTGAAGTG
The DNA here is from genome assembly GCA_949825065.1 of Odontocerum albicorne. Lineage (NCBI taxonomy): Eukaryota > Metazoa > Arthropoda > Insecta > Trichoptera > Odontoceridae > Odontocerum > Odontocerum albicorne. The sequence continues at coordinate 14,529,517 of OX463856.1, forward strand.
TTGCTGTTTTTAAAGCGAAATTCGATTTATTCTCTCTTATGAAATGCAACACGCTTTACGGGTTGCCGTTGTTATTGCAGTCAATAAATGGGAATATCATAAATGAAAAATCATTACACGCATTGATAAAAACTTGCTTATATATTTTTAACGCACCGATTAAAAATACGACAGTGATGTGTCTTGTACTACGAAGATAACCTGACATGGTGATGAAATGAAAAAATGAGAAAAATCTTTCAGATTTAATGGCAATACTTAAAACAAAATGGGTATATTTTATCCAAATGAAAAAAAAAATACGTTGTTTGTGAGAAATTTTATACCAGAAAGAAAAATCTCTTCATAACATAAAAAATAAAGTCTTAATTCGAATCCTTTAAATACGAAAGTAATTTTTCATAGAACATAATTATTAACGTTTTAAATTAGGAGTATTTCGTTTGAAATTTCTTCAATTATTTTAAATATTTATTTATTGAGGTGATAATTTTATTTTATGAAGTAAGATAAATTAAGTGAAAATTTATTAAGAAACATGTCGAGGCCTCCATGGCAAAATTGGAAAGATCTTTGATTTCCAATCGGGATTTTTGGGTTTAATTTTAGACGGTACAAAAAATATTAAAATCATGTAATAATACTCACACGTGTCGAATACATGTGCGAATTTTATTGTCTCTACACTTGCGGTTTCGTTAACAACATGTACAATAACAAAGTGGTTCGTAACTTGAAGGCTCGATTATGGAGTCTAAGACAATATCGTATCATAGCCACGTTCTTCAATATGTTCGAATCATTAATGTGGATATATCGAAGGGTACCAAATTATTATATTTGAGAGACAATCGAAAGTTCTTTCTGAAACATCTGAATCTTCCTATTGATGAATTAAGTATTTGTTTATTTAATTAGTTTAAAATTATGTCAGAAAATAATTTTAGCTTAATTAACTAACATTTTGTTTTGTTAAGGCATTAACATTGTGGAGGTTTAAAAACAAGTCTTATTTGTGCGCCTCTGATGATGAGATGAAAGCCTTGAAACCGGTAAGGTTATACCGTTACATAAAGTGGAATAAACAGTGTTTGATAAAACAAATTACAATAACTAACATTTATTAGTTCATAGTACAATACTAAACAATAATATTGATTAACAAACCATAAACACAACAAAAATTTCGAATGTTTCTTTTCGTGGAGATGGTCTTATTTTTATGATATTTTCCCATTCCATTATGTTAAGGAATTAACCATATTCACATATACTTTTTGCTAGTACGTAACATATTTTTGCTGGTACGCAACATATGATATTGAAGGACGTAAAATAAGTGTAATATCAATAAAATAGTTTATTAGAAACATTCAATTCCAAATAATTGCACAGCTTATAATACAATTGTAGAAAAAAGGGAAATTCTCTGAACTGCATATTCATATGTTATATCACAAGCCCCCACTTCCCAGGTTCTGTGGAAATTACTTCCTAATATCATTTGATTTCCTTACATGAATTTATAACCTATACCTTATACCGAATGTGTTACTATCACATATTGGAAGACGAACACATGCAGATACGTAGAAGTATATCATTGAATTACCGCAGCCTCTAATTTTCTATCCTTACACTCAACTTATATTTATTTTGTAATATTTTTAATCTGTCAGTAATAGTGAGTTCGAATCTTGAGTAAGAGCTCCCTTGGAAGAGTCTGCTCTCTAAACGGCAGTATATAAATTATCCTTTTATTATTATTATCCAATGCTTTTTAGAAGTTGGAACTACCAAAGTTAACAACAGCTCGTCTCTACTTTTAAATGATAATTCAAGTAATGAATGTGATTAATGGTTAATGGGCGAGAAATTCCTAATTATACTTAGTTTTAATATACTTAATACATCTTAATTTGTGATCTATACCAGTGCTTCCCAATTACTTTCATGTAACGGCCCCCTAAATCTGAAGTAATTTATTCCCAGCCCCCCCAAAAAAACATTTTTTTTATAGTTAAAGATTTATTTGGCAATAATTATTACAATTAAAATACACATATTTATATCCAACAAAAAATTATAGGAACTTGGTTAAAAACTTTTTTTTTAAATAAAAACTATACTCACATGAAACAATTTAATACTCACATGAATATTTGTACTTTGTACTGAATATTTTCGCGATCTATACGACGCGGACGTTGAACGAACTTTTATGAGTTATCATATGTGCCATCTTTAATCACGTTCAAGCCAGAATCGAAAACTATTCCATAGCTCAGAAAACGCTTTCATCGTAATTCTCCTTCGTCTGGATTCCTTATCTTCGAACAAATTCCTTTCATCTAGTCGAATCATGATTGTTAAGAGATTTGTAGTTTTTTATTAGAATTATGTAAGTGCGGATTGAATTAAAACATATGTTTTCATCGCAACCATTAGCGCATCCCAGTTCGAAGTTCTTGCCAAAGTTTTTCTACAAATTTTGATATTTAATTTTTTTCATCAAAATCAACTATAATTAAAAGACTTGACCGTAATCGTTTTATTCTTTCATAATACCACTGGACCACAGGTTGATCTCATTATCTAGAAGCTATATTTTCATAGGGCAACGTGTTGAATAAATCTGCATTTTTGAACTTTGAAAGTGAAACATACATTTTTATTATTTTATTTAAGTCTCTTCTATAATACAATAGTGTAACTCCGCAAAATTTTTTTTATTCTTTTTACTAAAATTCTTTGACAACGACGTGACACAAGTTAGATTGGCGAGGGCTATTTTGATTTCAAGTATTCATACTCTTCAGGTTTAATATTTATGCTTCAACGACCGTGTTGGATATTTACATCCGAGATGAAAAATATCGGCAGTTTGTCATGTTACCCCACAGTAGAGGTAAGTGCAAGTGCGGCCGCTAAATGATCGTGAAACCGGTCAACTTTGACGCAAATACCCAATTAATATGACGTTAAATACGGGATTATCCACTGCTTACGACACATTATTCGGATTTCAATAAATTCGACTGCGTGATTCAAATATGTACGGAGTTTCTCAAATTGTTCTTGCTTTGGTTCACAAATACTTCTCCAAGCAAGCCAATATGGCCTATTTTTTACGAAAAACATATTTACATACAAGGATTTTATGCTATATTTTTTAATACGTATTTTCATAATATATTTATATCCTGATTATATAGAAAAATATAACTGTTATATATTTATATCTTTTAAAGATAGAACGGATAACCTCCACGGTCTAGTTGGTAAAACAACTGTCTCCCAATCTGAAAGTTGAGGACTTGATTAGAAGGGGCTTCAGGCTTGTTATCATTTAAGACCTTTTGAAAAATTCCGGTTTGTTGGAAGATATTGACACAGAAATAAAACCAGGTTGTATTGAATACAACAAAAGTGCTATATAATACAATTTGGAACGATGTAAAGGTTTCTTTGCGTGTTAAAAAGAATTTTTACAAGCTTTCCTATCATGGTGGAACCAATATAACTCGACTCTCCAAAACCAAAAGATTCAGGATAAAATAAGATTTTCTCTATGTATTATACCAAAATTACAATCACATAATGCCCTATGGGGGTAGGCCAAGAGAAGAGTTTCTACTCAATAATATTATGGTACCCGTATTACTTTTGAAATACTGCGTACTTTAGATTCTACCACGCTCATACTACGATACATTGTTATGTATAGTCTTCTATTTGTTATGTATAGTTTTCTATTTGTTATGTATATTTTTCTATTTGTTACGTATAGTCTTCTATTTGTTAGGTATAGTTGTCTATTAGTTATGTATAGTCTTCTATTTGTTATGTATAGTCTTCTATTTGTTATGTATAGTTTTCTATTTGTTAAACGTTTAACTCTTCCCTCTTAGACATTGAAACATTTGTTCGTGCCTCAGTTTATAGGTCTATCTATACTTTTCGTACCTTCTATGTTACTCGAATATATATTCATTTATAGTTTTTTCATCATTCATTGATTCAACGTAATGTAATTCTATGTTAATTTTTAAATATTAGCACTCATCGTTATTTAAGTGATTAGAGATGAACGTCAACTTAAGACTGATGTGTTGAATAATAAGAAAATAGAACACCAAGATAGTTTGGACACATAGAGCGAATGAAAGAAGAAAGACTAACATAACATATATTAAACAAGAAAGATTAATATAACAATTATAGTGCAAATGTGAGAGGATGGTATGTGAGAAGAACACCAAAAAAAGTATGCTTGAATCAAATGAATGCTATTTTGAAAGAAGCAAACGCAGAAAGTCAGAAAAATCGTGGAAGTTTCAAAGGTGTGGATGAGGTTAAGGATGTGTGTCGTAATAGGAAAGTCTAGCACTTTGTCCTCTCTTCCTACCCCGACAAAGAAATGGTGTGAAGGTTTTTGGGTATCTTTAGTTAACACCCATTTTTTTTCTAATAACATATTCAAATAATATCCACAGTCATCATACCATAGAAAAGCAAAAGATTATTAACAGTAGTTCAGAAAAAAAACATGTTGAAAAACCACTGGCCGACACGTTGGAATTTCTTTCATATCAAAACAATATTTGCATACTTGAGATAACCGATAAATGCAGTAGTAACTTTTCATTCATGTCGCCTTTTTGTGAGGGGGTCAAACAAGGTGTTAACGAGCATAATAGGTATCGGCATTTTAATGATTTGAACAGTTATCTGGTCACTCAATCTGGTTATGGTCTGAATTGTCCAGGTATTTAAGATGACTTGTCAGTTTATGGATGGTATAAACATTATATTGCAAGTCTATGAAAGGCTCGTGAATCAAATGGATTGAGAATAAAATTGTTAAGACAAAAGTTGTAGTTATTGAGAGACGAAGTAAAAATGTGTGTGAAATAAAAGCGAAAAACAAAATATTAGAGGGAATTTTGTATCTTGGAAACATGTTTACGTTGGATGGCCACGTGAAGTGCGATATTGAAAGGAGAGTAACATCTGTCAATAGGGAAAATATATAATGTGTTTACCGAACTGAGCATATCAAGAGAAACAAAGTTGGGTGCTTATAATGGAATTTTGATCCCAAATAAAAGCGAAAGTTGTAAAAAGTGATAAGTAGAACGTGTAGAAAAACAATGTATGGACATAATAAGGATTTATAACATCAGGAAAGAACGTGAATTTTAAGAAAATGTAGAGCTTAACACAAGAAAAGAAGCATTGAGATAGTTTAGCCACAGGAAAATTTATTAGGAAATAAAAACCAAATTAATTAATTGAAAATTATGCAAAGATCTAGAAAAAAGGGCATGACCGAATTAAAAAAAGAAGAGTATAACGCTTTCATAATACGATATTATGGATTACGAGGTGCATGAACGTGGCAGAAACGAATATGTGTGTCAGGAGAGATAAGTGGAGATATGTTCACTCTGCCTACTCCAGTAGGGTCATGTTGTGATTATGATGTAGATGGTGCATTATATTTATGAATAAATTTTAAATCAAGCTAGAAATTTATTACTGAAAGAAGTATGCCTCTTTAATTTTGTTATTCTATTTGTTGAGGCCCCCGCATTATCAGGCATAATTCCTTAATAAAATTATTCTTTGAAAGGAAATAAAGATAAATATATATGGAAATAATACGCGTTTTAATATGATTTTTCAAATTATAAGAAAATCACTTGAGTAAATTACAAGAAATAGGCTTTCAACAGATATTTGGCGATACACGTCACCAGTTATATTGAAACCACGTCTCCCTTTTCAGCACGTGGTACGTGTGAAGAATATCTCATAGTTAAATTTGGGGATACTATAAGAATTAATGAGTTAGTGACATGGGAAATATCCTTCTTTTAGATTAATTTAAAAAAATCTGAACTGAAGGTGAAGATAGGTATTTCAATTAAGTATGATCACAATTAAGTATGACTTCGTTCTACGTATGTGATTAGATTAACTTGGTGAAGCTGCAAAAAAAATCACGTCGATATTCAGGTCAATGCTGGTATATACCGATAGGGTACGGTCAATTATACGAGAAGCTGTAATGAGAAATCTCCGTGGGTCATTGACAGTTAGATTAAGAGATGACGCGGTTATCCGTTTCGAGTTGGGTGTTGAACCCCTAACTCATCGGTTTTAAAATCATAGTACATAACATAGTTGGGCCATATGTTGAGAATGACAGATATTCATATTTCGAAAATAGTATTCAACGTGGTGGATACTTAAGGGTAAATATTGTACATCTAGTGAAAAGAGTGAAATTTGATGATTAGCGAGGACATACTTATTTTAGACTGAGGAACCGTTTACAATATGACCCAGAATAGAAAGACAGCGCAACTCTGTTCCTAATAGAAAAACGGGTTGAAAGAGTTGAGGGTAAATAGAATCAACGAAAATATTTCTTACCGTTTCTATGTCGGCCATAGTGCAAACACCATAAGGAAGTGACAGCTGTCATGTTAGATGATAAAACAAAGATGTTCTAAAACATATTCTGGAAATAAAATTTCTTGCATTTTTCCTTATATATATTTTAGAGTTTCTAAATATCATTATTGGTAAGTATCATTAACGGTTATTAATTGTTTTAACAATTCGTAGTATTAGGAATCCTATATTCAAATAATGATTCATAATATCCTTATTTTTCCAATATTATAAGACGGCTGTCAATTCTCGATATGATTATAAGATATAAAATAAAAATGGTAAATACTGTATATTTATTATAAGAAAGAGATGACTTAACTGTTGGGATGTAAAAATAGAAATATCAAAGAATTTAAAAGAATAAAAAAATTAACAAAAATATGTAATAAATTAATTCCGTCATTATATACTAGTGATCAGTAAACTGTTTAATTAAGATGAAAGGAAATATATCAATGATGATAATAAAAAAAAGTAGACAAATGATGGCAACGATGCAAGTGGAGGTGTTAGGGCAACACCACAGGAAGTGTTTTATAAGCAAGTTGTCTAATCCACTTAACACGTTGTTATAATTAGAATTTCGCAGTTCAGATCTAACAAATTATTATTATAGACTGAGTGGGCTAATTGATATAGCGCAAGAGCCTTACAGAACTATCTATTTAATTACTAGCGAAATTATCACGTGGTAATAATACGTATAACGTGTGGACCGAATTATCTGAGCGAGGGTATAATTATTGTGCCTGTTTACTGCTTGAATATTGATTGGGATAACGCGAAGAAGTTGTACTGGTGCACGCGAATATTTAACACACTCTGTACCGTTTGTAGTATCGTTTTTACCATATATCATAGTATTTGATAAGTTTCCCGTATTTTTTAAATAACAGTGAGTTCTTGTTACTACTCAGTTGTAAATAAATATAATTGACGAATAAATTAGACATATGTTTTTAAATAACAGTGAGTTCTTGTTACTACTCGGCTGTAAATAAATACAATTGACGAATAAACTAGACATATACTTTTAAATAACAGTGAGTTCTTGTTACTACTCAGTTGTAAATAAATATAATTAACGAATAAACTAGACATATATTTTTAAATAACAGTGAGTTTTTGTTACTACTCAGTTGTAAATAAATATGATTGACGAATAAACTAGACATATATTTTTAACTAGGATTAAGAATGCGAAAATATTCCCAGTTAATAAAAATAGATTTTATGGATGTGCATAGTCACGCGGTACGCACTGAACTTTAGTGCGGAAGGTCACCGGTTAGAACTCCGCGCTATGCTACTCCTCTCGAATGACACAGACATTTTTTCCATCTAGTATTCGGGGGTATAAGGATATCTATGACTTCGGTCATATCTATTATTTCAAAAAAAGAGAAAAATAAAACATGCAGGTGTGCTCCAATCGTTTCACTTCGGTGTGCCATCAGATCCAGTATAGCGGTGTGGCCGGTGAGTTTGCTGGTGGGCAACGGCTCACTCACTTACAACAAACTCCATGGCACAGCTTCGATTTCCAACTGAATTGACGTCGGAATGGCGAGGAGATCCCCGATTACGAGGTCCAGCAACGACGACGATATGGATGGTTATCAACATTTTCTCAAAAAAAGAACGAGAATCGATTAAAAAATTTAACTTCATGATTGTTTTTATCCATAAATAATTTGTATATTTTCCAGAAATTTGCTGATGATGTCGTAGATTCATTTATTAATATAAAATTACGATGGAATATATTTCAATAGCAACATGAATGTTTGTTGACTTCCGTGGTCTTCTACTATAGATATTCTGCATTATTTTGCATTTCCGTCGCGTACTGTATAACCTGGTGTGTTACCAAAATTATTTGTTTCGTTTGCTTTCTCAGTGCTATTTTTGATCTAACTTAATACATTCGCCTTAAGTTCACATAAATCCTTGATTATTTCATTACAGATTCTGCCATACAGTGTCATCCCATATATTATTTTCAATTAACGCATTTCTAGAGCACTTTTCAGTACAAATACCTTAATGATTTATTATATACGTAAAATGAATTAATCAAAAAAATATATCCCAAAAGATTTAAGATTTTTATCCTTTATAATACATGAAATGTGTAGAAATTGTTCCTCGAACTTTCCTCTTATCTACTTTGATATTTTTTATGCATCAAAATAGATTATAAATAATACCTCGTAAAAAGCATGATACAATTATTTGTGAAAAACATATGAATACCTAAATATTCAAATATAATTTAAACCGAGAGAATATTGAAAGTGACTATTTTTACGACAGTTAAAACTTTGAATACCAAATCCATTCAATATTATAGAAACTTTTATTTCAGTAAACGTAAATACCAGTTTTTAACCTTCTTTATAATCCTTTTTTAACACTTGAATCAATAATTTATTACGAAGCTTAGTCCATAAATATTAAGATAAAGTCAAGTAAAGTGTTGAACTTATTATATAAACAGCGATAAGTGAAAACTTTTCACTGTGGATAATAAGATTTAAATTTGTACATAAGTCGAGAACATAAGTAAACTAGTTTTTTCATCTTGATGTACTCGTATGTAAACGACGTTAAGTGAGGCCATAATAAGATATAGTAAGATCTCACTGCGGAATAAGCTTAACTGCCCGGAGCTTGGAGTTTAGAAATGAGACAGTACCTCTACATTACAGCATACCGCTTATTTTGTCGAACCGCTTGAAGAAAAGAATATTTGTGCAAATAATTGCTACATGAATATATTTCTTTTAATATAGCAGGTTCTATTTATCAAGGATGTATTGAAACACATCAAGTTACAATAAAATATTAAAAAACTAAAATGTACGAGTAGTTTAGAAGGTACGAGAAGTTTAGGAAAACCCAGAAAAACACATCATTACTAAATTAATCCATTTTTGAAAGAGAGAATAGTGAAAAGCCCTTAGAATAAGCAGTGTATATGGACGTAGCAGGAGTAAAAATATGTATCCCAGGATATAATAAAGTGGAGATCTGTTCTTTCTACCTTCCCCAATAGGGACGTGGCGGGACGATGATTAAATTATAAACTCGCTTTAAGATAGTTGAATTTGATGAGAAATATGAATAATAATTACTTTTGTAAATAGATACTTCTGGAATTTATCTTAAACGTGAAGTATTTTGTGTGCATGGATATAAAGATGCAGGTCTGTCTTTTTTGTCTGCCTCAAAAGGGACATGACGTGATTGTATGTAAGTATATACACATATGAAGTATGTATAATTTTTTATCACCTGGTTAGCTTTTTTTTTAAATTGATTTTTCGTTTTTCGTTATGACTTTCTTCATTCATTCAACGCTTAACTTCTGAACTCGTGCTCATTGGGTAAAAAAAATCCAAAAGATGAAAAAAAACTACACAATTATTTGAAATATATAAAGATACAAAGACTAAAGTCAGGAAATTATTTGATTGAAACGCTAGTGTAACAATGAGGTGGAGTTAGAGTGACGTAAAAATCGATTCACGGTAAGCCGTTAATGACGAGTGTTAAAAAACGTGATCAAGTATAATATCAAATGAGGATAAGATTTGATTTCCTTAAAGCGGTCATCACAACAAGGACTAAGTGGGGCGTATATCTTAAGTTAACTTGACTGTAATTTTACTCAGTCAATTAGTTTGTTCTTGTGCGCGTCGATTTCGTATCTGGTGGATTTATTACTTTAAATCAACTTCTTCGAATCAATCAGCTTTTGTTTCATAGTTATTATAGATATATCCATGATTGTACCATCAAATAGATAATATTTGAAAAAAAAAGTAACAAAAATTATTATTAAAAATAAATAAATTTTTAATAAAATAAATAAAACACTTGTTATTTATTTTGTATTCACCACTGTTTTAATTGAGTTCACTACCGGCTTCAAACACCCCCGTCTTCCACGTCAGATAAAGATGGACTAAAATATGTTTTTTCTGATTGCAATAGAGGTACAAGGGAACGGGAAGGGAGAAGTTGCTAATAAGGAGAGGGAAGAAGGTAGGCGTCAAAAGGATAGCTTTGGATAATCAAAAGGATGGTATTCAAAAGCCATCCTTTCGACGCCTGTCTACTACCATCCTCTTCTATACCTATTACAATTAGAAAAAAAAAATATTAGACATAATTTAGTTCATCTTTACCTGACGAGGAAAACGGAGGCCTTGGAAACCGGTAGTGAACTCAAATAAAACAATGGTGAATAAAAAAAGTATTTCATTTATTTTATTAAAAAAATATAAATATAATATCACGATGTGAAACAAACGTATTTTCTAAGATTCAATTAATAAAAAATAAATCTCAAGGGAATGAAGGATAGGATGGCAATTAAGGGCGAGGACTATTTTAAGATAAAAAGTGCTTCTTAAGTTTTATCTTCAATATCGATTGGGGTAATAAACTACATCTGATTGAGAAAGGAAGATCATTTTAAAATCGAGATGATTTGCAGAATGATATGTTGAGTTACAGAAAATTATGTTATCACCAGATCGAAGGGACAGTTCATGTTATAATCAAAATTAATAGAAAATACGTACTTCTTTCCAACTTACTAACAACGTATTTGTTGTTTTAATTGATATTTAAATAAGCAGACGATTTAATAACGCTGTATAGGGCTTAGATAGTGCCTGAAGGGAGCATTACCTTAAAGGCAACTTAGGCACGCTTCTTAATTGAGAAAGAATTAAATTGGATGATTATCTTAAATTGTGTGGAAAAACAATGATTATCTTAAATTGTGTGGAAAAACAAACTATCATTTTATCATAGAATGATATTGCTTGGTTTTAGTCTATAGTATTTAGTACGCCATTTCTTATTGCAATTTGTCAATCATTATACTTTTCCACCTTTCATCCTTTAAAAATATACTTTCCAAATAGTACATATGTTAAATCACAAAATTTGTTTATATCAGTTGTAATAAATGCTACATGCAATAAAATATTTTATTGAGTTAACTTTTAATTGAACATAGTTACAAATTATTTGTTTAAATAATTCACCTTTATGACATCTTAAGAAAAAAATGAGGATTTTATTGTACTTTACCGCTCGTTGAAATAATTTGTATGACTAAAGTAGTGATAAAAACCGCTTAACGCCCTCAATTTTTTATCGCTTAATAATCAGTACCACGCTGAATCGTAATTGTTAAATATATGTATTTGCTAGTTTTTTTTACATAAACATAGTGATCGTTGCCGTTAATTTTGTTCAATATAAATAAACTATGACAAATGCTTTAAAAAAGTTAAGTTAATACCTAATTAAATTTTGGACATCTTAAGATAATACTGTAAGCCTGAAAAAGTCACATAAATTCTCACATACAGCCACAAACTCGTCAATTTCATTTTTCTTTTCTGAGGAGAATGCTGACTGAATACATGAAGAAACGTAAGTATTTTTGTGGGATTATCATTAACACTTTATTATTTAAAAAAAAACTGTATGGAAAAAAATATTAGTGATATTTTAATTAATTATTTGGGGTATTGCAATGAAACGATTTCATAAATTTTATTTTTTATAAGAATCCAGTGTACATCCATGAATTTCAAACAGGGGGAGACAAGATTACGGCCGTAAAGATAAATCGTAAGAAGACCCTAAGAGTATGTGGACTGATTGTTGTTAGGCTGGAGGTTAACGGAATAATATGAATAGGTCATTCAAAGAAAATATTGCTGAATATTGTGGAAAAACTCATTCGACTGCTTGAAAGGACCTGGAATGTTATGCGCAACAAGCAACTCTGGATGTATGGAAGTGCTGACCCCACGAATTGGAATGAAGCTAGGAGATTCAAATAACGCCTATATTTTAGGAAATATTATTTAACCAGAGTAAAATACCTTTTACGCATTTGAAAATAAACCAATAAAAATATATAGTTTTTTTAATTATATTCTCACACAAAAAACAATGAAACAATCGACAACGATAAACAAAAAACCATCCAACAATAACAAGAGAGCAAATCAAATTGTTTTTCTCAGAACAATAAAGTGTCAGAATAAATTTTAGCATACCATCAATCCTTGATTAATTATAATGGGTTGTGCCTTTGTCGATTTTGTGGTCATCACCATCGTCTTCACGACGATTAGGGAGGTGATTACAGACAAAGAGGACACAGGCGACGACATGAACCGCCCACCGAGCTGCTTCGAAGATTGTCTGGTCTATTCTGCGAGTGATATGCGTGAATTGTTACTTGTCATTGTAAAGATTTGCAGGACCTCCCAAATCTGTATTTGGTTATTATTCAATACATTGTCTAGACTAAAGGAGTCCTTACACCGAAATCGCGGCTCTTGCACAATCATTTTCCCTTTTGTGTGTGCCGTACGAAATTAAAAGATTTCTCAAATCTACGAGTGTCAAAGCAAATATACAGATTTTGATTTATAAAACAAGGTATATTATTTAAAGGAGATAAAATTGTTTTTGTGTGACTCTTATTTTTGTGCTATATTACTTGAAATAAAAAACGATATTTTTTTTCTTTAATACGTTTTATTCGCGAATTTTACAGTCAACCAAGTACTTTAATGTAGTTTTTATGATTTGAAGTGGTTATGTGTGAGAAAACTTGAAAAATTATTTAAAAAGCTATTATGCAAAGAAGTATATTTTGGTTAGTATTAATGTTGACGTTTAATTGTAGGTTTACATTACTAAGCATCTCAGAAAAAATCTAGTTCAGCCCGGTTTTTGAACTGACGAACTGGTGCAAATGACTCCAACAAAGTACGGAGCAAAATACTCCGATAAAAAATAAGGAAAAACATTTTTGCATGGTAATTCTAAAGTAAACCACTATTTTTTAACAATTTTAGAATAATTTGATATTTTTTCAGTCGTAATTTAGGTTTTTTTTAAATCTACGAGTAAATGAAAATGCTGAAAAAAAAACATCCTAATCTATATTATAGTCTACAATAAACTTCTGAAGGTGATTTTGGTAATTACTATATATGAAAGTCGGTATCTTATAATTACTATGTGTGAAAGTCGGTATCTTATAATTACTATGTATGAAAGTCGGTATCTTATAATTACTATGTATGAAAGTTGGTATCTTATAATTACAATTTCAGTTACATTATGCTGCAGATAATATAAATATGAAATAATATTAATGCCTTTTACTTTATCAGGCCATGTCGTTATTTAAAAGATTAAAAAAACCATAGATTTTCGATTTAATAAAGATATCTTAAAAACGTCCCAATACTGATTTTGAACAAACAAATATTACCAATTGAAAATCGGAGTTTGTCAAAATAATTCAAAATTTTATTTTCAGACTGATCCTACTTGATCACTGGTAGTTGTGTCTTAAATTATTTTCACACACAAAATCTGGAAATTTAAAAAAACACTATCTTAAAACGTTAACTTTACTTTTTAGTTTTATCGACAGTAAAAATCATCGTATTTCTTAACAACAAATTTATTGCCTAAGATTCGTTATAACGTGCTTGTTACCGGATTGCAATAATTATTTACAGCATAATATTTAACAACCATTCATTCTAAAAATGCCAAAATTCGATGTCGAAATTAAAACGAAGAAGATAAGCGTGTTGCGCCTTAGGATCGTGAGAGGGAATCGATGTTAGAGGTGGAGCGTGACGATCCTTGGATCCGTTCGTCCAGCCACCAGCTAACACGAAGTCTACATGAAATGTTGTCGTCTCTGAATGGATCAATAAAGCCTTCAGGATGGATCATGGAATTCACGAACAGTGTTTCACAAAGTTAAATGTGGAGTCCTAAATATATTATATATTTTGAAAGCATATTATCATTTACTTGATGCACATATGTATGTCATCGTCCGTGGCTTAGTTGATGGAAAATTTGTATTTTTCCTTAGAATTTTGGGTTTGATACCCTATTGCATCAAATAAGTCTTATTTTTTAACATAAAATACTTTTTAATATTTTTCTCATAATAAACGATAATTTTGACTATGAACGCGCTACATGTAAACTTAAAATTAATAATCTTAACAGATCTTAATGAACTCCTTTTATATACAAATGACGAGGAATTTTACCCCGAGAGCACTCGAAAAATTTACTTTAGTCTTTATAATATGTTGACTAGTTCAAAACCTCCCTGAAAATCGAACTTGGGACAGCACCTGAGTGCTATTTACGCATGCTTACTATTGTACTATACATATTGTATTTGATAAAATTATTATAAAGGTCATTTGAATAAATACGTCTTGAGAATGATAAGAGAATTAATGTTGAGAAATCCAAAGTCATTGTTAATAGTATGAAAAGAAAGGTAAATGAGATATACTGGTGAGCTGTGAAATATAAAAATAAGATAATTAATTCTGCTATTTACGTAGTATTTTCTCAGATGATGGGAAGAGTTACGAGAAATATCGTACTGTGTGTATGTTAGCAAAAGTAACAAAGTTAATGAAGTCACTTAAACACATATACTCGTACTGAACAGTATCAAAATTTGCAGCCAGTAGTTGACGTCAGTATTTTATTGCCCCCTTTGATGTATGGGAGCAAAACGTGGAAAAAATTAAAAGAAGCCGAATAAAAGCTGTTGAAATGTGTGCTGAGAATGGGGTGATAATGTACGATAACATATGGAATGAAATGATCAGGGATGAATGTGAACTTAAGACTGATGTATTGAGATATATGAAGAAGAGCACTATAAGATGGTTTGGACTCGTGGAACGAGTGACTAAAGACATACTTATAAAACAAATATGCAGTGCAAATGTAAGTAGAAGACGGAACAAAGGAAATCAAGAAAATTATATTTGGATCACGTGATTGATATTTAGAAAGAAGAAAATGTCAAAAGTTATAGAAGTCATAGGAGTTGTATGGAAAGATGTATGGATTTAGAATGCGAAATTGGTTTTTAAAGATAATAAAGTCTGGCGTTCTTTTGGCGTTTCTCTGTCTAATGATGGCATGTATGTTAGTAATTAAATATAGCATACTAGTGTTCATTTGCATATAGATTTCTATTAAAATAATAAGTTTTTTTTTTGCATAAAACGGAGACAAAATATCTTTGTCATACGCTTTCACGAAACTTAAGTCAATTCACATTTTTTTGATAAAGACATGAAATTTAAAATACAGGATTATTAAATATTTTTGATTTCCAAAAATAATCTGATATGAAGTTTTTTCAAAGGTTAATTTCCTCCCCTCTTTGGAGATTGGCAGTTATAATGGCTTTATCAGCCTTTGAGGCAGCAGTTCTTAATAAAGAATGGTACCACAATCAAACCACCCCTCCCTCGTAAGTTCTACAATCAGGATACGCATCTTTTTGCCGTTATTCTTCTGTCCTGAATTTTCATTTTGATAATGAATATTACTTCTCTATCTTTATTTACCCATTTTCAAGATATCATCCTTAAGGACTTTGTCAATCCATAAGATAAGATATTACAATACCATAAAGAAATCGCAAAATTCATATTCGTAAGTCGAGATTGAAATCTTTGTTGCTGTTTGTGATAAATTTGTCTTTCTTAACATACATACATACCATCACGTTATTCTCCTGTCGGGGTCGGCAGGGAGGAAAGGGTACCTGACTTTCCTATCTCGTCACCAATCTATTACCTCTTTCACATCTCCGTGATCTAGTTGGTAAGACGTTTGTTGTTGCGGGCTCGATTCCCGTAGGAACCCAATTTTTTAAAAGAATTCCAATATGGTTTTCATTTCAGGCCCGTTTAACATATTTCTGATTGGTTGGAAGATATTGCCACATGGCAATACGCCTGCCAGGTTGTACTGTATACAAAGAACATGTAATGCAATACATCCATACACCTTCTAATATAATAACTACGATTTCTCTGACTTTCTACGTTTCCTGCTTTTACAAAATAATTCACTTGGTCCAACCATGCGTTCCTTGATCTTCCTCTACACGCCTTCCACTTACATTTACACGCCTTCCATTGAAATCTGTTTGTTAGCCTTTCTTCATCCAATCGTTCCACATGCCCGAATCATCTCAGCGTGCTTTCGTTTATATTACTTAAACACATTAACGTTAAGTTCACAATCATCCCTTATCACTGCATTACGTATTCTATCATACATTGTCACTCAATGCACGCATTTCCAATGCATTTATTCGGGTACGTATCTTTTTCCACGTACTCTTTTACTCCCATACATCAAAGTTTGCACCAAAATACTAATATGTCCTTTTTAAGTGAAGTGTTTTTTAGAATATCATACGAAATATTTTAAAAGTCAACGTATTTCTTTGTTTACTTACACTAAGTTAAACTTCAGTACGTTAAAATATATTGTAAAGCGCTGCTCTTATGTACTGATGATTGGGAACGTCTGCTTTCATCGCATTAGTGTTATTAGCTAAGAAGTAAAGACAGATTTAAAGCAATGCACTAATTTGTGATAAATCACCAACGCAAAGGCAACAGTTGGTTTCTAAGAAACTCGTATGTGTATAATTTTATGCTTTACGATTAATTGCAAAGATGTGTCCGAATTCGGAACATATATTGTAATTAAAACTTTGAAGTGTTACAGCAATCTATGAATTTAACTTACATGTTTTTCGTACATTTTACTTCCTATGGAAAATTTTAACTTATTTCAGTTACATGACTAAATCTTGAGGTCTTGTAAGAAACACAAAGGATTATATATTTTTTTAAATATCGTAGTATTAAATAAAAATTATGTGTGTTATTCTAAATATGACATAATTTCATCAAACCTGATGTTTTGACCATATATGAAACTACTGTTTTTTTTAACTTCTTTCGTAAAAAACCACATCTCAGGCATAATGTAAAATGTGTTAAATAAATAAAATAAATTCAGTATTGTTTTTGTATAAAACAACGAAATATTACATTTATTTTTATGGTACCCTCAACACATTCAAATTAATGATACGGGCATATTGAAGAGCGAGGTCGGAAGACAATATTGTTTTTTAGTCCCAGTAATTGAGTCATCGGGTTCAGAACTACTAGAGTAGGGCAGTAACTCACGGTTTGCCATTGTATGTGTTAAAAATACTAACGGACGTGGAGAGCCAATAATACTACTGCTATTATACAAATCATTCGTCTAGCACCTGCTAATATTGTTACCAAACGACTTTTTTTAACCAGATTAAGACACCTTGTTCTTTTTAGTGCCATCGGGAATCGATCCAAAACCCTCGAATGGAAGACCAGTATCATACCAACTAGGCCACGGGGCTGTCATCGCATTACACATTAAATGGTCCCAGAAATGGTTGAAAAATATTGTAGTATTTGTATAATTTAATTGTAGTGAACACAGTCCCTTTAAATTTTAAGTCATGAAGTGTTGATTATTTATTTGATTTTATTTAATTATAAGCAAAATAAATTTGCTTTAAAATTAAACCAATATGGATTTTTTGATAATAAACTGTTGGACGTACGGTAATTACCCTATGATATACCTTTAAATATAGCTATTAAGATGAAAATATTCAATATTGACTGTGAAGGGATTTTCAGTTAAAATTATTTAAAATTCTATAGGATCGTTATTGTAAAGGGAGATTTAAATATATTTAAATGAAATTATTAATAAATTTAGGTGCACATGCAAACTTCATGCATAGTTTGACAATGCAATTGTATTGTGAAACATCTGAAACTGAGCAAATAAATAATGAATATAGAATTAATAAAGCATTTAACTTGCGAGTAAATTTTATAATTATAAAGGTGAGAATATGAGGTCATTTTCTTGCATTTTTTGGACACTTAACATACGAGGTACTTATGATACACATATATCGTTAAGAATAATTAATTACAGAATAAATTAAATTAAGCACTAATACAAATATTAGAATGTCATAAATTAGCAATAGATTTATGTTTCTTTCATTATATACTCCAGCGTTGCTTGAAAATAAACAAATGAAAATTATTTTAAACTTATAATGGAAAAGTTTCAAGACATGAAATTTGGTATGTTCACACCTTTTATGGTATTTTTTCTATTGTAAGATACTTTCATTAAATATAATAGTCGTACAGCCTGGAAGGTTGATTGTGATGTGGTAATGTCTTCCAATCAAGAAAATAGATGTTTTACAGGCCTGAAGTGAAATCCAGAATGAAACCTTTTTTTGAAAACTCTCGGTTCCAATAGGAATAGAACTCGCAACCCCAAGTTAGAAGTATTAACAACTAGGCCACGGAATATTTTTGTGGTCGACATGCTAATGAACCTTATATATTTTAATTTAAGTTATAAATATAGCGGTATTTATCAACATCGTCAACACTACAATCCATGATGTGTCTTGACTGCCTGAAGGATTATCTGCAATACATCTTAGCAGCATCCATTTCCTAATTGGCTATACCCATTGTGCATCAGTTCTCTATTACACCATTCAGCATTTTCAAGTTTGGTCTCGCCACTGTCCTAAATTGATTTAATAATTTTAATGACAACCTCCGTGAACCATTCATTGCATTTCAAAAATTTTGGATTCGATTATCCATGGGGGAAAAAAAGTTTCCCAGTTTCATAATGAGGATACTATATGTAGAAATAACCCAAGAAATAAAAGCAGTTCCTACACTTTGGTTATTTTCTACGATTGCTAGTCTTAGCGATGGAGCTATAATATATGAAGAATATAAAACTTAAGACCAAATATATGATAGCCACTAAAACACCCCGTAATAACCAGACACCTACCACGATTAATATAAGTTCTCATACAATAGAACGTGTAAACACCTTCACCTACCTGGGATCCATAGTGACAAGTGTTAATGATGCATCTATCGAGATTAAACGTCGAATATTCATGGCAAATAGATGCTTCTTTGGTCTGAGAAAACACCTTATATCTCGGTTGTTGTCCAGAAGGACAAAACTTACCATTTATAAGACACTGCTACGACCTGTCCTCACATATGGGTCTGAATGCTGGGTATTGAGTAAGAAGAACGAATCTTCCCTTCTAATATTTGAAAGAAAAATACTCAGAAAAATATTCGGACCCATACAGGAAAATGGATCTTGGAGAGTGAGATATAATGAGGAGTTATTCAGCATATACAAAGAGCCCAACATTATAAAATACATCAAAATTGGGAGGCTACGTTGGGCGGGGCATGTAGCAAGAATGGGAGAAGAGGAAATGCCTAACAAAGTACTCTTTTCCAAGCCCCAAGGAAGACGTAGCGTGGGCAGACCAAAGCTTAGGTGGATGGATGGGGTGCAGAATGATGCAAACGTGATTGGCATCAGGGGCTGGAGGAGTGCATCCCAGGATAGGGGGGAATGGCAACGACTGCTGGAGGAGGCCGGGGCCCACAATGGGCTGTAGTGCCATTGATGATGATAAAACTTAAGTTGTGATAAGTTATCATAGTAAACATATATTATATATCACCATATCATGCTAATTGGAGTTAGCTGGAAAACAATATATCTTCCACTTCAGCCATATCAATTAACGTAGATTATCATGTTTTCGCCTTTTAAATCCTTGGAGTTTTTTAAGTTAGATTTTTTGGTTTAGTCATGTTTTTCGTGGCCTGTCGAAACTTCCCATATCTTATACATTATTCGAATAGATTTTCGTTGTAAATCTTTCATCGTTCATTCTGTCTACATGACCGAATCATGCAAATCAAATGCTCATTTCGTCATCTTTAGCACTACATCTACGTTTGCATAGTATTATTTCTAATGAGATAAAAATGGCGTGTTCGAAGTGCAAGATTAAATCAATGTATATTATGAATAGGCGGTCAGAGCTCGAGTAACATAAGGGGAAGGGAGGAGATATGATGTTTTTTAGATAGGTGAGTTGCTATTATTGGTCTAGCTTGTGATGTA
Organism: Odontocerum albicorne; assembly: GCA_949825065.1. NCBI lineage: Eukaryota > Metazoa > Arthropoda > Insecta > Trichoptera > Odontoceridae > Odontocerum > Odontocerum albicorne. The sequence continues at coordinate 14,549,947 of OX463856.1, forward strand.
ATAGTTTTTTTAGAAAGTAATTTCGTATTTCTTGAATATATGTCGTAAGAAGAAAATTTTCATTGCTAACTTAATTCAATACACGTTTTCAAAATATTATTATGGAAAGCAAATTGCTTAAGTGTGTTTTTTGTTATATGAAGATCTAGCAAAATAATTTTATATTTTCGGTGTTTGAGGTTGTGATTTTTTTGTTTGTCTATCGCAAAAAAAGAAAAAGCGACAAACAAATAAAAATACATGAAGTGTAAAGTTGGCGATGAAGCTGGCAGTGATTGTGTGTACCAAATGTGGTTGAAAAATTAGTACTGTTGATACTCGTACGACACTCGAAGTTGATGATCGCTCTAGAAGATCGATTACCACTGATGACAAGCAAGTCAAGACTTTGATCGAGAATTACTAGCAATTTACGGCTCGAGATATTGCAGAGATGCTGAAAATATCGAAAATTACAGCCCACTATGAAGTTTTATCTAAATATAAAATACTGTGTTTGAATTTGATCTAAAATGCAAACTTATTATTTTTCATATAATATAAAAATAAAATATCTATACAGTGTAGAGATAGGCTGAATCTTTCGTCTATGGCCTTTTTTGAACTTTCCAATATTCCCTTGCGAGGTTCGGAAGCCATAGATACCAAACCTTAGAAACCGACTTCAAAAAATATTAGGTCTCCCGCTGCGGAGATAACGGATATACGCAACTAAACAGAATTCCTCCGGGTACACTATCGGACTGAAATTAACTGTACTGTATTGTGTTCGCTATTATTGAGAGACCCGGATATGGCAAAAAATTGGATAATGTTTTAATCAAACTGACTTTTATTAATTCGAAAACATAGATTGTATTTTATTACAAAAAAATCTATTTAAGTGTCAGATTCATTACTTATTAATTATATAGGGTGACCCATTGTAGCATTCATCATTTTTAAGTTCGATGATTTTTTTCAGATAATTTAAAAAACATCCTTAAGAGTTATTATGGAGAATGTAACAACAAAGAAACGAACAAAAGTTCCTGAACTTTTTTCGTAAATAAACAGTGATTTTTTTTGGACAGAGCGTGCGTACCTATCTCGTTTTACTGATGGAGATTGTCTTTCAAAGATAAGGGGATTAATTGCACGTTTTCGACAGCACGAATAAGTAGTTGACTTGTCTTAAATCAGTAGCGAAATAAACATTAATGATAATCAGTCAAAGACTATAAAAGTGTTGCCGATGATCAAGCAACTTCCACCAGATAACGTTCAGCTCTCCTCGGAATGTTTCCAACAAATCTTAAGATACGATTTGCACCTCTTTCCATATAGAATTCAGTAGATGCAAAACCTGAAGCCACAAGATATATAACAAATCCTTAAATATAATAATTGGAGCGTGACTTATGGGCCAACATGTACAACGTGAAAATATATTACCTGAGATTATATTGTATTATCATCAAAACAATATTTATTGAATTTTTTATTCAAGCATATTGATCTGAATTATTTAATATGGTTTATTTCATGTTAAGAAATCAAAACGTTTTTCAAAACTTAATGACTTTATACGATAAGATGCATTCTGGCATATTTATTGCTATGTAATCTCGGCAATTTCTGATTTCGATGTAAATCAATTAATTCTTAATGCGTTTACATCACCTTTATTAGCACTTTTCACTGACGTGTTTCCAAACCAGTGTTTCATAAACATTTATTATTTCGATTAATTATAAGTTATTAAAATTGCTTTAAATGTTATATTTTGTTTTTATTTATTGCGAGATATAATCACCATTGGGGGCGATAAAATCTCGTTTCAAATATTGGTTTCATTCGCCATTACTCATTTAAGCGATTTTTGGGCTATTATTAATAAGGAAATGCTTAAAATGTACACTTACAAAAAACATGTTTTTTTAGAATGTTTGTCGACCTCTGTGGCCTAGTTGATGAAACGTCTACCTTAAACATCGGGGAATATGAGTTCGATTTCCATTGGTACACGGTTTTAAAAAAAATATTTTTAAGGATTTTCACTTAAGGCTCCTTAAACATTTTTTCTAATTTGTATTAAGAGACAAAACTCGACAACTTGTTTCAGTTTCTTTGAGTTTATCCATATTAATTTGTGAATTGAATAAAGGAGCAAATAAAGAACTAATTGCATTATCTTACGCGAATCTAATGAACAATATTCAATGAGAGCGAAATACTATTTAAGAGCAGGAAGATAGTTCGAGGAGGATGCTATATCTCACTGGTCGTGAATTACATGACTGAGAGTTGTGAAGAGTTTAAGAAGGAGGGGTGGTGGCCTGCCTTGTGTTAGGCCGAACTCATAATCTAACCTAAATCCATATTTCTTGCCTTCAATTTCTAATTGTACTCATCATGCGTTAACGTGATCACGTAACCATAACTTTTAATGACAGTTAAAATGATTGTCTAACTCAATATAGGTGGTTTCCTCGTGCATTGATTCATGAACATTAAAAAAACAATATACATAGAGTAGTTTAGAGAGCAGGCTCTCCTTAAGTCACTATTATTGACATATTCCAAAATAAATATACATGAGTGTAAGATTAAATAAGGGCCTGTTATTTTATTTATCTCTCTTTATTGATTTATAGCCGATTTCAACAATTGGAGAAAGAAAGGTGTTAAAGGACATTTAGGTCAGTTAACTTTTCCATTCCTGTCCTAAAAAAATCCGGTTCTGGTGCTGTGTACGTTCTGTTGCTGTGTATTCAATACAATGTAAAAATAAGTGATTTAAAATCGGAAAAATAAGACTATTCATAGCCAATTGCTAAAATGATTATAATTAAATTTGAAGTTAAAAGTAATAATAATTGAAATTTAATTGCTGAAAATATGAAAAATGACATCGACCGACGTTCACAAAACGGGCGAAGAGACCACCTCAAATGGATGCCCGAGAGCTACTGAAGCGAGAGGAGCGAGCGAACTGAGATTCTATTTCTTGCGTTCCCATATACCGAAGTAGAGTGAGAGTGAGACGTGAATAGTGTCGCTTCCTCACCCATAGCTGTTTTTGAGAATTAATATACCTACGTTACACATTGGGACACGTTTGATTGTATTGGTGAATTTATTTCCGATTTTCACAAAATATCTCTGATGTGGCCGATAAGTGCTAAGTATTATTAATATTATTTTTTTCATTCAATACGTAAATGTATTACGGAGGAATACCTAAAATCTGAATCCAATATTTATTATCTTTATAGAGATATCCAAGTTTTTAGAAGCAATGTGTACTAGTTACACATCACAGGGAAGTAAGGGTCAAGAAAGATTTGAGTAAGTTAAACAATGGTGCTATTTAGGTAATATTTTTTCTGATGATGGAAGAGTTATGAGGGATATCAAACGGCGTGTAACGATAGGAAATAAAGTTAATGGGGTACAAAACTAAATATACTTGAACTGGACAGTATCAAAATCTGCTAATATATTAGCCCGCAAAAGTGTTTTAAGTATCATCTTTGTTGTATGGAAACGTAAACAAATTAAAAAGATTTATAGATTATATATTGGGTCCTTACATGTGAAATTGGCGTTTTGTTTGGGAGGAACATAAAGTTGATTTTTTTTTAATATAATATATTTATTTAATCAAAGTATGTACCATTGCTATCTATGCACTTTTGCCATCTCATAGGTAGTTCATCGATCCCTTTACTAAAAAAACCATTCGGACGGGAATCAATAAAATCTTTGAAGTCGGTTTGGACTGCCCCATCGGAGTTGAATTTTTTCCCTTGCAAGAAGTTATCCAAATTTCGAAAAAAATAGTAATCTGTCGGGGCAAGGTCCGGAGAGTACGGTGGATGTCTTAGACATTCCAATTGAAGCTCTTCTAATTTGGTAGCCGTCTGTTGTGCAGTGTGTGGTCTAGCGTTATCATGAAGCAGCAGTGGCCTAGAGCGATTAACCAGCCTCGGTTGTTTAGCAGCTAGCTTTTCCATCATGGTTTGCAGTTGCTGACAATAGACATCTGCCGTAATCGTCTGGCCAGATTTAAGAAAGCTGTAGTGAACGACACCAGCACTAGTCCACCAAACGCTCACAAGTAACTTTTTTGGAGTCAATTTTCGCTTGGGGCATGGTTTGGCTGGTTCGGCAGGGTTCAGCCATTGCGATGAGCGCTTCCGATTATCATACAGGATCCACTTTTCATCACAGGTAATGATTCGATTCAAAATCCCTTCATTATTGTGCCGGTTGAGTAATGCAACGCAGCAGTCAACGCGCGTTTGTTGATTTGCTTCACTCAATTCGTGAGGTACCCACCTTTCAAGCTTTTTCACCTTCCCAATTTGCTTCAAGTGGATTAAAACAGTTTTATCACTAACACCGCAGCCTGCAGCTAACTCGGACGTGGTTTGCGATGGATCCGCTTCCACAATAGCCTTCAATTCTTCATTATCAACTTTCTCCACGGGGCTTGTTCTGCAGGTCGAAATTTCCAGAACGAAAACGTTGGAACCAAAAACGCACTGTGTTTTCTTTTGCGGCACCGTCGCCATACACATCATTAATCCTTCGAGCCGTTTCTGCAGCACTGGTGCCACGGTGGAACTCGTACTCGTAAATAACGCGATATTTCAAGTTTTCCATTTTGTAAACTGAGTGACGCAAAGAAAAAAAACAATTGAGGAAAAAACAAATGAATTATAATTTTCGAAACACAAATACTTGAGTAAATAGCTGTATAAATTTGAAATTGAAATTCCTAACCAAAGAGAAGATATTTGAGATCAAAGTTGCCAGTACGGCAAAACGCCGGTTTCGTATGTGGGGACCTAATAGAAATGCGTGCTATCAGAAACAAATCATGAGGTGACAATGACAATGAAGTCATTAGGAATGCATGTAACCTTAAGTCTCATATGTTAAGTTAGATGAAGAAGAGTGCTCTGAGATGGTTTGGGCATTTGTCACGAATGAATGAAGAAAGACTGGCAAAACAAATATGAGTGGAGGAAGTTGTAGAAGAAAAGTTAGACAAATAAGGTTGGATTAAGTGAATGATATTTTGCAAGAAGAAAATGTAAGAACTAGAAAAAAATCGCAGGAACTGCATAAGAAGTGAAATATGTGTATCGAGATACAAAAAATCAGGCACTATGTCATCTCTGTGTTCCCCAATGGGAAATGGGGTGATGATATGCATGTATTGTAATCAAATATGTATAAACAGGGACAGATATAATACATTAACATAAAGCTACTGTTTTTATAAACAAGATATTAAAAAAGGTTAAAAGTAATCGGTGACAGGAAAGAGGAAGCTGCAGCTAAAATATGTATTCTCCGTATCTGATTATGTTAAGAAAAACATATTTGGTAAGAAAACAGCAGATAACTTACCGAAGAAGAAACGAAGTACAATTTTTTATAGACCTTCCGATGTGTGATAGTTACACTTTAGATGCAAAGTAATGTATGTGTAGTGTTTATATACAATCAAAAAAATTGATGAGACCTCCCAAAAAGGGTTTAAATAAAACCTTTCCTAAAGCTGCACATGCCACATATATTTATAACATTTAGGGTTAGAGGCAGACCATTCCACGCTAAAGGGCAAATAAAGTAGAAAAATCAATAAGTCTTATTTAAAAAAATATATGGAGATAAATTAAAAGTACTAAATTTGATAAGATAAAATCTTCTTTAAATAATTTGGGTCATCGAGATAACTACGTTTTCACCACAAACAAACATACTTATTTATATAATGAAGCTTTTATCGAATTAATGAAACTGTAATACTCGTACATTATTATCGGATTGTAAATAAATTGATTTCTGTATTGGACGGTTATAATTCATTAGCTTGATTATTTTGTCTACCGGCATTGACAGTTAATATCCGATTGATTGATTGCTTGTTGAAATTTATTTGTGCCCGACTGGGGCATTCAGACACGTACGGTCATAACGGTCACTAATGAGCCACTCATTTGAATAAGTATCACACGAAATCAAAATGATTTGGTCCGAGTGTGTGACTGGCTACCACTTGAGAATAAAGGTCAGCTGTATATTAGGTATCTGGTTGATTTGTAAAAATAGACTTGTCAGTTCTTGAATGAGTTTATAACAATCATTTGAAGAATATATTTATTTCTAGCAAACTGTATTGTATTAAATATAAAGGAATCTGAAATTTGAATGAAGGAGCCTGAAAATTTCGAGTTTTTTTTTAAATTGTCTTCAACATCATCATCAGAACTGCAACCCAGGATGAATGTTTTAAGATCTTTAATAATGTTTGTCTCTCTACGCTGTTATTGATCCATCTTAATTTTGGTATACATAGGCTCGAATTCATAGTCCGAACTTAATACCAAGTAATAAATCTTAACTATTGTTTGACTAACTTCAAATTGATAAAAAAATGTCGTAGTTTCTTTAAAAAGGAGATTCGGAATATGAGATTGAGGGGAAAGCTTTCGATAATATGCAAGAAAAGGATCTTAACATACTTTGTATATGTTGCCAGAACGAATATCGAAATTCTCGAGAAACTTATGATTACGGTAACAGTTGAGGGAAAATGAGCAAAATGAAGGTTTGTTACTGGATAGACATTTTTCTGTCAGGGTAGGCAGATAGAACAGAGTGCCAGACTATCCTATCTCGACCACATTTCACCTAATCCACATCTTATGTGCTCCTGCGACTTCTTAAATTTACTTGCTTCAAAATATTATTCACTTGATATTATAATTCTTTATTTGGTCTTCATTAATCATGTGTTCTAGTCATATTTGCAATGTACATTTTTTTAAGTCTTCCTTCAATCATTCGTTCCGCGTGCCCAAATCATTTAAGAATGCTCTTCTCCATCTTAGTCAAAACATTCATCCCTAATCACTCCATTTCGTATACTTTCATTCATTATTACTTCGTGCATTCTTCTTAGTGCATCCATTTCCACATTAGTTCGTCTCCTTTCAGTCTTCCACATCCACGTTTCACTCCCATAAATTAAAATTTGCACTAAAAGATTCGATTTTTCTTGACGTATTAAATACATCACGTTAGTAACATTCGATATTCGACCGTTAACTTTTAAACTTTAAAGACCAACTAACCATGAACGCTAAACAAAGACAATCTCTTAATGAATATCGAATTTCACGGATCTCAAATCAAGATCGGCAAAACAAAATAATAGAGGCCGACAGACTTAGGCAAAATAATATGATGATTGGTAGTATAGTATACCCTTTAAGAGATATAATGTAAATAGGTGTAAAAACTAATACGTACTTAGTGATGGTTTTCGCACATCTTTGGATGGGCTTTCAGCTAGTTGTATAAGTGAAGTAGTAATTTAATATTTTGAAAATTCATAACTATAATCAAAGCACTGTTATACTTGTTATTGATTGAATAATGTATTTGAATTTAACATTATATTAAATATTTTAAGCAATGAAACACAACAATATTTTTCATCGCTATTTTAATGTTTACGCCTGACGGATTCGATGGACCTCAGCCGATTGGATTGAATTGATAATCATTATTAAATGCAATTTCAAGTAACCACGGTTCTTTGTGTATCCATTTTGTATTTTTTTCTAATCGCTAATACATCTCGCACAGAGCTAGATTTTTTTTGTTTAATTAAAGTCTCATAAAGTTATTATTATTGCATACAGGTTACGTAATACTGAGAAATCAGAAAATAAATCTAATTATACTCGTACGATTTTCATACGATTTAATGAGTGAATTATTTTATAGATGTAAATGCAAAAAAAGGTTCAAACCACAAGTCCTTTAATTGAAATACCAAATGACAATACCCTATTATTAAATATGTCGACGGACACAGTCTACCGGTTAACATTCACGCTAAGCAAGCAGGCTGCTTAGTTTTATTCACTTTCAGACTGGTTTACGCTTAGACTGTTATTACATACCATCGCGCCATTTTCCTGTCAGGGTAGGCAGAAAGAAAAGAGCACCAGACCTTCCTATTGCGACACACATATTTCACCTCTTCTACATTCATTCACCTTCTTCAACAGCTCCTAATATTCCTCTGATTTAAAAAAAAATTCTTCCCTCAAAATACCGTACACTTGATCCAACCATACTTTCCTTGGTCTTTCTCTACCACGCCTTCGTTTTCATAAAATCTGGGTTCCAGCGGAATTTGAACCCGCAACCTCCGGGCTGAGAGACGAGAGTCTTGTCTTACCAACTAGGCGAGGGAGGTCATCAAAAGTTCAAACAGAGAACAATAAAGTATGCTTTGTAGCTATAGTAGCGTCTTAGCGTAGAACCCACATCATTAAAATCAATTTGTATTTGATTTGTTTTTCAATGATTTGTCTATCGTGTTTGTATTTTTTGCGCAGTACGGCCTGTGCGCCTATGGACGGCCCCGTATTGTGTTGGTAACATGTGATTTTACGATTTGATACCTGTTTCATTCTAAATATTTTTGTTGTAATAAGGTAATTTTTTTTTATATATTCTATCAAACTTAATGTGTTGAGCACTCACTACTGGCTCTTATATTTGTTTTGTAATTTTTGTTATAAGGTACATTGTACCGTTTACTCGTAAATAAATTTTAAAAAAATGTAACAAACCATCTATACACGAACTATTACATCGGTTATATTCCTCAGTGAGAGAATCCAAGTGTTCGTCCTTTTATTAACGCTTTGATATTTATTTATTTCACGTGTATGCAATTAAATAGTTTATTTCATGCATATGCAATTAAATTCTTTATTTCATGTGCATGCAATTAAATTCTTTATTTCATGTGTATGTACTTAAATTGTTTATTTCAAATGTATGCAATTCAATTGGTTTTTTCAGGTGTATGCAATTAAATGGTTTATTTTGTGTGTAAGCAATTAACTTGTAAGAAACATTCTACTTGGAGGGAAGGCATAATGTATAATAGAATATCTCTTTTGTGTCATATTTTACCAGGTTTTTGATTATTATCACCAGGTGCAGTCGCCTGACCGCATCCAGTCATCATTCATTATTTGCAATGATCTTCTATCTCATACGTTACACATCTCCGACTGACCGTTACGTGGTTAAAGGCGAAAAAAGTCGGTGTAATCAGACATACATAATGTGGAAGCCGCGGGCTGGAAGACCACACCGCGGATGAAATATGATAGACGAAATAAAAATATAAATACGAGCTCTCTATCAATTCCAGTTGAACCAAAAGGTATAAAAGAAAGAAAAAAATATTCTATAATGTTTCCTGTTGCTTTTCTATATTATTAATACTTCGGTTATTCTAAAAGCAATGTGCGTATTGCGTATCGAATTGAAAGAGATTACTAAGATTTTATCATTATACTCGTATGGTAACATTTATCGCACAAATTCTTCAAATAGCAACAAAAAAAACGAGACAAATGGTAAACATCAATAAAAAATAATGAGGTTTGACTTTTGTCGACATCCTTGGTCTAGTTGGTAACACGTCTGTCTTCTTACCTGGAGGCTGCAAATTTGATTCCCACTGGTATCCGATATTTTTCAAACAATTTCCAGTCTTGTTTTCCATTATGGCGTTTTAAGATTTTTCTGATTAGTTTGAAGAGATTTCCACATGGCAATTAATGCATCAAATTGTATTATATAGGTTACGCGGGGCGCTTGCCCACGTGCTAACGTACTGGACATTCGTGCGGAAGGCCGCGGGTTTGAACCCCACACTGTGCTGTGAATTCCCTTCGAGTGATACAAGTATTTTTCTGCCTAGTATTTGGAGGTATACGGATATCTGTCTTCGGTCATATGTCATATCTGTTCTTTGAAAAAAAAAGAAGAAAAAAACATGTCGGTGTGCTCCGATCCTCTCATTTCGGTGTGCCATCGTTTTCCGGTGTGTATGGCTCACTCACTTAAATAGAAGAAAAATGAAATATGATAAACAAGAAACTCGACGACACTGATTAGCTTTACAGCTAAATCGACGTGCGAGGAGATCCTCAACTACGAGACTTAGCAATTACGAATCTGTAGAAAGAAAGTGTAATATAATTCAATTTTCAAAAAGTACAAAATTTTTACTTAAAATATTATCTTACACGAAAATATATATAAATTATGACTTTCATTGAATTGAATTTAAGACTATACACGTGTAGAATTTGATCTTAATATAAACTTATTACACTTATAAATTCTTTTCCAGTGCAATATCAGGTTATACTGACGTTAGCGATCATCAAAGCCTCTCTGTCTTAAACTAGCTGATACAGCTTCCAAAAACTCCATGCTCGAGCCAGTACAATCCCTGAGATTACGGTTAGGTTGTACTATATGCTACGAAATTATTCCATTCATTGTGACATAAGATCCTCTTGTGTTATCTATCCATTCTCCCCATATAGTTTTTACAGTGTCTAATTCTCTACATATTTCTCGGATGTGGGAGCTTTTAACTTTATTCCAAAGTGCTTGCAATAGCTCTGAGGGGTTTCATTCCATTATTTCTGAGCAAACTTTTTGTTTTTGTTGTATCTACTCTACGCCAAAAGTGGTGATTGGTCTCACACACGCTTTTTAAATTTTGACTATCTATTTGTATGTATTTTTTATCGCAGATCACGGATTGTGACAATACGAGGACCATATTTATTTTCTACACAATTTAAAAATGATAGTAATTTTAAATAATTTAAGCTACTTTAATTAACATTTCAAATTTCTGGAAAGAAAATTTGATAAATGTTTGTAGTAAAATAATATAATACTAAAAAACTAATATGTCATATTATAAATGCTCGATATCTCTAAATTTTACTTTTTTAATTCCATTGTTTCGGCACTCACCCCGCAATTAGATTCCACAGAAAAGCACGAAATCTTGAAGATCGAATCCCAGGGGAGTAATGCATTCATGTATATCGTGTCTCTTTGAAATGATAAAACGTGGAGAGAGTCATCTTATTTATCGAAGACCATAATGAAGGAATGCAGTTGTCAATCTTGTACGAGTTTCTTTACCATAAACAGAAACTTATCGCCATCTCGATCGTTTTTAACCCTTCGACGTGAACGTGACATTTTTGAAAATAAGTGGTTACGTTTTGTACACAAATGTGGTCAAATGGCCTTTCTTTTGACCAAGGACACATTGAAAGACTTTTGTTAAATTATTATTTATACATAAAATTATTAAATTTCATCAAATAAATTTTATCATATAAAAATCATTAATTACTTATGTTAATCCAAAAGTCGGATATTCGGACCCATAACATATTACAAAGTCGTCAAATTGTATTAATTATACATTTGTTGTATACAGTATAACCTGGCGTGTTTATTGCCATGTGGAAATCTCTCTCAACCAACCAGAAATATGTTAAACAAGCTTTAAGTGAAAACCAGATTGAAACATACATAACTATACGCCATGTCCTTTTTGATTTACGTAGAGAAGATACAGCTTTCGTATCGTCCACATCCATTTATCTTATTATACATGTTCCTCCGTTTCTCACTCTTCTTGCCTTTCCCTCGGTTATAATTTCTCCAACAATCTCCATCCACCCACTTTCTAATAATTTCAGGCAAGTAAATTTGTTTCGTATGTCTTTCGTTACTAATTTTCTCAATGTGAACAAACCATGTCAGGCTTCCTTTCTTAATTGTACTTATAATATTCATCTCAAAAAAACTGTTATTTATTATCCGTTAATTTCTTACTCTATCAAATATTATAATACACATATTCCACGTAAGACACGCATTTCTTTCACATTTACTTTACTATTTTCACTCCTTTTTAATTCCCAGGCTTTGTTTCCACACACCTAGGTTGGCACTGGCATATCTGAATAATTATGAAATAAAAAAAGAAAAGCGATGGCCAAGTAAGAAGAGGCTCTCCTGCCTGAGAAATACATCTGGAATAGTTCCAGTTCCAGGATATCGGAACCGATTTAAGTCATAGTGGATGACGTCTTTAGTTTCAGATTATGGAAACCAACGCTTGAATACATACATACACGACAAGAGAGGAATAAAATGAAAGTAGGTCTTATTAATACCAATGTGCACAATCTTTATCGATAATTTAGCGACTGGAACCTTTTTAAAAATATCTGGTTACCAAACGGAAATTGAACCCACACGGACGCTATTAATTGGTTCGTTTGAAATAAATCCTGAGGAAAATGTGAAGTTTTGAACATTGAATCGGTAATAATGTACAAAATATCGATAAATATAATATTTATACTAATACATATCAACGCGCAGTGTCCCTTTCAGGGTAAGCATACAGAACACTCATCCAAACTTTTATTTACATACACACAACTTTCGCCTCTTCCACATTCATAAATGTTGCCATGCATAATTTCCTATCATTCGAACCACTTTAGTTTATATTAACACCTATTTTACTTAATCGAGCCACATTTTTTTCGGTCGTTCTCTTCCACGTAAATCTTGCGTTTCTGACTTGTATACTTGCTTAGTAATTTTTTCGTCATCCGTTCGCTTCACATGTCCAAGCCATCCTAAAGATCTTTTTTTCATCTTATTTAAAACAATTATGCAATCTATTAATTATTTTTTATGTTTTTATTGTCTTCTTTCATACACTGACACTCCACGTGTTTTTCTTAATACATGTATGTCCACAGCATACATCATACTTTTATATTTATTTTGTTATGTCCTAGATTTACTTCCATACGTCAAAATTTACACCAGACCCACTTTTATATGTTGTCATTTTTGCAAGCTTTGATATAGCGTGAGTAATCTCGCAAGTCACGATTAAAGGGTTAAATTAAATGAAGTACTGGAAAAAGTAGTATTTAACAAAAAAGGGACTAGTTTCATAAAATTATGCTTTGTTCTTTCTTTGTTTCAATTTATATAACTACGTTTACTCATTACTGTCAAACTTTTTTTGCTAAAACTTTTATACGTACAAGCGAACCGGTTGGGTCAGACAGAGAGAATATAGCACCACGCTTTCAAATCATGATATAAATCTTTCGCTGTATCCATAAATTTTCTTTTATAGTTTCTACCGTGTCTTTTACTCCTTAATAATAATATTAATAAAATGAAAATTTATATAGCACCGTTTAGAGAGCAACCTATCATTAAAGGCGTTTTTACTCAGAATTCGAACTCATTCATAAATATTGAAAAGAACTCCCCAAAATATTGTCTTTAAGTGCTTCCCAAAGCTGCATACGCCACCCAAATCTTTGACACTTGGACGCAAACCATTGCACGTCACATAACTAGCAACTTATTGGATGGGCATGCGGTAACGCACTGGCTTCCGTGCGGAAGGTCGCCGGTTCGAGCCCCGCGGTGTGCTACTGTCCTTTAGTGACACAGCCATTTTTTCTGACAAGTATTTGGGGGTATAAGGCTAAGGATAACTATGAGGCACTAAACACTTTCGCACATTACTACGCCACGTACCCAAATACGCAAAGATCCCCGCCAATTTGTGGCAAGAGCACTAAATATTATAATTTCTTCAAATTTAAAAAGTAAATTTTAAACTAATAAATTTAACTGTTATGCTAAGAACCTCTTGGCGTGTATGGCCGTATATAAGTAAGAATGGTTCAATCTAAAAAAAAAAGACACGGGTATTAATAAAAATATCGTTATATCGGCCTTTATGGAATTTTATGTAATAAACACGAAATGCGATAGATTTAAACAGTGAACAAATTTAATGTTTTTATATAAAAAGTATTGAGTTTTGCTTATTCGATCTTTCAGATAAACCAAAAAATTATTTTGCTGGTTTAACCCTTTTTACATATTTATCTATCATTTTGCGTATAGTTGATATCTGAGAAACTAATTTAGGTTGGTTAATTTTGATAATTATTTGTAAGTAAAACTATTGTATAGTATCCATATTAAATGAAATTTCTATTTGCACATGTGAAAACAAAACGTGATTCCCATACATGGAGTAAAAATAATTTCAAAGATTATGAATTACGTAACACCATTACGCTATTTCGAAATATAAACATTACAGTAATCGTGAGTGAAATGAGTCTATTTATCTGACAGCTGCAGTTTATGATTTATGAGGCTCATGTAAATCTAGAATAAAAATATGACAAGTATTGCGAAGAAATTTTGAAATAAATCTTCTGTCTATATATGTTATATGGGCGTTTTACACTCGTAGATAGATGGTGAGGATATAAAGAGATTTACGAACGACTTCGATGAAAATCTATATGTCCTGAAAGTGGCACGTGATCTTATCTGTTACAGATTACACTGAAAAAAAACCAATAAAAAACCATTTATATCAAATTTATAAACATCACTCTTTAAAAAAAATAGTCAAATCAGATTTTTTGCATATGTTAAACACCTGCCTGATTGCTTGGAAGAGATGACTATATGGCAATACACTCGCTAGGTTATGCTGTATGTGATGACAGTTAAATGTAATTAAATATCTAGGAAAACGCATGGGTAAAATTTAAATGAAAAATTCTACATTAAAGCACTAAAAATTAATGAAATTTATATAATATAACATATTAACTTTTTTCCAGGAAATGGAACAATAAATTTAAAACGCGTATCTGAGAACGCACATACTATAGTTAAACCACAAAAATCGCTTCCTTTTTAGTATCGCCAAAGGTAAGTTGGTTTTTATGAAGAGACTAAAAAAACAATTATCAGATAATTAAACGAAAAATTCAAAACAGAACTGTCCAAGATAGATGGTCAACACCAAAACAGAACTATCCAAGATAGATGGTCAACACCAAAACAGAACTGTCCAAGATAGATGGTCAACACCAAAATTCTGAATACCAGAGATTTTTCACTCTGATTACCTACGATTAAGTATCCCCGGTAAGAACACACTAAGAAAAAGCCAAGGATAATATTCATAATCTGTAATATAAACAATCGAGGAAACGTTCTAAAGCACAACTAAACATGTAACATATTCTTATTTGATAAGCGCGAAATTATTTCAAATTCTGATTAGCAAGAGTTTACCGTGTTAGTGTTATTAGAACATATTCTGTATTTTAAATGAATTTTCATTCATTTAAAATACAGAATATGAATTCAATTCATATTTTTTTACTGGTTGAGATTACCCAAATTTCGGTCGATAGCCATCAAAACACCCTGCTAGTGCATTCATATTAAGTACTGTGAAATAAGAGTGATGGACCTCGGTTTGAGAACGCCTTGGTTTATTTATCTTATTTCGATCTCAGAATGTTTATGAACATAATTATTTATTGAAATGTTACTCACCAACGATGACGAAGTGTCCAAAGACATCATTGCTACCGATGTTGGAACAGTTCCACCGGTGGTTGGCGAACCGGCGTTTGCACTCGTCGGTCGCCAGGCGCACACCTGTACCGGCCGCGGCGAGCGCAGCGGGCGCAGCCCTGCACAGCGCACGCTGCCGCGCCTGTAGGCCCGGGATGCGGGCGCACACAGCGCCCCCGCCCAGCCCCAGGCACATGCATGAACTGGAAAAAATCAATATTCAAATTAAAAAATCAGGATATTCTTCATCTATTAACTATCCGTTTATGAGAAAGAAGTTTCTTCGCAGATATTGATAAATCACAAGGTTCGTCTGTTTTTTTTCGATGAAATTTTAATGTTATAAACTCCATCCTGCCATGGAGTATGCAAATAGAACATGTATCTAATCAATGCGATTCTGATACACATATTTCGCTTTTGTTATGTCCATACACCTCGTCATGTATACTCTCATATTAAAAATACTCCAGTTTCCCTCTTTCAGATTTTGATTATGTTTGGTTGTTTCACATTTTTCTAGGTATAGATTATTTATGTGAATCTTTCATCATTAATTATTTCTAGTTGACTGGACCATTTTAGTGATGTTTTCATCATATTAGGCACATCCTCTTTTTTTGATCCGCATTCTTAACTAATGATCTCGTTCCTTATTTTGTTAAATATCTCTCGATAAACCAATCGAACTTTAAAGTGGATGAAAAAATATTTAGTACTTAAGATGAAAAAAAAAAGAGTATACAGATTGTTTGAGAAAGAATGAATTATGAAATTTTACAAAAATGATCTAACTGAAGATGTGAAAAGCTTTGTAAGAACTAGAACTGGTATAGAATGATACGATCAAATTAATAAAATTATGAAAGATGGAAGAGTGAAAATACTACAATAGGAGAGTGTGCATGATCCAAAAAATGAATGTTTTAAGTAATACGAAGAAAAGAGCCTTAAGATGATTTGGACATGCAGAGAGTTCACGATGAAAGAATGACTAAGGGATTATACAAGTTAGAAATTAAACATGTGCGTGAAAAAAGAAGACTAAGAAAAACGCGGCTGGGGTAAGAGTATCAGATCTTGAAAGAATGATGTAAAGTGAGAAAAAATAATTACAGAAGACTGCATGACAACATGTTTGAATGTTGAGATGGTAAAAGTCATGCCTCAATAAAACAGTTAAGATATCTGTCCTATATGTTTACCCCGCAAGGAACACAGCATGATGATACCATATATCCAATAAAGGTCTTAAGCACCAAAGAGACACTGATTTCCATATATATTATATTAAAACGATCTATTTTTTACTCTGATATAATCGTGACCTGTATATTAAGTACGAGTATTTCTACGAATCATATTTTATAAAGTAACGCGCAAATTAAAATCATAAATCGCGACCGTAACAATGGTCAACAGCGTGAATTATCTTTGTTCTCTGCCAGAACAGAGAAATATGTGTAATGGTGTAATTTAAAATGGCGCTTGTAAGTCCATGATATAGATACTGGTCAAAAGATATTGAATTACCAAGTGAAGGTGGTACAATTTACACCCAATTACCGCTTGCCTATTACTACCGACATAACTTAACGCTTACTAGATTATTTATTTAAAGTGGACTTTTGACTTGTTAATATAATTATTTATTCGATATATATTTTATAGAGTTGTCGTGATCATTGGACTTGATCTTACGAGTGAATTGACGGCACTGCAGAAATAATGGTCATCGTCGTCGCTGGACGTCGTCTTCGAGGATCCCCTCACAATTCCAATGTCAATTTAGTTGGAAAGCGAATATGTGTTGTGGAATTTTGTTTCTTTCTTCTTTTATATTCTTTAAGATATTGAGCCGTTGCACACCAGAAAACTCACCGGCCACATCACTGTACTGGATCCATTCCATCGGAACATTTTTTTTGTTGAAAGAGTATATATGACCAAAGTCTTCCTAATACCTCCGAGAACTAGGCGAAAAAATGCCTGTTTCATTCGAAGGGAGTAGTTGCTCGTTCGTGTTTGCACTATTAAATGTAACACGGTCTGTCTAAGAAATTTCAATAATTCGTCTTTTAAATCCACACCCCTAAAGTTTCGACCCTTTATATAAGACTTATGTCAAGTTCTTGATTCTAAAGAGGAAAGATAACAAAATGTTGCTACGAGCCATATTGTTCTCAATTTTCGAAGCTTTAAATACAAATAATAAAAGCTTTTTGCGTGGAGCTTGAAGTTGTAGAAAATCTGTTTATCTGTGTATTCCTAGTGGCAATAAGGTTTTCTAAGGATCAATTCTTCTAATCAATATGTTAATACAACTGAGTTTGTTGGTTCACTTTTCTTAAAAGGTAATTGTAAATTTTTTGCACAGGAGTATATTTATTTTATTGTCAATTGTACACAATAACACGCGTGAACAATATGAAATATACCATATATCAATAAAAATAATCATTGAATTACAAATTAAAATTTAAAAAAAAAAAAAATAATAATCGCTCTTTTACTCTTCTAAACTCCATTTATTATACAATATTTTATACTGTATTAGCTTTTGTTATGCTCGTATAGAGTGCTGTATTTAATTACACTTTTGTTGTATAGAGAGAACCAATTATAAAAATGTAAAAGATACCTTAAGTCAGGACCAGAATGTAACCTTTTTTTAAATTGGCATCACTCTGAACTGGAATATCGTTTCATTAACTAAGCCATTGACATCATTATTCTTAGTAAGAAATGTTTGTTCATCTAAGAAAAGGACTCTAAAAATCGAGTCACTGATAGTTGTCAATCAAAAAGGACGTTTATGAAATTTAAAATCCAAAGTGTTCCCCTATAATTGAAATAATAAAGCTAATCAGTGAGCAATTATAAAAGGCTTAGAGAAAGATGAATGTGGGTTAATTAGGTATTCCATCCTATAAAAAGGATGATTTGTGCCAGTAACAATTTGAAGGAAAATGTAAGAACTAACTTCTAAATACTAGTACGCGAATAATAAACCAAAGTCTGTCGGGTGCATTATCTGACTCAAATTAACTGGCTCTAGGTATGAATGCAGCAAAAATACAATAATATGACTACTCCTCGCGAAGACTGGCCGTTCACACATTATCTTTCTCCTTCACAAACCATACTAAAAGTGGGCATTCTCAGACCATGTCTAAAGGAGAAACGATTGCGTTATGAGGCGTAATTATGTGTTGAAAACTTCTTTCTCAATTCATTCCGCATATGGTGTTGTCAGGGTCGTCTCAATTTTTTCAGACATTTCCTGTATTATAGTGTACTGGATATAAAATTTCAAGAAGTATTCCGGTTTGTTCAAAAATCATTACTAAAAATTAAACTGCAAAGTTAAATACTATATTAAAGCGTTCAAATAAATTTTAACCAATATATTAAAACGGGAAAAATAGAAGAAAACTCGACATTAATAAAGTTCACTGAAATGTGAGAAATGGTGCTATACGCTTATTGGATAAGGGGTCTCGCTATCCAAAATATTAAATATTTCTGCAACTATAAGTCTGAAAAGCAAAAATGAATTGGCAAATAATGTACCATACGTAAATACAATATCTCCAGTACCTATTTTATTAAAAGGGTTCCGGTTTAGGTTTTAAATTCAAGATTCCAAAACTTGTTTCTGGTTGTTTGGAAGATACTAACATAAATAATACACCAGCCATGTTATACTGTATACAATGAACCACTAATAAAATACAATAAAATCAATAAACTTGAATGAAAACCGTTAAAAATTAAAATTAGAAAGCGTTATATGTAAATTGATAAACACACTTCAATAAGAATATACAAAAACTGTCGGTAACCCTACATGGCCCATGGTGTAGTGCAGTCGTCCGACATCGTCTAATAACTACAATCCACCCTAATAACGTGTAATTTAAATAGGTTTGTTAACTACCTAACCACCTAGTGGCACTTGGTTATTATGTCTTGTGTCTCGTTAAAATCCACTTTCTAAATTGAGTGTACGGAGAAAAATAGCTAATTGTCACCATAATTTGCTAAATTCGCTTGGTTCACTTGCAATAGTAAAACAAAAGTGGAACCATGACTTAACGATTAAAATGTAACAAGAAGTGTACATTTGGTGATACAATCAGAAAAACTGACCAATTTAAAATAAGAACTTATTTCATCATACTTATATGTTGTTTACTTCATTATATTCTAACACACATTTTTGGCTTCTGCATGTCCATACCATATACCACGTCATATTTACTCTCCTATTATAAAGTCTTTCACTATTCCTTCGTTCAAAATTTGGTTAATTGTCGTGTAGCTTCAGCTCATTTAATCTTTGTCATAATTTTTATATTTGAAATATTATATATCCTTAGGCTGTGTAATACTTATTTCACTTGGATCTCAATAAGGACCTAATCCAAAAACCATAGTTTTTGGATTATTTGAAATATATAAAAAAAAACATACGTCAATCCAGCATGTGAAAAATATCCATACATCAAGGTGGGCACTAGCACATCTTCGTTTTATTTAGTAGAACTCTGATTTTATCTATATAAGACTATACGAGTACGTTAATAATATTATGTAAATGCAAATTGAAAACAATATAAAAAGGACAAAAATACACCTCATAAATGAGAGTAATCCTTGAACACTCTCGGGACACAGGTCGTGCGTGATGCTGAAGAACAATGCTCCTTTATCTTTAGGCCCCTATTATCTTTCAATGCATTTGGAAGTGATCGTCAGTGGTATTCAAGCTGTATTTTTTATATTAATAACTATAAATCAGTGTCGTAGTTGAAAGAAAATTCCCAATTCAACATCAGTTTCAAGTTGCTCTTCCACGTCGATCATGTGATCTTCTGTGAGTGGGCAGTTTGATCCTAGATGCGAAATACCTTCTACGGATTTCAAAGTCATATATTATAATATATTAGGTTTTCGCTGTATACAGCAAACCGACTGAGTTTATTTCTATGTTGTGATGTCTTAACCGACCAGAAGGACGTTAATGAAACCTTAAGCGAACACCAGGCTGAATGCCTTTCTAGCATTCTTTTCAGTAATACTAAACTTTCTGGGAGCTACAAAGTTATGTATCTTCTGCAGCACTCTACCATAACCTTGAAATCGGAATTGAAACTTCTGCAAATTCCTTGATAGAATTATTTTTTTAGAGCTCTTCGGATTTCAATATGATCGCTCATCAAATATTCGAGGGTGTAAGAATAGAAAAAAGTAGCGAAAAAAAAACAAAACAAAAAACAACTGTTAGATACTAACAGCACAAAAAAAATCCAGGATTTCGTCAGCTTGTTTTGGACTATTTTTTTGTTCTCCTGTCATGACGGGGATATCATTCGATGATTGTTTTTCTTTATCGTTGCAGCATGACCAGCTAGCTCACTTCCTGTTTAGTGCCTTTACTTAAATAAAATATCAATAACTTTTAGTCACTAATCTTACTTAAAGATACCTTCTTCTGTATATCCCGGTAATGTCAATTATACCCCTACCCTTAGCCTACTGCTCAGCTCTCAACCTACTGCGCAACTCTTAACTTGATTTTATTTTCCTTTGTCAAATGTAAACTATATTTAATGAACACTTTCTTCTCGAGACTTTGGAAAGTAACTTATGAAAATAATATTACATTTACTAAAATAACTCTAACCCAATTTGTTCCTCCTTATTTTATTATAAATTTGTCCAAATTTACTAATGTCTCCCTCATTTGAACTACTCAGTCATATATTATAATGGGTAAAATACATTTATTGATCTTCTTGAGAAATAGGAAGGTTACTTTTGAAAATAATATCTAGTTTACTAACAGTACTTCAAACCAATTGGTGTCTACTTATATTGCTACATGTAATTCAAGTTTACTAATACGAGGCATATCCAGAAAGTAAGTGTACTGAATTTTTGTAGTTTACAATTTTTTTTATTTAAACAAAAAAATTACGTGGTTACCGTAGTACATATGTAAGCTATTTTTCGACATAGTCGCCATTCCTCTCAATGCAGGTGGTGAAGCGGAGTATCAACTTTTTGATGCCTTCCTCGAAGTAGTTTCCCGCCAACCCCTCCGTCCACTTCTCCACCTTCTCCTTTACCTCCTCGTCGGTTGAAAACCTTTTTCCACCCATGTGCAGCTTCAGGGAGGTAAAGAGATAGTAATCTGAAGGTGCTAGGTCAGGGGAATGCGCGGGATGGTTCAGGACATCCCATTTAAACGAGGCGAGCAGTTCCTTCGTGGCGTTGGCCGTGTGTGGTCTGGCATTGTCGTGCAGCAGGCAGACTCCCTTTGTCAGCATGCCTCTCCTCTTGTTCTGAATCGCCCTCCGCAATTTTTTTAGGGTCTCACAGTATCTTGCATAGTTGATGGTCTCCCTTTGAGGCATACATTCAATTAAAATTATGCCTTGACAGTCCCAAAACACGGATGCCATGATTTTCTTGGCTGAAATTGTGGTTTTGAACTTTTTGGCGGAGGGTGAAGAGGTGTGACGTGACCGTTTTTAAACTCGCGACACCACTTGTACACACTCGTACGATTCATAGCTTTATCACCATATGCAGTTTTCACCTCATTATAAACCTCAACCGGAGGTTTTCCCTTCCAAACGAGATAACGGATGACGCCGCGTATTTCGCACTTAGCGGGAGATTGGATTGACATTTTTCACGAAACGTATTGTCGCGTCGACACTTCTCAACGTACTGACCTCGAACCGGTCTCGTTGCGGAGGGGAAGGGTCAGGCTACACGGAAGTGTAGCCAACATGTCAAAAATAAAATCCATCCGGTCGTGAGAGCCTCAGTACACTTACTTTCTGGATACGCATAGTATTTCCCATTTGATGAAAACAGCCTACACTTTTGATACTTAACATAAATATACAACATTCTCGTATTTTAATTATCAAATATTTTTTTAAATATTATAATATAACAATTTTAATATTATAATATAACAATTTATAATATAATAATTTAAAATCCTAAAGCAATATAACAATTTAAAATCCCGTTCAATGTTGTGAACGTCTGAAAAAGATATTTAAAGGATTTATGAGAGATGATAACCCTAATATAACAACATATTGGGTTTAAATGGAGTGCTAAATAAGAACTGTCAAATAACCCTTTCGAATTATAAACACATATTATGTTTGTTAACTCCTTAAATTTACACAACATATGTATGTGTCAATGTTTAGATTGATAAAACATGTTTATCCGAAAATGATTTAAACTAATGGGTTAACAAACTCACTTTATATTGATGTATGAAATAATATTGAAAAAGTTTTAATATGGAAGAAAGTTTCGGGTTCTATTCCCGTTTAGTGTCTGGAATCCCAGTTTTACAAAAAAAATTATGTACTAAAATTACAGCATAAGTTTAATTTCAGTAGAAAAAGCTTCACTTAACGAAATCCCCTAAAAATTAAAAAAAATAAAAGAAAATCAGAATTGGGGATAATTTACTTAGAAATTCTTAGTTTCCTTTAATTTTACTAAAACTATATAATGATGACGTGTAATTAGAAGTCTTTGTAAAATTATATCAACGTCATTAATAACAAGTACATACATATTATATACCAGCACGCCATTTCCCTGTTGGGAGAGGCAGAGAAGACAAATATAGATAAAATGAGGAGAAAATAAACAATAATAAAAAAACAGAATGATTTGACACTCAAATGCGAAAAAAATCTACAAAATAACTCAAATCAAAGTGACAGATCTGTTTCGTTTTAAAGAAGCATTGTCATTGTTACATGTTTTTGATTTCTAATTTTCTTATGTCCCATTAAATATTTTCTAATACGAGTATTTCGTACGTATTTCATTATTGTTTTTTGAGTTCAATTTTTTAAACTATTTCAATCCATATGAGTGCCTATGATACAATAACAATTTTAACAAATTTTTCATTATGAATTAATCACAAAGTAAAGTCTAAAACAACTTAAAATTATTTTAATTTAATAATTCAAAGTTTGAAGCTGAGATATAATTTAGATGCATACTTTTTTAAAGTTTTGTTAGAATTTAAACCAATGTTTATTTCTTTTTTCTGTATTTGTGTATATACGTACACGTATATAGCATTTGTGTGCTTCAAATAAATTAATTATGAAAAAAGGTAAATTTTACGAGATTCACAAAAATATACGAAACTATTCGAGAATATAATTTATATTTTATTCTCCTTGAAACATATTTTACATTGTTCGAAACAAATAAATAAATTTAAATTTCCCAATAGCATTACATTTTTTTGGAGCTGTTAGCTTGTTGAATTGACTATAATGATGGCTGACGTTTCAAACACGTTGCTGACTTCATCCTCACGGCAATGCCAAAAAAATGGTGATGTTTTTATCATCGCTCTGAGGATGAAGGTAGCGACACCTTCGAAAATGCTGTTATCATTCGAGTCAACTCAACATGGTAACAACTCCGATAAACATTTTAAACAAGTGGTTAACAAGACTACGGGGAATAAAGAATTTTTATTTTGTCTCTAAATTATGTATAGTATGATATCTTGAAAGTAATGACCAAACCTACACATCGAATAATTTCATATTCCAAATAGAAATATTTACAAAATATCTCCTGAAGAAAATATTATCTAATTAAAAAGCTGAATTAACTTCTCATATCAATCTTTTTTTTATATGGTCTTCTGATATTGGTATAGTTTGAACTTAGATTCAAAACAAAATAAATACTTCTCGTGTGTCGTGTTGAAACAAATAAGCAGCAATCAAATTGGCAGACTATAGTCTCGATATAATTGGGCGCAGATTCCAGGAATCGGAATCTTCCTGCGAAGCCACCATAGCTCTGTGATCCCAGATATTCTGCCTTTTGTGGACTGTCCACTGGTCTCGGCAGCGGTCACTATACGCAGTAGCGTAGCCTTCTTGTGTATTATAGAAAATATTATTTTATATTTTTTTGTATAGAGAACGATATCACAGGACATGTGACAATTTCTTCCAAAGAACTAGAAATTACGAAATACCTGTATATATCTCAACTCAAAATAAAATCGTATTTTAATTGAAAACTAAGTCTTGATTATATGTTATTTGTTTTATAATCACCAGTACCTACTAAGACATTTTATATTTACTCTAATTCCCAAAACATTTAGAATGTAGATCAAATATATTTGCCATTGAATTAACTTATGTAAAACTGCAAATATCTCAAAACATCTAGAATGTAGGTTAAATAGATTTGCCACTGTATTTACTTATATCAAACAGCAAATATCTCGATACATCTAGAATGTAGATTTGATATTTTTGCCAGTTTATTTACTTATGTAAAACTGCAAATATCTCAAAACATCTTGAATGTAGGTTTAATATATTTACCTGTGTATTTACTTATTTGAAACTGCAAACAAAGCTGAACCCACTTTAAAATGATAATTTCATTATTAAACCCTAAGTTTGATGTAAAAATTACAAAAAAAAAGTATTTATACGCAAGGAATTTCGAAGAAAATGTAACATTTTTGGCAAATACAATACGTTTTAAAGTTTTTAAATGTCTTATGGTGTTTTTACAATCGTCAAATAAAATTGAAGTAAAAAAAAATCGCATTTCAAAGCTTAGAAATCAATAAAATTTAGTAACTTCTAATAAGTTTGAATTTTCATTTCTAATAAGTTTATTTACTTTGTCTGGGGAAAGGTTTCAATCAAAGAATATAATAATAAATTAACTATTTATATAGCGCTGTCCAGAGAACAAACTTTCCACAAACACGAAACTTCTCAAATTGTTGCATCATTTCAATCAGAAACAGAACACCACAAATTTCTACACATTTAAGTAAAGGGGAATAATTTTTTTTGAAAAGTGCACGCCATTCTTTGAGTCGAGTAGCCTGTACATAAAAATATTTCTTTAAGTCAAGTATCAGGCAAGCTTTTGCATTCTTCAGAGACATAATGCAATTCAGAAACTAATGTCGATTTCCAAAATAACATGGGCATTTCAATAAAACGAAAGATCTAAATGTATCGACCTGCAATATTTGTCCGCCCACGATCGATACACTTTTACTCGAGAGACCCAATTTAATAAATCTTCGATAAAGGATCTCTCTGCATAATTTTTGACTTCTGAATTCGCATTTTTCGTGAGAACCATTCGACTGATTTATGTTGGTCAAGTTTTTGTGCATTCGTTTGTCGCATTTCTGTTTGTATTTTTTTGTGGAAAATATCGACAAAGTATATCTTCTTCTTATCGATATAATCTTAGTAAGAAGACATATTGTTGCTTTACTTATTTATGAACGTGTTTTTAAAAACTTCATGTCGATGAACTTTATTTTTTTCTTACGTAGATATCAATAGAATTTAATAGTTCAACAACCGATTATTAGATCAAGATTATTTTTAAAAGTTGCTATAAATACCGACGAAAAAATGTTGAAATAATTAAATGATTTGAAAATAAGACTTTTCCCAATTCAATATGCTAGCCCCGCCCCATCTATTTCCCGTGTCTCTTGTGATAAGAAGATAACAGAGCTGAGGACCGCAGTGTAGAGTATTTGTGGAAAAATAGAAATAAAGACCACTGAAATGTGTGTATTGTAATTTGTTTCATCAAACACTGTTTATTTCCCTTTATGTAACGGTATACCCCAACCGGTTTCAAGGTTTTCACCTCATCATCAGGGGAGCACAAACAAGATTGTATGCATTATTTTTGAGAGAAATATGTGTGTATTATTTTTGAGAGGAAATGCATGGATTATTTATTTTTTAAGTGTGTTGTTGGATAAAAAAGTATAAAGATTTGTTTTTTCTACCTGCCCTGCAAAAGACTTGTGATGATATGTTTGTATTTATTTCCAAAAAAAATCTTTATAATAATAAAAGAGATAGCGCTGTTTCGATTTCAAATATTTCCTTAAGAGTGCTGCGTTTTTTTTTATAAAAAAGGGGGTATAAACTACTCGTAAATAAGATGTTTTAAAATTTATCTCAATCCTTACCTTTAGCTTCTTTTTTATAGGTTACTCATTACGTTTATTTGAATAATGCTATTGTTTTGACAAAATTTCATCATCCAGAGAGATCCTGAGCCATTCTACTAATATTTACAACCTTTGAATTACCACGTTGTGTATCTGTTTTAATAATAAATTATTATCATTAAAAACAGGCAGCAAACTCGTATATGCTGTAAATATCTAAATAAAATTGAGCGAAATCTCATATTTTATTTGGTTTTAAAAGAATATGTGTATTGCTCTCTTCTTAAAGACGTTTGTTTAGATATATTTTCCGTCTTGCTTATTTATGGCCCGTTATCATTCTATTTATGGCCCGTTATCATTCTATTTATGGCCCGTTATCATTCTATTTATGGCCCGTTATCATTCTATTTTTTAATGTAAATTGCATTACAAAGATAAATATATCTTCAACAGAGATTTTTTTTTCATATTCACTATTATAATCTAGGTATCAATTTCTGGAATAATTTCTTAAGACAAATCTCTTTGGGTCATTTTTCAAGTTTCCATAGAGAATATGTTTCTAATACAATTTAAGGGTAAAAATAATGGATTAAGCAAAACTATTCTGGCTCTTGCTTTTATTTTTTGAAAATTCCATACATTCTTAGTATTCCTTCTTCGAAATACTTATTTTCATTATACTCGTGTTAGTATTTTGGTTAATTTCTGGAATATAAAACACATACTTTGTTTACTTCCATTACATTTTTCCATATTAAATTTCTATGTTATTCCAAACATACCGCGTCTTGCTCAGATGAATGAATTTAACTAAATGATATAATATTTATATTATTATTTATACTAAATGATTTGTATGCCTTTATGAAAATAGGGTGAGAGGATAAATGTATTTGATTATTTACGCTATTTCTATTTTGAATTGCTCTATGGATTTCTATTGTTTCTAAATATATTTTGTAGTGTAATAATGAGTACGTGAATATCTGTGATTACGTTTTATTTAGGCGTTCTCATTTATTTACACTACTTATATTCAAGTTAAACCAATATTAATGTTCAAAATTATAAAAAGTCATTTATTTTATTATCGATTCTCTATATTTATTCTCCACAAGTCCACATTTTAAGGTTCGGTAATAATTATGGCAACAAATAATAATCGTTAATTCAAATATGTTATATTTGTCGGACACAACAGTGGGAAGAAGGTGACCAGGGATTTAAGCTGGAATTAAATTCGTGACGATAATCTTAAGTTAAGGCCGTATTTTAGAATTGATCAAGGCGGAACGATACTTAAATTGCAACTATGCCAATAAGCGTTTGACATATTATCATGGAGCTTTTGTATTATGAGGAAAACACCTGTTCAAAAATAACACAAAATTCGATACTCTTCGTGATAACTATTTTTCATTTAATTTTGTTTATTACTAGATTTTCAATTGGACCGTATACAAGCTTGTAAACTTAATAAAATTGAGGATTTTACTCAACGAGATCTATAAATGTGAAAGAAGGCGAAAGTTGTGAGCTGGGATATAAACGTTTGGAGATTTTTCTCTCTGCCTAACCTGCAAGGGACACCACATGATAATATATATGCACATATATGTAAACAACAATATCAAATGAAAACTTAATTTACGTGTGATCATATCGTGGATACCAGAATTAATATTTTATGAAATTAGTTTAATTAGCCGATAGATTTGAAGAAGAAGTTGTTACAAATCCATAAATCACATTATGTTAGAAAAAGTTAAATTGGTTAAATATTTAATAAATCGCCAACAAGTTCATGTACTGTCATATATATAACATTCTAAACTTAATATCTTGCCATAAATGTTCCTCCTTCTTCATGTCGTTCTTTCCTGTCCATACCGTCACTATGGAACCAGTAATACTCCCTACTAGGCTGCCGTAAGACTCCCTACTAAAAATAGCGACTAAAAATATTACATCTCTCTTCAATGACAATAAATGTTTCTCCGTAACTTTTATTTTCCTGTCCTATCTCATCTCCCTTCTTTTCCAGTCTTTGGTGACTGATATTCACTGATATTTTATTATACCGTTCATTATTTAATTAATATACTCTTTATACTTTTAATGATTTCATTTTCAAATGTCCTGTTTTTTTCTTTTTAGAAATAACGTTGTAACATTTTACTCAGCAATTGGCACGAATATGCTTAACTTTTATTTATTTATTTATTTAACACTTTTATTTCCGTTTGTGCACTTAACAAAAGGGTACCCAAATAAATAAATAAGTACGCCAAATCAATTTGCAAGAAAGTTTTGAATGAATAAATATGTCTTCAATTTAATTAAATATCTGTAAATTAATTAGTTTTTCGTCTATTTAAAACTAATCACTTTAGGTTCATCCGGGGCATAAATAAATTGAAGAAAAATAATTAGAGCAAGGTGGGTGTATAGAAAACAAATATTTTATAACACTAACGAGACCTATTCCTATTCGTATTCCCGCATGTCTGTCTGTACGGTACACGAAAGGTAAATATTTGTGATGCACGAGTGTTTATTGGTAATTAATCACCATAATTCTTGATGGCGCACACACAGGCATACCTGTAAGCACCTGTTATTTACGCTTGTCCTGAGGGCATACACTGAAATTCCTTAATACTTGGGGAGTATCATACTCGTATAATCTTTAAATGTATGTTTCTATTTTAGGGTTTTATGTGTTGAGTGATGTTCCGTTTGACTTCTTAAAATATTACTTTTTATTAATGTTAATGTTTATTTATCATTTGAGGATAATTATTCATAAATCATTAATATTCCACACTCATCTACCCCACCTGAAGAGGAAAACAATGAGTTTTACAATCGGCAGTGAACTCAATGAATAAGACAGTGATAAATACTCGTATAACAACAGTAAAGATATAATAGAAATAGTTAAATATGTTTTATCAAATTGGAAATCGATTAACACGTCACCAAAAAACAAACTAAATTATATTTATTTTTTTAAGATTCAGAGAAATATTTTCAAAAAAGAATTTGTTTGATTTTTTTCATTCGAATGATACTCTATAAATACCTAAATCGGTGATTTGAGCATATTTGAACAGCGTGACCGGGATACAGTATTGTATTCCACTCCAATAATCGAGTCGAGGTTTTGATCCACTGGATTGACACGGAACTTGCGGTTCGTCATTGTACACGTTAGTGATATTACCGCACGTGAGAATACAAGACTCGCACACGTACTCGGCACGTTAGTTTTTTTATTTTTAGTTACCATCGAGAACAGCCCCAAAACCCCCGGATGGAAGTCAAGCGTGCTTGCAAATAAATTACTGAGATCGCCTTGTTTGAATAAATTTGATCAAGACGAACCCGGGGAGTCCTTTGTCTGTGAGAAGAATATGTCTGGAAATCAGCAAGGTATTGAAATACATGTGAGTGATGTGAATGTAAGTGGAAGATCATCGATAATATGATTTGACCAAGTGAATATTTTGAGAGAAGGAAATTTAAAGTCAGATAAATCAAAGGATGATAAGAAAGAAGGCAAATATGTGTGTTGTAATCTATAAGTCTAGAGATCAGTTGCATTTGCTTACCCCGAAATACAAAAATACATGGTGTATTAAATTTGCATTTAAAAGCATTCATTAATTTTTATATAGAATATGACATGCAAACAAAAAAGAAAACAGTGTAATTTCAATTATTATCATTTTTAATAACAGAAAAACTTCGCAAAGTAAAGGGAACAAATTAAGCCAAATGATATTGGTCTAAGGAATTAAATAGTCAAGTTAAACTTTAACACAAATAACCATTCAGTCTTGAGGGCGATTTTGGAAATACTTAGAAAACCACATTTGACACATTCATGTTTTGCAATGTTCAATGGGAACAGAATATTTTACGCCATGCTCGGACATAATGATAAATTAATACTTTGTTCTACATTCTAGAGCAATAATCATTGAAACTGTACAATTTTAAGCTGTCTTTCTTGTATATTATTGAGTATGGAAATATTTTACTAAAATAAAAGGGGTTTGCAATTCTTGCATAGGTATAAAATGGTAACCTGAGGACATCTAACAACGATTAATGAATTCATTAGTATTTAAGTTTATCATTAAAATGCGGCAGGAAGTATGTATTTGATATCTTGGGATTTTAGTGTGTGTGAGGATGTGAGTAAAATAATAAATGTTACAGTTGAGTTTTTTTAATAATTTAGATCAAATATCACAGTGAAATATCCCCAATCAAATGAAAAGGAAAGGATAGTGAAGAGGAAAGAAAAAAATGCCTTTGGGTACAAACAATCGTAAAAATATATCTTTGTATTCTCAAAAACGAAAAAAAAAGTTAAAAAGATGCTTGTATCCGAAAAATAGAAGATGTGGCTCATTGTAAGATGATGTGGCATTTTAAATTGAAGTAGATTGAAAGCAAATAAAAAATAAATCGGATAAGACAATATTATAACAAATATCCACATGGTTAACTACTTACAACTTCCATAAAAACTTTATATCACTTTTCTAAATAAAATACCGTATTAAATACAACAATGCAATAACCGCGTATCAACTGACAGCAGAATGTAAATACTATAAAACATTCCTTCGCAAATATCTTCACAACATTAATGCGTGGATTACAGTGCGGGTCTCAGTTTATTCATAAAAATCAAAATAGTGCGACATCTGTCATTATAAATCAGAGTATTTCAATATTATCGACAATGATATTTTGAGTGGCATCTCTTTTTAGATTAAACATTTTTCCCCTTCGGAGCATTCCGAATAGATTTGTGTAATTATTTAATACGAGCTGCCTAATGCTGACACAGCATGCCAAAGGTACGATATGGCTTGCATACATTAATTTTTTGACAGAACTTCAAGTCAGCGTGCTAGATTGCCTTTTGAGATTAATTTTTATTTTTATTTGATCGGAGTGGTGTTGGCACTGATAAATATTTTCTAAACGCGGATTGACTACATTCAGGTGTATATCAAGCATAATATATCTGGAATTGAACATAATGATATAGCGCAATAGTACCCTCGTGTAATGAAGTCTCAATTTTGGTTTCTTGCACTTCCTGTAATATTTGTGAACAACATGGAATCGATCAAAATAATTATTCCTCTAAATTTTTGTCCATTGATCGGTTTTGCTCAACGAACATCTTCAGAACGGATAAAAATAGAATTCAAATAATGAAAAATTAGCTCCCAACATATGTTATTAATATTTTGGTTGAAATATTTTGACAAAAGGAGCTATCCATGTTGTAATCAGTGACAAGCAGTCCTAGATTTTTTTGTTTGTTTGTCTGTCTGTTACTAGATTCTTCAATCAGAAAGAATATTTTTCAGTTAATATTATATTTTTGTAACATTGATAGCAATGCGACTGTTATAGTGTAAATGTGTAGAAAATCTACAATGCAATACTATTTTTTCTAGATACATACTAACATATCACGCAGTCTCCCTATCGAAGTAGGCAGAAAGGAGAGAGCGCCAGACTATCCAATCGCAACACATATATACCATCTCATACATCTCTTATGATTCCTCTGAATTTTTACATTTCCGTCTTTCTAAATATCATACATTTTATCCAACTTGATCTGCATATGATATATGACGGATTGCTTTCTTAAAAACAGGAAATATCTATTCAGATCGACTCGCCCTCAAAGTTGAACTTTGTTGAGATAGATTACTGTAAGTGCTACCCATAAAGTTAGTTTAGAGCCACGTGAGGTGATTAATAGAACACCATTAGTGCTATGGTGTAACTGCTTCGTTACACTGATTTAAACAACACGACACATTATTCTACGTTTAACTTTACTTGTAACTCTAGTTTTTAACCCATGAAAACACTGACAATTAACAACATTCTTAAGATCACAGTGGTCATTAATTTCTAACGAAAACATTTCATCTCAATAAAAAAACCGCTTATATGGTGAAAATAAAAATAAAATTTGGTATATATCGTATATTTATCTTAATGTAAATATTAACCCTTATTTCAAAGACGGAGAAATATTTTTTTTTTTTGGTTTTATTTTTCAAAAACAATTTTCTATTTGAATTTTATCTAATGATACTACATTATTAAGATTTACGAGTATATTATCATAAGTAAATATTTTATGTTCGGAGTTCATTAGATTTACATATTTTTTACGTAAGTTTTTTTTAAAATAATCTTAAACAATAGAAGTAATGTGTAATAATAAAATTGTAGATTTTCAATTGTACAATTTAAAAAAATTACCAATTATTTCCAATAGAAAGAAATCTGATGTACTACTCGCGTGATCAAACTCGTGAGAAACGTTCTTTAATTACATGTGGATGCGCACATTTTACGATAAATTCTTTGAAATAATTTAACAACGCCAAGGAGACTTCCTGTACCAAATGGGTTAAATACTCGCAGTACAAATTAACAGACTAATACTAATCACACTAGCACCAGAGCTAAATAGCAGTAAGGAAACATTACTAACAGCGTGTGAATGTGAGATGGCCGAGTCACTAACTCCATATTGTAATTTATTCTCTTATTTGATTTCATAGATCTTATCGATCAGTTACCAAAAAAGTAAAAAAAAAATAATATGATTCTGAAACTAAATTGATCGGGTTAAATTATTGGTAAAATAATAATAAAGTTCATTAAACTTCATTTACAGATATCTCACTAAATAATCTTGAAATCTACCTTAATATCAAATACAGTATTACCGTTGCCAATGGTCTGATGGACAGATGGTTTGGTATCACAATCATCATCACTCTATGTTCTTATTGGTTTAGACAATAAAAACGATCTCCACTGCATTCTATCCACGCACACATATTTCACTTCAGTCGTCTACACACACTCTCGTCATGCATAGTCTCCTATTAAAAAGGTTTTTTCCTTTTCCCGTTTTCAAAATTTTATCATATCACGTTTTTCTTACCTTTCTAAATTTCTCATATCTTATTTATTTATTTATTTATTTTACACTTCTATTGCAATACAATCTGGCGGGCTTATTGCCAGGCGGCAATCTCTTCCAACCAACCAGACAAAAGTAAATGAAGCAAGTTACGTGGTCGCATAGATCATTCAAATGACTATCCATCCCCACGAAATCCATAAACATATACGTGAGCACATGCCCACGAACCCCACGAGGACGGGCAATCACCCGAACATTATTTTTCATATAAAGTGAGATATCATCAATCAAAAGGAAAGGAAAGGATGGTGGAGAGGAAAGGAAAAGAAAAATCAGGAATGAAACACGTTATTTTACTAACTAGAAATTAAGAGTTTTTTCAGTCGCTTCTTAAAGCATGCCAAGGACGGAGCGAGTCTTATATTGGTTATATCTTCTATATACTAATGTTATAGATTATTTTTTGTGAATATTTCATCATAACTACGTGACCGAACAATTTTATAGCTGTTGTTATCATTATAGTTTCATTTCATTCAACAGAAAATTTCATAAGTGACACTCATAAGCTGCCTTTTGTAAATTACGGCTTTCTGGTGGGGACAAAAGAAACAATACAATCTGGATTTAGTGGTGGATTCGATAAGATCGCTTGAATGGTTTAATGAAATGAACTCAATTATAAGTAATATTTTAAATTTATATTTGTTTAATAAAAATGTAAATGACACCTAAGTGTCTTTTGTAAATCATAACGATATTTACTAAACAATATCAGCAACTTCAAAAATCAAACACAAGTCAGATATTACAATATTAGATAATATATTAAAATACAATTCACGAAAATGTGAATTATAAAAAAAAACATTAAGATGCAAAATAATAACTAGTCTTCCCAGTCAAGACCTAAAAATAAAAATAATACTATTAATAAAAGAACAATTTATACATATAACACCGTTGAAAGAGCAAACTATCCTTAAGGACGCTCTTACTCAAGATTCGAACTCGTTCATCAATTATGACAAGACCTCCCAAAATAGATTGTCTAAAAGTGCTTCCTAAAGCTCTCTCTGATACTAAGAAATAGACTAAAGAAAGATCGAAGAAATGAACTATAAAGATTTACAGTTAGACATTTTCTTCAAATAAAAAAGCATGTTTTCAGTTTACCTTCATAATAAATTCTAAAAATATAAAATTTCTGTTTAGTTGTGGTTCGGTTAGATTGTCTTAACACCCTGTTAAACTGCTCGCGATCTACAGAAATATCGCTCATGGTTTAAGCTTAGCGATTATTATTTTTTTATCCTGGTGCGATTAAAATATAAGATTAAACATAATAGGTGTTTTGTTTTTTATCGCGGTCCAAGTAAAAAATAACCTTGCTATATTTACCAGAGTGCTATTGTCTGAATGGTGAGACATGAAATCTAAAAGATACATTCGTCAAACAACGCCTTTACTATAGATATAAAAAAACTCGTTATATTTTTTCATGCATTTAATTTTTTTGTGCATCATCATCAACATTACGCCATATCATACACTTCTCTTGAAATGCTACCGTCGGTAAATACATTTTTATAACCTACCATTCACTCTATTTCAGTGTCATACAAAATACATGATATACTCAGCGTTGCAACGTAATATGATGTCACCTTAAGAACATTTAAATTTTAATAAAATGTAATAAAAACGAGATATTCGTGGCCTAGTTTGTAAGACGCCTGACTTCCAGCCTCTGGGTTACGAACTCAATTCCCGTTGATAGGTACTCAATTTTATTAAAAAGAGTTCCTGTATAGCTTTCATTAAACAACATTCTTGTTGATTGGAAGATATTGCCACTTGAAAAGAAATTCGCCAGGTTGTGCTGTATGTAACGGAAGTGTAATAATAAAATAGAGAGGTTTTCGTGCTACTTCTTAACTTCAGTAAGAATGTGGAAAATTAATAAACAGTCAAAAGTGTTAATAGTTAATAAATTTCATATAAGTAATGCTTCCTGTATCTTTGGGCAGATATTCAGATTATTGCAACCTTATAAAGTACTTCGGGGGATAAATTCAACCGAGTCGGCAAATAAACCCCTTTTGCCGACCCATTGGAGCAGGTATTTTTACAAGATACTCCATTATTTTCAATCGATTGATGTCTGGCATAAAACGTATGATATGAATCAAGAATTTCAATGGATATTATTGTTCTGAGGTATTTTTATATGGTTGTTTTAATACATATTATTAAACAAAATAATGCGATTGATTGTCATCAGATTTTTTAAATAGTGTCAAATTACTTGTGTGAATATAAATTTTATAATCATACATTTTCATAATACCTTTCAAAAAAAAAAGTGTTAAAGTGATTCCTAAAGTTACATACACTACTCCTATCTCTAGCACTTAGAGTCAGACCGTTCCACGTCAAACAATCAGCCACGGCAAAAGGTGTACCGTAATACCTCGCCCTATTGGATTGATTCGGAATAATATTTTTTTTTTCGGTAAAGGAGAATTCGACCTGAAAGTTCTATCCTCCGAAGCAAAATCTCTCAGACATAGATTCGAAATATACAATGGAGACTTCTCATTAAGGGACTGGCGTATAAAGAGCCTAATTTCGAACTCAATTCTCTCGAGAACCTTGAGCTTATGTAGACTTTCTAGAAGCGGACTAATATGAAAATAATATCATTTTTTTTATTCCCTGGACATGGCGCTCGACGGTACATTACGCGAAAGTTTGATAAATGGGGCAGACGGGAATATTTTCTTACTATACTGTACATCT
Organism: Odontocerum albicorne; assembly: GCA_949825065.1. Lineage (NCBI taxonomy): Eukaryota > Metazoa > Arthropoda > Insecta > Trichoptera > Odontoceridae > Odontocerum > Odontocerum albicorne. Next base: position 14,586,147 of record OX463856.1, read on the forward strand.
ATATCACCGTTGCAGATTTGAAGAGAAGATCACATACTCGTATATAAAATACATGAGCTTAGAAAGCTTCTTGATACTTCTTGTCCTTATCGTTCTGATGTGCCAGAGGAAGGACAATAATCACACGATAAGGGTAATAATCAAAGATTGATCAAGATCACAGTTATCTTGATAAACATCAATTCTTGACTAAAATCAATGTTACTATACGATAGATACAAGAAGACCAAGATGATCTCAGCACACCAATAAGACATTAATACTCATATTTTCTACTTTGACTTAACAACAATCTCCTCCAATAGGAACTTGACAAATAATGTTCATCATTAAAACGAATAGAAAAAATATGATCTTCCTCGTTATAAAAAAAGTAACCCGTTGATGACCGGAGGTCACAATAAATTATTTTAATTTGAAAAACAAATAACATCCTCAGCTTTAGAGGTACCTACATGATTGCATACATGCTACCGCTTTTAAAGTTTACGTGTACACTTTTTGGATGTTAACATGTATACAAAAAGGATCCAATCCACATTTTATTAGTAGCAAGAGATTTGAGGAAATGTTAAGACTTATATTGGACCATTTTTCAAATAATTAATTAAATTATAAGATGCACTTTCCTTTCCATTTAATAGTATTACAGCCCTTATAGAACTTTGATCATCTAAGCTTATTCTCTGCTTCTAAAAGCATTTATTCTTAGAAACCGTTTTCAAAATTTGCATATGTATTAGTAGATATTTTCTATATTATTTTACGGCGCTGAAACATGACCGATAAAAGCCCGATAACGTGTGTGAATAAATTTCTTTTAGATGTGGTGTTGGTATCGCTTACTGAGAATCCCCTGAACCACCAGGAAAATTTACATTTGACTGTCCTCAATATGATTCCAACGAATCGTAAGGGTCTTTGGACATATTCCCAGACTTAAGTTAGAAAGCTTGGAAATTGATGGACATAATAAGTGTACCAGCAAGATGGAGTGATCAGGTTAAGAAATTGATTGGCGGAAGTCCATATACTGAAATGCGAACGTTATGATCACCAAAGTGTCCTATAGAAGTGGAGTCATACTGTCGTAATCTGTGAACTCAGTTTCATTGAACCTTTCTTTTAACTGTCCAACATTTACGAATCTCATTTGACGGCTTAAATATTATGTGTATTTTCAATCGAAATTTGAACGTATGCAATCTAAAAATAAGTGATTTGTGAGTTGGATATTTTTTGCGTTTATACATTCATTTATTTGTACGCATGCTTACGAAACGAGCCTCTGGGTACACGATTTAATGGAAATTATGGGCAATTGGAATTCCTTGTCAATACATAAAATATAATTTAATACATCCACTAAGTATCTGTCGATAAGAATGATTATCTGTCGATACATTCAGTAGGCTTCTAACCAGTTTTATGAACCAAAATTGTAGTGATTTCAAACAATTGTGAGATGTTCAGTGAGGTTTACATTTTCCATATCAAATAGTTTCTTCTGATAATGATTTCTGCTTATATTGAAGAATTAAAAAATCCAAATTAACTGCAAATTTTTTTTGACATTTATTTTATTATAACAATAATGACGACCTTCGTAGTCTAGTTGGTAAACCACCTATCATCAAACGCGGAGGCTAGATTCGAATTCCGTAAGTACCCGATTAAAAAAAATAGATTACTGTCTAGTTTTTACTTAAGGCCTCTTTAACATATTTGAGGATGGTTGAAGCAGATTGCCAGATGGCTATAAACTCGACAGATTAAACGGTGCAAAATGACAGTGTAATATAATGTTTCTATTATAAGATAATGAATAAACATATCGCATTAAGTAATGTATCAAAATTAGATTTTTTTTTGCCTAATAGAAACCCAAGTTAATCCGAATTCCCTTTTTAAATATATTGAGCTTATTTACGTTATTTCTACGACGAGTAACTGGCAAAGAAATAAGTAGGAAGGCACCTTCAATTGACAAACCATCAGAAAAAAAAAACGTCCCGATGGTACGAGTATGTCACAGCTCGAAAGTAGCTTGTGAATATTATATTTCACTCTTTCATATTGTTATAAACGAAATAAAAATTTATTTAAACACTTTGTTCAATGCATCTGGCAGACTTATTGATTTTAAGCAGCTTCTTTCCATCAACCAGCTTTTGTTTGAAAATAATTACCGATATTCATGACCATATACTCGTACTTATCTTAAACTTTGTAAATAAAAACGATATTTGAAAAAAGTAACAACGATTGAAACAAAATATATATCTTAAGAAAATAGAGATAAGGATGGGAATTATATAGAAGTTAGAGATAAGGGATATATTTTGAGAAAAGTAATGATTTTTAAGTAGTACATTTGTTTAGTTTTAGAAACACGAAGATTGAGCTAAGAAGATGTTCCAAAGTAGAACCGAGCGAACCGCAAAAGGCGGTGTGTTGAATGATGTATGATGCGTTGGAATAAAAAGGATCTTGATTGTAGGGCTAATTCATAATAAGATAGAAAATTGAATTTTTCCTGCAGATAACGAGGATTCAACACTCCAAAGAAGATTTACAGAACGTGGAGGTTTTTTGGGATGAGAATGAGAAGGAAGAAATGAGAATCTGGGAAAGAATTCTGAAAAATGGTCGTATTATTTTAGTTTGAAATTAAATTTCTCTCCAGTCTGCCCAGTAACTTCTCGTTAGCATCGAGATAACAAACATTACCCTAGTCAATTAAATATAAAATTAACATTTATGTTGGCTAGATTTTAGTATGGATAGGGAGGAAAATGCACATGTTGAGAGAATAGAGACTTACGAAGATTTTTCTAATTATCTCGAAGGTACGTGTGATTGTGCCAAATCCAATAAAAAAACATCGAAAAGGATTCCTAGATCCTTAAAATACGGAATCACACATAAGGAAGATTTGATTATATTTATAGGGTCATTTATATGAGCACGTTAAGTAGGATTTCAGCCTACAGCCCCACCAAATACCACATACAAATATCCGCCTATTAAAAAAACCCACCAAAAATGCAGTGAAAGCAATAGTTTTCTTCAAGTGATATAACATACTCGTATAATTCCATTTTTATGGTTCATCGAGATAAAACCAGACCATTCGTCACTCTCAAGCAAAAGTTATTAGCGTTGACACTAACGGTTTTCCGTTCATAAAAATACAATTTATTAGTTATAATTGGCACGTATCAACTGTCATATTTGCGAAAGATAATATTTAATAAAGCATCATAAATCTTATTTATCCTTCATCTTTCCTAGAGCTAGACTATTAAGTTTCGAATTAAATATCACCTGCGATTTCATCATCAGCTATATTCTAAATTGACTTTCTTCACACTTTTATTTTATGGACAGTGGTCCTCAACTCAGTATATAAAATCCGAGAGGCAGGTTTTTTATATATTATTTATAGTAAACATTGTGAAGGTTTAAATACATTCTAATTTATTTCATCAAACACTGTTGATTCCACTTTATGTAACGATATAACCCTACCGGCTTCAAGGTTTTCGTCTAATCATCAGGGGAGCACAAGAATCTTGTTTGTGCTCCCCTTATAATGAGGTAAAATAACTTGAAACCGGTAGGGTTATACCGTTACATAAAGTGGAATCAACATTGTTTGATGAAATAAATTACACATTATTTATATGACAAATTTCTTGTTACAAATCGGTTTTTTAGTCTACATTGTGCCTTCAATGCAGTTCTGCTAAATATCCGAATATGATAGTTAATAAATAAAGTTTAAATATTTGAAAATCGGGCAATATATTTTGCCTTTTCATGATCCGATTGCCAAATAAAGTTTTTAATGGTTATGGAATTACGATACAACGCTTTTAGCCAAGTTCCTTTCCTTCATAGAATTGAAATAAGGAGCCACCAACTATGACTAGAAATAAACAAAAGTAAAATAATATTTTCAGTATTTTCCAACGGTATGAATTGAACACATGGATGGGGAGAAAGAATGATAGAAACATTATTGATACCTTCGAGGTATGGTGTTGGAGGGGGACACTCCATATCACATGGAACGAAAAGTGCTACACGTCTCTATCATCCAACATCCAACCACAACATCCAAAAATACTCAACAATGTGCAAGAAAAGGATCTTAATATACCTTGAGCATGTTGTCAAAAAGAACAACGTATGTTACGTCTCGAGAAACTGGTGATCACGGGAACAGTTGAGGAAAGATAAGTAAGAGAAAGGTCTCCTTGGACCAAATAAAGGAGTTAACAAGATCCTCGTTTAACGCTGCATTCAACATGGCGCAGAACTGGGAGGAATAGGGGCATGTGATGCACCAAGTTCCAATGATAACAGAGGATCATGACGATCGTACTCAAGTGAAGAAGGAGAATGAAATTACAGTGTTATAGAATACTGAAATATACAAAAAATTGTAATAACATTGAAACAAAAAATTCAATACTGAAATATAAAAAAAAATTGTAATAACATTGAAAAAAAAATGAGATTAAAATTAGTTTTTGAGTTTATGGGACGTTCCTGACTTTACTTTATGCAACTCCATAATTGATAAGATTATGTTACGAAATTCCTATTCGAGTTTCAAACAAACGTATTAACACTTAGGGCCTATAAAAACAGTTTTTTGGTTGGTTGGAAGAGATTGCAACATGGCAATAAACTCGTCAGGCTAGAAAAAAAAAAAAACGTCATACTTTTTGTCTGATCTAGGAAAACGTATCATATTTATATTTTTAGATATTACCGAAACATAAAGCATCAAATAAGACAAAAAAAATTTTTTAACTTTTTAATAAGAAACCCACCTACGCTAGGATGATTTGTGCCACCACATCAAAGCCAAAAATGCTTTTACCAATAATAGTCAATCCAATAATAAAAAAAATTAAAAAAAAGAAAACAATTTTAGATTATTTAAAACTTCAAATGCTTAAACTTTTTAAAAATTAACGTACAATATATCCGTGGAAAAGTTATTCAAAAAAAGAAGCAACGTAACATTCATTGGACGGGGCATTTAGTAAAGCAAATTTGTCAACCGAAAATATATCTTAACTTGTTTAATATACCATAAATAAAAAATCTAAGTATTAACAAAAAAAATAATATATTCGTACTTCAATGGATTGTAAATTAATACAATAAGTTGTTTAGTTCAAAATCACTTCAAGGGCGAAAAAGGGATCATTAAACTTACATTGATAAAAAAAATATTACTTCAAGGTCTGATAATAAGTATAATTATAATAATTATAATTAGATTAGTAATGCCCAGCCTTATTCTATAAGTACAGACGGAGAGTTTAATAAAAACTGTGTCATATTACTCATACATTATTAGATCATCAAATTTACACCGCGTTACTTGTAAAAACATCATTATTATAAATAAGAGCAATAATACTTAATTAATAATGTATGCTTGATAATATCAAAATCTTTCTCAATCATTTGTAAAATTATATTAATTATTTATTTAATGATTAAGCCATGCGAAATTCTGTATGAAACGTAGAAATATTAATTTTAAAAACTATATCTGGTATGTTCGAAGATTTTCACGGCTGTTTTTTCCACTTTTTTGAATAAGGTAAAATGTTTTTCTGTGTTGTTGCCGTGTTAAGTTAGTTGGCTTGGATATTGGCCGACGTTTCAAAGACGTTGTAGCCTTCATTCTTAGGGCGATGTCGGTGTGTTATTCGGTAATGTTTTTTGACATCACCCTCAGGAGAAAGACTGCAATGCCACCGACACTTCGGATACCATTTAAGTTGACAACTCCATAAGATATGTTTAACTATCGAATCTGGGTTTGGATATGACACCAACAATAAGAGGAAAAAACAATATACACTAACTTCATGAAATTCGACATACACTATTACATTCATTAGACAGAGATTCGAACCATTATATATCATGTATATATTATATATATAGTATATCGTGAAAATAAAGTAATTTAATCTTTAAAGTGTTTAAAAATTATGTTTATTTTATGAAATGTGCTCACAGCCAAATAACCTTCTCGTTTTCTCGAATGTTTAATTTATTTTCACATCAGCACTGGTGATATGGATATATCTTGAAGAGTGCGCCGATGAAAGAACTAGATCTTCGGTCCCATTATGCAAACCTTTAGATTTAAAACTAAAAGATTAAGCATGTTATTAACTGTCAATTTCTAAGAGTTCAAGTATACCGACAATTCCACATGTAGGTAACAATGATTGTACGCACTCTTAAACGACAAACTTAAGGTTTCCAACGTTCGAGGATTTACTAGAAAAACATTCATATATACACAATTACTCCGTCTCTTTTAAGGCGCGTTCTAACGGTTCAAGTTTAGTTAACCGATTAAAGTTGACCAACAAAAGTTGAATACAACTTGAATCAGTTTTTGTTCACACGTTTCAATAGAAACTGATTCAATAAACTGTTTCAATTTAATTCAGTTAAAAAGGGCGTCGAAAGCATTTTCTCTTGCATCTTTATTTTTATATTTATCTAGTTGAAAGCGAACTTGACAATCAACTTCAAATAACATGTTCACACGTTTCAAGACAGGTTTCAACTTGAAAGCAAATGGCGGATGACTCATAACTTGAACGATAAAGTTTGACTGGGTCAATATTTTCTTGATCAACTAAAAAGTTGATCAACTCTATTGAAACAAAGGTTCTCACTACAGATTTCATTCAACTTTTGTTGATCAACTTTAATCGGTCAACTTAACTAGAACCGTGAGAACGGGCCTTTAGAGTAGGCAAATATAACAAATCTGCACGCCTTTCTATCCATACACACAGCTCTCGCCTCGTCCACATCCATGCATGTTGTCATATATGCTCTACAAATTCTTATACATCTTACCTTTCTCTCAGTTAAAATTTCCATAACTATCTCATTCCACTTTTTCCTCGGCCTATCTCTTACTAGCTCTCGATTTATTGCACACATTTATAAGTCTTTCGCAACTCATTCTCTTATTGTGACCAAACCATTTCAAATTCGTTACTTAATTCTACTACTAACATCCATCTACTCGTTTAATGAACAGTTAAACTTTATCCGATCATTTCTAACTCTATCAAACATTTCAATACCAAATATTATTCGCAAGGTGTACATTTCTAGCAAAAACCTTTATTAAAATTGACCAAATAAGTTACTTGTATTTCAAATAATAAATCAAACTCAAAATTAATTCATTGACCGAGAACGGTACCAACAATAATAGATCAGATATTTTGGCAATCGGAATATTATTAATTCTACGACAGTCATGATGAAGATAAGTAGACTGACAGCCACTGAATCTTGTTAGTCAGTTGCTTTTCCGGAGATGGAGGAAGTCATTTGAAGAGATTCCATCTCTAGCGCATGTCAGATGTTTGTTATACGGGCACACCACGCCGAACGACATTGTTATGATGAATGGGCTTGGCACTAACGAGGTCTTGGAACATGGGTATAAGCAAGTTTTTGTGTTTTACTTCTAGCTCCGTTAATCTGGTTAACTATTTATGTATGAGCCTTCGTTTAAGGCTCTTTCTTTATGCGCGTCATTTTTTAAATATGTTTTTTTTTCCATTTTATTGAACAAAAGAGGCATGGGTGCTTATATGTTTTTTTATGTCAAATATTTGACATTAAGTTACTCTTTTGATATCAATATGGAAGCAAATCTATGACCCGAACTCTAATACTAATTTTTAACCTAAAACTTTTATTTAGCATTTAAGAGTTGGACACTTAAACGCTCCAAATTTATTTATTTATTTATTAACGCATTAAACGACACATATTGATGTCCTTTATACTCGAACAACATAGTACAACTTAAAAAAACAAAAGTTAATATTTGAATATCTTCCAAAAAAACAAGTGAAATAATATAATCATGTTATTCCCTTTAATGATATATGGTATATAGAAACTGGCACAATTTTATATAAAATCCAACTTGAAATATTAATTTATTCAGCAAAAAAAGTTATGATTTAGTATTTAGTGTTAAGGTCAGTCCACCAATTCGGGCTTGGTTGATGTATATTTGTCTTAATAATTACATTTTGTGTCGAAAATGTTCCTTCGATACTTAATAATAACTAATAAAAAAGGTAACTATTTCTAGGTTATTTCATAACAGTGATTTATTAACTATTATAAAGATACATACAAACATACATACCATCACGCCGTCTCGCTCTAGGCAAAAAGAAAAGTGCGCCAGACTTTCCTATTACGAAACACATATGTTATTTCGCCTCTTCTATGTCCATACGGCAAGCGGGTGCGCTAAGTTCGATTCTTGCCGAATTCAATTCCTGATTGTTTTTTAAACGTATGAATTTATGTTTTCTCTAGTCTATATAAAAAAATTCATAAAAAAAAACACTATTTAATTAGAGCTAATGAGACTGTAGCAAACGAAACCTGTTGATCGTCTTGGAATACTGATCGATGGGTCATCGATCGTTCCAAGATCGAACATTAGATTTTATCTGACAACGTGTGCTTGATGAAGTGCAATAGCTTCTTCTCCCTGACTCCATCCCAACTCACTGTCTGCGAAGACTGTCGGGGTCAGCTCTCCTCGTCCTCAGGTTGTATGCTCTTCTATCCCGGACTACGTCCCCCAGGCCGTGCCTCTGCATCAGGTTATCTTTTTGCACCATCCATGAATTCTTTGGTCTTCCTCTGGTTGTTATTCGAGGAAGATCCATGGAGATTACCTGGTTCACAATGTGATTGGGTGCTCTGCGTCCAACGTGCCCATACCATCTCAATCGCCTCTCCTCCATCTTACTGTTGATGTCTGTAACACCTAGGCTTCCACAAATGCGTGAGCTTTTTATTTTGTCTCTTAGGGACACACCAGCTGACCATCTTAGCATGCGCATTTCAGCAGTTTCTATTTGCCTGGAGTAAGAGTTATACATCGTCCAGCATTCGGAGCCATAGAGGAGTGCGGGTCTGACAATCGTTTGGTATACTTTTCCTTTTAACTTTACTGGCATTTTCGGATCACATACGAGTAGAACTCCCGTCATTGATCTAAACTTCATCCATCCCACACTAATTCTATGTGTTACATCTGCTGCACATCCTCCATCGCTATGGATGAGTGCAATAGCTTGAATACTATAAAACCATTACATACACAGGCGTCCTCTATCCGCAAGATTGCTGACAATTATGTTCGATCAGGAGGGATATACAGTCTATAGTATGGTACTGTTAAATATTATGCTTTACTTTTGAAGTGTATTGTACTGTAATATTTCTGAGTAACGCAGAAAAATGATGATTGTAATCATAAAATAAGCCCTCTTGGATGATCGATTACCCCGAATAAACTGTGTGACATAGCGGCAGGTGATGATTGTGATGATGATAATTTTCAATATGCATTAAAACACATATTCTTGAGCTCGACTGTATCAAAATCTGCCAAGATGATAATCCTCAAAAGTATTTTAGCACTTAATTTGATGTATGAGTGTGAAATGTGGAGTGGATCAAGACCAAAAAGAGCCAAATAAACGCTGTAGAAATGCGTGCTCTTAGAAGACTACATAGGTTAACTATTTTATTTATTTATTATTTTTTTCAAAACAGGCTTAGCCCAATTACTTTGAAAAATACAAGACATATTAAAAAAGAAGAAAAATTACATAGAAAAAAATAAAAAATTATATAAAATAAAAAATAATGTATATGCATTCATACGAGTATATACACACAAACCTATGATACACATATATTCACAGTCACTTAAGTACGTTGACGAGTGCTTTCTAACGCACTCAATCTAAGAAGAAAATTTACTATGTATGATAGAGTACTTTTTATTTAAAAAAAAAAGGAAATGTAAAAAGCCATACGAATCTTAGGAGCTGTATGAGTATGTGTATGAATGTAAGGCGAAAGATGTGTGTGGAGATAGGAAAGTCTGGCGCTTATTCCTTTCTGACTACCCCGTTAGGAGGACGGTGTGATAGCAAGTATGTATGTGTGTGCTATAATATATTTTTATTTAAGTATTATTTTATTTACCGTGTACCATTGAATACTCTTAAGTGTAATGCTAAGTCGTCAATGGGGAAATGACATCCCTGCAGTTATCTTATGAGCTCTGTTTATTTCCATAAAGAAAATTATATCACCGGGAATGGAATCGAATATCAGGGTTACAAGACAGTTATTCTACCAACTAGGTTATGTGCAGGCTATACTGTGGGAGTGAGTAGTACATTAAAATACTCCACTTTAATCCCCCTACCACCCACAATGTTATCTCAACTTACTTTATGTACCCTAGATATAAATTTATTTATTTGTTTAAGGTCGATTTCGATCATTAACATTTTTTACAAAATACAATAAGAATTGATAGAACAAGATGTTGTTATATAGATTTAATAGCGAAACTCTGACAATATCACGAAATATAATTTACAGGGAAAAATAAGTATATAAGTTCTATTGTACACAATAGTCAAGACTTAAAAGGAACAGGCCGTATTCATGCGTCAAACCAAGAAACTATGTAACTATGAAATATCTATATTATATACATATATATATAAATATCTATATATATATAAATATCTATATTATAGAAAGTAACTATGAAATATCTATATTATATACATGGCTAAACCATACAGATAGCCAACCTCTCTCAGAAGTGGGCTAAACTCAAATAATGTTGCCAGACAAAATTCACAAACAAACGACATGTGGAGAACTACATTTCAAAATTCATGATAACATTTTATTGCTTTGTGGCTCTACATTCGATACGAATGGCGGGTTTATCCGAAATATATCATTTACCTTTATTGAAATGGAAAACAATTTTGTTATAACTGTACTCTATCATACATTGCCAAACAGTACTCTATCATGCATTGCCTAACTGTACTCTATCACGCATTGCCAAACTGTACTCTATCACGCATTGCCAAACTGTACTCTATCACGCATTGCCAAACTGTACTTTATCATGCATTGCCAAACTGTACTCCATCACGCATTGCCAAACTGTATATACTCGGATATCAAATAATGGTTCATAACACCAAAAAAGCAAGGACAGCTCGGATACTTAAAACTGCCCTTACATAGGTTGATTTTATTGGTCATGGATAGTAATTACTGTTTTACTTTACAGCAATCGCTAATTAAGTTTTATTGAGTACAAAAACAAGTTTCGAGGAGAATATAACCACAAAAACTCCTCACACACCTTCTTGGAAATCACATTTCGTTTACTTTTATTTTACTTTCTGAAAGACGACCAATTAAATTTTAAGCGTATCATCGTCAAATTATAGGATTCGCTGTAATTTTACAAATAAAATAATTATTATGTGATGTGTAATTTCGTACTTCGATGATTAAGGCCATTATAAAAATAAACCTAAATTGAAACTTATTTAATTTCATATTCATTATTTTATGTACATTGTTAAAAATGGTACATCTTGCGAGTTTATTGCTATACAGCAATTTTTCCTACCAACCAGTTTATCTTGGATACATTAAATTATTCAATTTATGGCAGATTTTATGAAAAAAAAATACATGAATTTCAGTAAAAAATTACGTATTTATATAACATACTACTATATATCAATAATGGCAGAACTGGAGGAAATTGATGCATTCAAAGATAGGAAGGGAAGCAAAGGAAAACTAAGATGAAGATCAAAGAGATGCCTTTTAAACGTAAATTAAGATGGCGCATATCTGATAAATCTTGGAAGTTCGTTCCACATTCGCGCCATAAACCGATAAAGAGAATGTGTAAAATGTAGTGTGATGTGTTTGTGTGCAAAAAAGTGCCTCATCGTCTGATTGAAGAGTGCGTCTGTTTTCTGAAAGAAACTATAATTTTTCGCGATGATATGAAGGAGAATTGGGATTGTAAAGCACGTAAAATAATGTTAATATAATGTGAAAATTCCTTCACTTAAGCTTGACGTTTATTTCGAAACGTTAACACGTGGTCATATTTCTTTAGGTTAAATTCGTGACACAAAATGACATTTATATACAAGAGTTTAATGTTTGGTATGTAATGGACTTGGACCATACATGCCTATTTCGGATTTTTTTTTGGTTTTAGTACCACCAAGTCTCAATTTTGACATTTTTATGTCTTTAAGCCGACAAAGCGGTAATTTGGTGTGGGTGTGGACTGAAAAACTCACCCTCCTATTGGTGGGGTGTGTTTTGATTGGAAGAATATTATGAGATGAGCTCAGATCATTTGATAACTTTTCTCTAAACCTTTTTTATTCCATTATTCCATACTCTTTTGAGAAATTTTGTGAATTTTAGTCAAGTTGATACAAATGAAATCAACAGTCTCAATCTTTTCGGCAAGAAACTATAAATGCTTTATGCATTTTGGATAATAGTAAAATAGTCATATCTCTAGCACAAAAACAAAAATAATATAGTTAGTTGTTTAAACAACGATTTGATTTCTGGATTCATGATGGTTTCTCGTTCTTCTTGCAATTACTAGGTGACCACATATTCCCTCAAAGTTCTGACAGTCTTGACAAAATAAATGCGGGGCAGTCTTTTAGTTTGTTTATATCACGGTTGATAATATGGTCAAGTCTCGTGGTAGGGCTAAGGCCACCATTCCTACACGCGATGTGCACTTGCCAATAATTACTACCAGCACGAAGAGATTTTTATGTTGGACAGTCTTAAACCTCAGGCGTTTAGACGCTTGTTGCGGTATCCATCATTTGGAAACATCAACATAAAACCGAATGAATTAAAATTATTTAAATACGAGTATTTTAATACACTTATTATATAATAACTATTATGGATTTACATGAACAACTGGTCACCGCAAATTTAAAGACGTTACAATACACTTAGATATTAAATATTGGTCACTCTTAGAGGACAACTAGAACTGATACAAGACGCGTTGTTTCGTTTTATTCTGAATATCGCACGGTTATCAAGTTTCTTTCAAATGAAGGGATACCACGGTAGAAATTAAGAATGATATTTTGTAGTAGATAGAATCTAAAAATCTACTTTTGAAAGAATTGTGACAACCGTGTTATGTTCAATTTAAACATTTCAGAATGTAACGAAACGACGCGTTTTCTGTCGACCTTAGTTGGCATTCTACTGAGGGTAGAAGTATCAAATTTCAACTGAAACAATTTCTGACTATGCGGTGGGCGTGGTCAACGTTGTAACTGTCCATACACTATTTAACTTGTTCAGGCCAGAAATTTGTGGACAATAGTGGTAGCTACACATTTGATTAATTATTTAAGAAACACATTGAGTTCCTTTTCACTAAATAGCAAATTTTAGGTAAGTCTAGACTCGGGGCCATATTCTTTCTTCTTATCTTATTCCATTGTTTTAGGTAAGCCCTTCTGGTTTTAAGAATATTATGGCTGTTTCCACTAGTTTGAAATGTTTTTCAGGTTTAATGAAAGTATTCAGTTATGTTTTTGACATCCCCCTGAAGATGAAGGTTGCAACGTGATTGAAACGTTGACCATTATTTAAGTCAATTTAACACCCCCTCAACTTCTAAAAAAGTTTTAAACTGGTATATTAGTACATATGTTATTTATTTAGTGTTTGTTTATTTTTCAACATGTTTCATTAGGTATCCAAAAAAATCAAAGAAAATATTTCAATATTATCAAACAGATCTTTCTTGTGGAATTCTGAGATAAAAATTCTCAGGAAAAAAATAATTATGATTTTGGTCACAGTATATTTAGGCGTGCGAGTGCCCATTAGTGTTCCTGCCGCCATCTCTGAGGCAACATGTTAATTGCGAGCAATTATAACCTTTCCCAATATGCGAGCGGTATTGCTGCCTTACACCAGGTGAAATGCGCAGCCCTCCGCTGAGAAAAATATCTGCAAAGTTTGATCCATTATAAATGGATTTTCAATCGCAGGATAAGATGGTAAAATATTTACTTCAACACAGTCCTAAACGAACTACAAAATAAATGCCAATAAACCTAAATAAAGATAATGAATTAAATATCGTTGGCAATAGGTGTTAAATATACAATAGCCTAATGGTTACAGTCGCTATTTTCTAAAAACTACACTCTGTAAATTTCTACACAATGTTTTTGCTCATTTTCATCTCTTCAAACATGGAATCCCGTCTAATCAAAATTTTATACATATAGAGCGCTCTTGATGTATTTGCACTTTTCGGCGGTCGTGGTTTAGCGATTAACATTTATGGTAAGCAAGCGGGCGCCCTGGGTTTCTGTCGGATTTACTTTGCACTATTTTTATTCTTAGACCATTTTACTCGTGAATTTATGTTTTTCTGTTGCTTATATGCTGCTTATAATAAATTGTTATAGCGCTATTAAGTGACGCACAAAAGTGCTTTTAAAAGACACCAAAAAATCCTTCAGTTTTGGGAATAAATGAAAATCTCTTGTTGCCAAGTCAGGGCTGTAAGGAGGATGCCCAAAAATTTCCCACTTAAGACGTTGAAGGTCTCGCTGCGTTCGTGCTGATGCATGAGGCCGCACATTGTCATGAATCAAAACCACCTTTCCCGACAACATTCCACGTCTCTTGTTTTGGATGGCGCGTCTAAGTCGTTGAAGAGTTTCACAATAGACCTCTGAGTTTATTGTGTGTCCTCTAGGCATACACTCCACGTGGATCAAGCACTTTCGGTTCCCAAAACTATTGCCATCATTTTTCTAGTGTTGAGTTCCGGTTTTTCTTTTCTGAGCACACATTTTTTTGTAGCCAAGGTGCTCTGTCACTATTTCATGTAAGAGCGATCGTGAAATTTGTGGGAAAGATTCATGTACTGTGCTTAAAGTTGCCTATAAATTTCGATAGGTCGAACATTTTGTGCATTCAGAAAATGAATAACTACGCACTTCACATTTGGCGGGATTTTCGATAGGCGCAGCCATTTTGAAAGGTTACAGAACAATGACTCACGACCGTTCAGCAACAAAACTCGACTCCCACTGAAGCGAGGGAAGGAGCTAACTGGTGCGCATATGATCGTGGTGGTGAGGGATCGGCGCAGGGCATGGTGCACAATCGTTTTTTTATTTTCTGTACGCGCCTAGAAATTTGCGAAAAAACAACAGGTTATATAATTTAGACTCACAATTTTAATGGATCTGGGTTTTTTGCCTTTCATTTGTCATATATATGTATGTATTTGTTTTGTAAGTTTTTCAGAACTCATTTTCTTGATATGTCCAAAACATTTCAAGACTACATTTTTAATTTTACTTATAAAATTTGTCACCAATCTGGTAATTCCTTTCTCTCAATTATATGTTGTATTATCTGATATTCTTAGCAACACATACACATGTATTCAGCTCCTATCACTCTTCCTTAATGACCTGGCCTCACTATCTAACATCAAGGTAGGCCACTAGCACACAGCTGTATTTAAAAAAAATTATTAAGTAAAACTAAATAAATTGATCCAAATGATAAAAACGATTCGTATAATGGATTCATTTTCCAATTCTTTCTCAATGTGGTTTTTTTTATCATCGACGGTTTATTTTTTATTCAAATAATCTGACAAATAATAGTTACACTATGGATTATGCAAAATACCATAGTTAATTTGTATATTTTTAAGATATTCATAACTAAGTTTTATTGATATATTTTGGTTTTAAAGCATTTATTGGCTATCTGAGAACATAAACAGCTTTGCAACTTGGCGATTTATATTTGTCACGCCATCCTAAATCGGAGACGAACAAAAGCCGTGACTGATTTTCCCATTAAACATTAACACGTTTTATTTTACTTCAGAAGCTTGTCGGATCAAATATATAATATGAAATATATTAATGGCTTTATTTAATAGCTTTTACAATCCTTTGTGATTTATAGAATATTTTATTATTCTTTAGATTGTTTTTTATGTAAAAATACTCAAAGTAAAGATAAGCTTTCTCGTTTTATTCTCTGTAAAAAAAAATGATTAACATCTTCATAACAAAAATTATCAAATGTTTAAAAATTCCTACTGTTAAAAATTTTATTATTTTGAAGTCAAAAATTTAAACCTATATTATTTTTTCCAGATATTTTCGATAATTTTCCGATTTTATTCAATCGTTTGGATGGTTAAGAACTAAATTGCACGTGTTTGCAATACTACCACCTAATTTAAGATATATTTTATCGTAATTATTTCTTTATTTTGAACCACGTGCTTTATCCCTAAATATTCTACTGTTCAACATTTTACTACATTCATTCGTATGATACTCCTCAATTTATACCAGTGCTTCCCAAAATGGGCAATACCGCCCCCTGGAACGATCCAGGGGGCGGTAGTAGCTTCGGGTGCAATTGGGGAGCGTTGAAATAAAATAAGAAGGTGGTGGAAGCATAAAGAAAGAAGATAAGATACGATTTTTTCGAATAACCATTCGTACATGTTCCATCCGTTATATAAGTTCCGATCGTAGTAAAAAATAGAGCGTTGATTTAAAAAATATTTTTAAATTTCAAGCTTCAATGTGTATTTATTTACAACATTTTTCTTTATTATGTTGTAAGACGTAGGTGGAATTAAAGATATGTATATAAAAGAGCGCAAATTATTAACTTCAATGTGTCCTATTTACAACATTTTTCTTTATTATGTTGTAAGACGTAGGTAGAATTAAAGATATGTACATAAAAGAGCGCAAAATATTAACTGCGTCTTTCTGTTTGTTCGCTTTAAGAGTATATATTTCCAGAGGGCATGTTTTTTTTCTCTGGAAACGGGGTGGTAGACAAAATAAGTTTGGGAACCTCAAATTTATACGAAATGGTGATTCAAATACATAGACTGACCTGGCAGAGAGACAAGAATTAGTCGAGGCTTCGAAAGCCCGAGGAATATGCACGAAATTCGCTGTTTGTATGCGTGTAAGCTATACTACCGCACGTGAATAGGCAACAATACTCACACACGTCTAGTGCTTATGAGTGTCGCTACAAGATGAACTCTTTATCACACCGGGGCAATTTTTACCGGGTGCTATCAATAATCGAACCCGAGATTCCCATGTGAAAGTCAAGCGTCTTATGAACTGAGCTATGGAGGCCGTCAGGTCGTATAACCTTACCGGTTTCAAGGCTTTGACCTCATCATCGGGGGAGCACAAATAAGGCTATATGATCTACATATTATACTATTTAGATTATCCGATAACACCACATTTTAATGTAATGTAACATATATATGATACTTTTAAGATTCTCCGATACTAAAACATTTCTATTGTGATATACATATCATAGTATTAAGATTTTCCGATAACACCACATTTCTAATGTAATTTACGTATGATACTTTTAAGATTTTCCGATAACACCATATTTCTAATGTAATCTACATATGATACTTTTAAGATTGTATTGTATTACACTTTCGTTGTATACAGTACAACCTGGCGGGCTTACTGCCATTTAGTAATCTCTTCCAACCAACCAGAAATATGTCAAAGAAGCCTTAAGTGAAAACCAGACTGAAATCCTTTTTTAAAAAATCTGGGTTCCAGCGGGATTCGAACCCGCCCCGTCCAGGTTGGGAAACAGGCATCTTACCAACTAAGCCACGAAGGTCGTCTGCCACAGATGCTACAAATATTTTCCGATAACATCACATTTCTAATGTGATCTACATATAATACTCTCCGATAACACCACATTTCTAATGTAATCTACATATGATACTTTTAAGATTCTACGATATCACCACATTTCTAATGTGATTTACAAATAATACTCCGATAACACCACATTTCAATGGCTTAAAACGTATTCATCATAGTAGAACTTATTTTTATTCTGATCTATTCACAAAGCGATAATCCCAGCCAAGCTACAAAAACAAGTCTTCTGTATTAGATTTTACTGCTGGATGCCAATTTTATAGGAAATGGACACCACCCCGTAAATGGTCTAGTAAATTTATTTTATGATGAACGCTAAAGTACGTGTAATGATATAGAATTGAAGGTTGGATGCAACGATTTATTGGCCTGCATGCACTTGATATTTATTGCATTAATTAAATGCAGATCTTGTTATATACTGGTGTAGCGGTTAAACTCAATAGTTAAGCTGGGTTGAAAGAAAAATATATCCTATTTATTTATTAAATACTCCATTGTATAACAATCTGGTGGATTAGGTGGTATTGTCTTTCAAGCAGACAAAAATAAATGAGGGTCGTTACGTGGTTGCAAAATATATTCAAATTATGAGTACATAATTTGTGCTAAATTCATGAACAATAAATAATAAATAATAATAATAAAAGTGTGATGTCATTATAAAGTAATATAGGGGATGAAACACGTAACATCACTAACTTGAAATTACAAGTTATTTCAATCGGTTTTTAAAACTTACGAATGGTGGTTTTTTTTAGGTTCTAGATCTTAACTCAATTTTTCTTGTCAATGGTATTATTTTTTTATATTAAATTAAGATGGTAACTGTTGCTTAAACGGAGAGAGACAAAGCACGACGCTTTCCAGTGCTGTTCCGCATTTGTAAGTAAAAAAATAAGTATGTGCTTTTGTCAAAATGTATACTTAATTAAAACCATTAAATAGTAAATATTTATCGAATGTATGTGTTTTTTTTGCTTAGAATAATAATAGATCAGAATTAAAACTGAACAAAATGATATTTCACTCTAATTTATTTTAAGTTTAATTATAGTTACATATTTTTTATTTGCATGAGCAGGCGACCTCTATAGTTTAGTTGGTAAGACACCTGCTTTCAAAGCCGGGGATTTCAAATTCGATTCTAATAAGAACTCATTTTTTTAAATAGGGTCTCAGTCTGATTTTCACTTAAGGTCTCTTAAATATATTTTTAGTTGATTTGAAGAGATTGCTACACGGCAATAAGACCCGCCAGTTTAAACTTTATACACAAAAGTATAAAATAAAACAATATGACGCCATATGGCCAGTTACATACTCTTGACAGGATCTTGGCCAGGATATTTTTCATCCTGTTGAGTGAAGAAAATTTAAACACATATATGTAACTAAGTATACTACAGCAGGGACCTCTCCCAGTCAACCAAAGACATCTGTCCAAAAAGCTATTGTCTTTCCTACACTTTTCTGTAGGTCTGAGACAACGGTTTCTTATAGGCGGCACGTTCGGAGTCTGGAAATGTTCTATCAGTATTTCCTTCATTGCATCTTTTGAATCCACTGATGTGATCAAGTCACAAATGTCTCGGTCCTGTAAAGCTTTAATTATGAACCTATAGATGATATGGTTATAGAGGGGAAATTGAGGTATATCGGACGTGTGATACCCATAAGTGATCACAGGCTCTTAAAAGTATCTTAAATAATGAGCAAGCGAAGGGCTGGTGGGCAGAGAAGTGCTATAAGAAAAATTCGTGAGAGTCGCTGACTTTGTGTGGGCCACCGGAAGACTAAGAGCTGGTGGCTCCGGATCGTGGAAAGTGGTATACTGTCGAGAGTGGATAGTGGAAAAAGCGAAGAGCTCTCTGTTGTATGCCTCAACAGCCAAACGTTTGAGAAATAGTCAGCATGCTACGAACATGCGTCAGGGCTACCAGGTGGCTCAGCAGGTTCCACATATCTGTGACATCTGCAAGAGTGAGTGTACGTTTAGGATCGGACTGTTTTCTCATAGAAGATAACATGATCGATGAAAAGGAGTAACTAGAGACTTACGTTGGAATGGCGAGGGGATTCTGGATAACGAGGTCCAGCAATGACTACGACGATGTGTTATAAGAATCCGATCATCTGATTCAGATGTAAAAAAAGGTGCGCTGTAATGATAGAAAATTAATAAAACATTCCGTTGAATTTAAGTTCGCTGTGTATACGATGTGAATAGCTAAGATATCTTATATTTGCTTTCAGAAAATTATTATATCTTAAATATTTATATATGAGTTATTTTAAAAAAGATAACATTTGTTATACAGTTCCTCTAAATGTTTTCATAAGATAACCGCTGGCTTTAAAATGCATTTAGTATATCTTTATAATGTCGTTGGATTCAGTATTCGAGTTAAACTATTTAAATGTAAATAATTTACAAGAATACTCGGGAAACATGTATGACATTGAAGATTTTGATCAATAATTCTTATCGATTTTCTCGTCATTGGCTTGATATTACGTTAAAACTTAATGTTTATTATTTATTGACAGTTTTCCTATCTGAGTCAAGGAGGCTTGTTAATTCTTAAAAACAAATAAGTATAGAAGAAATATGTATATAATATAGATATGCTTTTAAAATTGATAAAATATATGTATAATTTATAACATACTCATGTTATAGCTACATAATATGTTTCTTTTTTATACATATACACAAACATACCATCACGCCTTGTCCTTTGTGGGGTAGGCATAGAGAACAGAACTCCAAACTTTTTTATACGGTCACATAAATTTTGCTTCCGCCACATTTATATATCTCGTCATGCACATTTTTTTATTATTTGTACTTCACACTTAACTTTCTATTAAAATCTGGTCCATTTAATTAAGTCACGTTTTCCTCGGTCTACCTCTTATATGCACGTGTTTTACTTCTGACTTGTATACTCGCTTAGACATTCTTTTTACATGTCCAAACCATATTTAAGTATCTCAGTAATATCTCGTGTAATTTTATTCTGTGTTAAACCTTTCTTCCTCTTTCTCTTAGTTAAAACATCCATTTTATTTAAAACATCCATTGTTAAAACATCCATTTCCTCTTCCTCTTAGTTAAAACATCATATCACAAGCCTTTCTTCCTCTTAGTTAAAACATCCATTTTATCTATGAAAACATCTCTGATTTCTTCGTTTCGCCTTCATTAATATGTTACATTGTCAGTCAATTGTTTTTCTATTGCACGCATCTCTAAAGCATTAATCTTAGTTTAATTTTTTTACTGCCAAATCCAAGTTTCAATACCATACGTCAAAGAGGGCATCGACATACTCGAAGCATTCTAATTTTTGTTACGTTTTGTATAGCGCACTTGTCGTATATTACATGTTATTAATACTGTTGATAATTGACCCTATTTTATGAAAATCAAATTGAAATAATTAAAGACTAAACATATAAAAGGAAAGTATTGACAAGGTTACCTCTTGATATAAATATAGAAATGACCTTCATAAAGAAACGAAAAGCTTTTGAAATTTGAAGCAATCAAAAAATTCTGAGTATCTCATGGCTTAACAAAGTCTTTGATGATGACATCTTGAAACGAATGAACCAACATAAGGAAAAGTTAGAAAAATATAAGATCCTTCAATTGATTGAATGATTTGTTCAAGTTGTCGTATTTTATTCAAAATTAAGATAGCTGTGATGATCAGAAATTATTAAACACTAGTTCTTTATCTTTTTACTAAATTACAGTGACAGCTGTTTCATCATACAGTTTGACAAGGCCTACGTATACTTAAACATCTGTCATTAATTAAATAAATATATATACTATTCGAAGCGATTAATTTGATTTTATATTATATATTTATTTGAAATTAAAATAAATGCGTTATTAATTATAAAATATTCATCGTATTCTTTGCTAAGAGACAATAAATAAATTATTATTATATAAATATTCATGTATTTTAATTCATATTGTTAACATGTTGAAATTTTGTTTGTTTATTAACATTGTACGACATTGACAATTAGGAATAATTTAATTGATAAGAGTACGTAATACACAGAAGTGATACATTATGTTTAAAACATCTACAATTATGTTCAAATCATATTTTAATTTTGGCTTTTCAGTTTATGATACCTTTAGATATAAAATAATGAGTAATACTAGCAATGTGGCTTTGGCAAATGTATTTTTGCTCGAATTTTAATTTTATTTGGATTTACCAAATACTCAATACATCAGCCTTAAGTTCACATTCATCCCTTATCGCAATACCTTTGTTGTCCTTTAAATGCTCGTTCGTCCCTAGTGCCCTAGCTACCTCGACATGGTTTACTTTATCAATGCAAGTTTAGTTTGATTCACAACATGATCGACTTCATCAATGCAACCATAGATTAATTCACGATATAAACGATTTTAACAACGTCAGCTTAATTTTGTTTGTACACATGATAAAAATAGCACTGACGGGCTTATGGCTATACAAAAATTTATTTTAATGAACCAGCTCATCTTGGATACATTAAACCGTTAAATTAAAAAAAACGACTTTATGAAAAAAAACAATGTATTTATATATTTGTTTAAATTTAAGCAAATGACTGTCAATAATGATAGTATTAGATTCTCTATCAATAATGGTAGTATTAGAGGAATGGATTTCGTTCAAGTATAAGAAAGGGAATTAATGGATAATAAGAATGAAACAATATTCTAGGTGACGTAATATATTTTCAATTCTCTGTTGAACGTAAATAAAGATGGTGCACGTCTGATGAATCTTGGAAGTTCGTTCTACACTCGTGCCGAGTGGACCGCAATTGAGAATGAGTAAAATGCGGTGTGATATATTTTATTGTATTACACTTTCGTTACATACAGTACAACTTTTCGGAGTTATTTCTACGTGAAAAGCTCATCCAACCAACCAGAAAGATTAGTTCAAAAGGTATTAGATGAAAACCAGAAAAAATATTTTTTTAAAAGTGTGAGTTCTAACGGGGATCGAACTCGCAACCTTCGGGTTGTAAAACAAGCATCTTACGTCTTACGTAAAGGAGTGTGTCATCGCCTGATCGAAGGGAACGTCCATGTTCGGGAAGAAACATATTTTTTTTTATGGAGACCCAAAGGAGAATTCGGGTTGTTAAGCACGCAAGATAATGTTGACAGAATATGAAAATTCCTTCGCTGCCTGATTTTAAGCCATTGAAGTTTATTTCGAAACTCTGACAAGTGATAATACTTCATTAGAATGCGAATGGGTTAGAGCATCTTCCACTTATCCAACAACTCCTTGCTGGTATCCAAATTACAATACATACGAGTACGTCACTATAATCAAATAATGGAATTAATTCAACTTATTGAAATTCTGTCTATTTATTAACATTGTACAAAACTGACAATTAGGAACAATATAAGCGTAAAATATTATGAAAGCAGTATTCGACTTAAAATTGGCTGAAAGTTACGCATCTTATTAAGAGAATGTAGACAAGCAAAGATCTTGCGGCATATTTCAGAACCACGATTACGCCATGTGAAGCGTACTTCTATTAACGACATATAAAATTAATTTTATGAAGGCAACCTTAGAGCAATATAAATCACGGTCGACTTTATCAAGGCACGCTTAGTTCAATGAAAGCACTTAAATTATTTTTAACTCAATTTGAAAAAGAAATGTTAATATCAGACCCCGGTGTCCAAATTGTGTATCCCCTTTGAATTAATTCAATTTGTGAGTATTATACGATCCTTTATTTATCCCTCTTCATATATTATGAACAGATAGATGTAAGTATCTGGTTTTCAATATCACTATCGGTTGTAATGGGTGCCTAAAAGTTCTGCCTAATCGAAAACTAGTGTAAGAAATGAAATAAACTGTACTTATTGACAAAATATAAATACCATTTAGATGGATTAATGGATTTATTCGTAACAACGTACTTGGATGTTTTTAAATAGATAGAGTATAGTGGTTTACTCCATTTTGATTTTATTCAAATATTAAAGGTTCTATTTGAAAAGGAAATGGTGTAGGTGTTTATAAGTAGATATTTTCGAATTGTAGATTTCACTTTATTTATCAAAGCACTCTTCTGCCTAACAAGGCGTATGCCCGTCCTTAGATAGGTAGTTTATATGAAACAAGGAATAAATAAAAAAAAATGGTTGTATTATATTTTCTAAGAAGATAAAGTGGAAATACAAAAACAGATGATGATGACAGGCTATCCCTCGTGATCGAGTATAACTGTCAACCTCCTGTGGATGGAATATGCCTGTGCTTATATCGGTTTATTGTGTATAAACTCCTTTCCTTTGGCAGAGTTTTTATACAAAGCGCTATAAGAATTTTATGATAAGCAGTATATAAGTTACAGAAAAACTAAAAAAAAAACTAAGAAAGAGTAAAACCAGTCTGCAAGTGAATCCACCAGGAATTGAACCTGAGGTGCCCTCTACCGTGACGCCAATGCTAATCGCAAGATCTCGACCACCAATGAAAACTAAACAGTTATTATTTTTTGTCATCGCCCTGAGGATGAAACTGCAACACGTTCGAAACGTCTGCTATTATCTAAGGTTAACTCAACACAGCAAAACTCAAAAAAATATTATAAATTAATTAAAAACTGAAATTAATTTTAATAAAAAAATGTAACAAGTACTATAAGTTATTTGTGAAACATCTGGAATTTTTTAAGAGATAAATAAATGATTCTCAAATTAAGACAAGAAACGTTGTCTTACATAGCTATAATATAACAAGCTTTGTGTAATACGTCCAAATAAATTGTTGTCTTCCTGTCAATGCCCAAATATTTACACAGCCCCCCCGTTGTTTTCCATTTCATTAGGCAAATATCTGACATTTCCATTCTCAGAAATGTAAACGGGCAATTAATTATATTCTTTTAAAATAACTTCTACCAATGAATATATTTCATTTTGACAAATTTCGGAATTATTATGTTGCCGGTTGAATATGATATTATGAAGACGTAATATGAAAATATACAGTTTTAGGTTACCAGATAATAAATTGGAATTATATATTTAAAAAAGAAACTCATTAATATTATGTATGGATATATAACAATATTTAGTCAGTAATTATCAAAAAAATATTTCTTCGAAACTTGTAGAAGGATATTACGAATTTCATGGACAACAAGGCGAATTGACGCCTCCATTCTCGAACGATTTAAAAAAAAAAGTATTATTTGAATACCCCGGCTATGGAGAAGACGATTTGAAATAATGATATAATTATTGACTGATTATGTAACTACGGTCTGAATTATTTAACCAAGAAAGATTTAACGCATGGTCAGATATGAAACCTAATGGCAGTAAAAAAAATTACATACTTAAAAAATTGTGAAATATTTCGCAAAGGATTACAAAATCTTCTTCATCCAAATATCAAATTCTTTTTTAGAAATAAGCTATAAGGCAAGAATTTTTAATTATATTTTTGGATTTTTTTTCCAGCTGTTTAGCTTCTATCTTGCAGATCACTTTTATAAATTGATTGGTTAGTAAACCGTTTCAGACTATGTTTTATCAGAATTTTTGTTTTATACGTCTTATAATTTTTTTTACATAAATCTTAAAAATACTTTATTAAATTGTCACCGAAAAGGCAGGAGCAAATTGAACCTGATGATTGCCTAGGAACTTGGATTATCTTTCAATAGAATCTTTAGATTTGGTGTGTTATTAATGTGAGCTTGCTGAAATGAAATTGCTATGTTCACATTAAATTGAACCTGATGATTGCCTAGGAACTTGGATCATCTTTCAACAGAATCTTTAGATTTGGTGTGTTACTAATGTGAGCTTGCCGAAATGAAATTGCTATGTTCACATTAAATTGAACCTGATGATTGTCTAGGAACCTGGATCATTTTTCAACAGAATCTTTAGATTTGGTGTGTTACTAATGTGAGCTTGCTGAAATGAAATTGCTATGTTCACATTCAATTGATTAAGTGGTATTATTTATCCAAAGAATGGGCTTCTTGCAGACAAATTGTATCAAATAGCAAATCAATTAATGTTATATTCTAAAGTAGGACTTGTTTAAATATCTTAGCTTTCAATTCAAATATATTGGCTTAATTATTGTAACAAATGAGAAGGTACTCCAGGACGTAAAAAATAGAATAAAAATTAGGGAAAACGGATAGAGAAATGACGGGGGTTATATGTGACCGAAATCTAGCAATAAAGCTTAAAATCAATATCTACAACACAGTGATCAGGCTCACTATACAACATGGAGCCGAGTGTTTGGCGAAAAATAAAAAAGAGGAACAATTGATTCATGTCGCGGAGAAGCGTATGCTTTGAGGTATACTAGATTGAATAATATCCTAAATTAACGAATTAGTAACGCCAATAGTAGATAAAGCCAGGGAAGCACGACTATGTTAGTATGTACACGTGAAATGGCAGGATAAAGTATCTATGCTAAAGACAGTCTTGAATTGGGAACGCCCAAATAGATGCAGAGGGAGACCCAAGAAGGGCCTATATAAAAAAGTGGATAAGGACTTGACAAAGCTCGGACTACATCAGAATGATTGATGAAATCAAGAGAGATGAAGCTAGTAGCCAACCCCAAATGAATGGGATAAGGCAAGGGAAAAGAAGAAAGTCGAACTGATTTAAGAGAATATTTTTTTTAAGTAAACAAAGTAAGATAGAAAAATTAAAAGTATATGGATATTATTATACTTGTAATTATGTCGTGATAGGAGATTTTGACGATTTGTTTTTTCTGTTTACTCTAACAGAAAAACGGCATGATGTTGTGTGTATAATTTATTAAATTGATTAAGTGCACACTATTAAATAAACATTTATAATAAATGAATATTGCTCATGTTGTAATATCTCCTGAATAATAATTCTTAACCCACTAATTGGTCCATGTGACAAAATGACACTGGAAAATTTATAGTTATGACAATTCGTTACTTTGAGTGGTAGAAATCGTTATCTAATAACAAATCGGTAAGATTAAGGATTAATTTATAAGCAATCAATGTTCATATAAAATTAATAAATATCATTATGTTGGGTAAGCTTGCTAATTTTGCTTTCATTTCAAGATATGCAAAGCGAATAATTCGTACATAAATGTGAAATTATGTCCAGTCTCCTATTGAGTGTAAGATAACTTTGAGTAAATAAAATCGACGTTGTGTCTTGTTTTATAAATAGTAAACACTTTCTTTGCACATAATGTAACCTAGAATATTGTTATGTGCAAACCTCACGCAGCCAACTAGAATTAAATTAAAAAACATAAATTTTACAGAAAACAACTAATTATAATTTTTTTGGATAGCCCATAGGAATATAATTCACAACCCTAGGGTGAAAGGCAAGTGTTCTACCACCAGAATATGGATGTCATCACTCATTATTATAACATACCATTATAGAAATTGAAAAGTTTTTTACTGATAAGATCTAAAAATCATGGTGAAAATCTCTGAAATTAGCTGCCAATTTGCAGCCTCATTGACGAAATGTCTACAAACAACAAACATTATATTTCTTATTATCGATGTTGCATATTTTTCAAAGTTCGTTTTGATTTAATTCTTAATAATATTTTATATTTCACAAGATAATATTATTTTACATTAATTCTTCTATTTTCGTGTAGCACCTTTCAGAATACCCAAATTGGTGATTAAGATATAGAAAAGAGCGTGGCTTTGGGAGACAACATTGTCTTCAGTTCCAGTGATCGAGTCTTCGAGTTTAGGACCACTGCTAGAATGCATGGAACTCGTTGCACGTGTTGATAACACTAGCACACGTGAAAAGCATACGTTATCGCACGAACTACGAGTATTTTATTATCCTAGGACTCCCTTTTTGTTGGGGACCTTCGGTACTCGAGCTCGACACCCCCGGGGAGAAGCGTACTAACAAATACTCGTAGACCACGACGGTCATTATAATCATTTACCCTTTCTTTAACAAATTTTCTTTGCATTTGTTTGGATTATATTGTATAATTTATATTAAAATAACTTAAATCTTTATATTCAATTTAAGTAGATACCTAAATATATAAAGGGAAATACATTTATAAAATACAATGATTAGAAATAAATGTATACATAAGGCTGAGATGTTGAGTAAGATGAAAAAAGCACGCTGATATGGTTTGGGCATGTGGAAGGAATGAATGAAGACTAACAAAATAAATATGTAATCCAAACATAAGTGTAAGATGTATGAGAGAAAGATTAAGGAAATATGCTTGAACCGAGTGAGCGATATTCTGAAAGAAGAAAAAGTAGAAAGCAGAAAAATCACAGAATTTGTATGAGAAGGTGTATGGATGTAGAAAAGACTAAGAATGGGTGTCGAGTTAGGAAAGTCTGAAGCTCTGTTCTATCAGAAATGGTATCCTTGTATGTAAGTATATTTATTTAAAAAACAAAAACAGTGATAAAAAATACAGTTTGGTTTTATATACTTATTTTGTTTGGAGGCACCTTTTCTTTAAGTATCTGTATAAAAATATATTCAAGGATAGCAGAATTCTGTTTATTCACTTTGCAAATCAATGGAATTCATTAAGCCTTACAATGATACGGTTAATTGACAATTTGAATAATCAAAGTGGAAAACCCAATCAGAAAGGAAGGCAATCAAAGTGGAAAACCAGAAAGGATAACAGTGACGGAGAAAATATAATTGTCTCCTTTGGATACATATTTCGATAAAAAATTTAATACGTTATCTTTATAAGAAATTTTTTATTTTATTTTTGTAGAATTTTAAAGACTTTTTGTGTTTTGAAACCAAGGTTTATTTGAATTTATTGTTACTATTTCTATATTGTTGAACGTTACATGTGTGTAATACGCATTATTTTTAATAAATGTATGTATACAAAAAGGATTCAACACCCAAAACACATTTTTTCGTTTACTGAAAATACACCAATACTTTTTACGAGTATGTAATAAATAATGTCAAATCCGTTAAATGCGGCTTTCATAGATAAATTCTGTTCTAATTTAAATCATTCCACCTTCATAGTTTTCCTTCATAAGTTTTTTTGTATTTTTATTTACTAAATATTTTTTTCTAAACTGGATCAAAATTACATGCGATGTAGTACCCCGTAGAATGGCCGCAGCATTCACCTTTCTATCTGTCAATAAGGTAGGGTTGAATTTTATTACACTTCCGTTATATATATATATATATATATATATATATATATATATATATATATATATATATATATATATATATATATATATATATATATATATATATATATATATATATATATATATATATATATATATATATATATATATGTTTATTTTAGGTTTTCAGTTACTTCGCGAACTGTAAATATTGGATTCTGACATCAGATCTACCTGGAGATCCATCAGCAGCTTCCTTACAGCATTTTTTGGCCTGGATGACTCTTTAGTAACATAGTTCTCTGTTTTGGATATACAGGAGACGGTATCTATTTTAATTGGTATTTTGTGGGCTTATGACCACCTTTGAAGGCTGAGTTAAGTGCTCACTTTATGCCACTTTATGCCAGGCATAAAGTGAGCACTTAACTCAGCCTTCAAAGGTGGTCATAAGCCCACAAAATACCAATTAAAATAGATACCGTCTCCTGTATATCCAAAACAGAGAACTATGTTACTAAAGAGTCATCCAGGCCAAAAAATGCTGTAAGGAAGCTGCTGATGGATCTCCAGGTAGATCTGATGTCAGAATCCAATATTTACAGTTCGCGAAGTAACTGAAAACCTAAAATAAACATATATAACCCTTCGCTATAACCAAACCAAAAATCATATATATATATATATATATATATATATATATATATATATATATATATATATATATATATATATATATATATATATATATATATATATATATATATATATATATATATATATATATATATATATATATATATATATATATATATATATATATATATATATATATATATATATAAAGTAAATCCTGGCTGATCAATCGTCACGAGGACTTTTTTACAACCTACAAAAAAGTTCAAAGTCATTTTTGAAAATCTTTTTTGGTATGCTAAATAAACTTGAACTTGTACCCGTAACCTTCTAGCTGGAATATATATATATACTCTACGAATTAAGCCACGAGGGTTGTCATTCTATTTTATATGAAATTTTAAAAAATAGTTTTATTTAAACACATATGTAAATAAATTATTTAAAAACTGCTGAAAAAAAATATTCCTTAAAAAAAACTTTCCGCGAGTTTGTATTTCGATTGTTATCTATATACCTTAGTGATTAAAGTTGGCCACACTAAGAAGTGGCATCTTGAAACATTGTTCCTAACAATTATTTTCATGTGGTATGGTATGGCTTCGCTAATTATTTCCAAGAAGTCGATTTATCAAGGGCGACTGCTGAGACCCCGCTGATGCCCTGACAGACTGTTTACACTCCACACCCCCCATGGAGCACCGCTCGATATTACACCGTCATCACCTTTGTATTTATGTGTTTATTATATAATCACAAAAAATGGTTGTATCCAAGGTATCCGCTTTCTAAGTTGTATTTCTTAAATATCTTTTTATAATAGTTTAATATTTATTTTCTCTTTTGACATAAATACCAGCCTACATTTCTTACATAATTTTTAATATTTACAAGATATTTGTGATTTTGAAAAGTTTTTGGAGCCAATTCATTATATTTACATACATATCATCAAGCCATGCTATTTTTGAGGTAGGCAGAAATAATAGATCTCCACACTTTTTTTTTTTTTTATTAAGCATACAACTCCCCCCTCGTCCACATTCATATATTTTTCCTACATTATTTTCTGTTTCTCACACTTCTTACCTTTCAATTAGTTATAATTTCTTACTCCAGCCAACAATCTTCCCTCTTTTCTCGCCCTTTCTCCTTCCCTCTTTTCTCACCTTTTATCTTATTTCCTCTATATTAATTTCAGACGTATAAAAATACATTTGTTTCGCAAGTCTTTCGTAACTCCTGCTCTCAGTGTAGCCAAATCATCGAATAATTATTTTCTTAATTCTACTTATAACATTTGTCTGTAACTGACAGTGAGTAACTCTTTGTTTGATCATTTCTATGCTATCGAACAATGTAATACTGAATATTTTACGCTAGACAAGTATTTTTGCCGCATTCATTATTCTCTTTATCATTATATTATGCTTTGCTTTCATACCTTCTTTTGATTTAAAAAAATAGTTCATTCCATATGAGATTCAAAAACGTTAATCCTGCTAAGAATTTGTCAATGAGTTTATTGATAGCTGTAATATTACTAACACGTACGACAAACTGCAAACGATGCGCTCACTTCAGTTGTTGTAAACTAAGAGTGTTATTGATTGGGCAGATGACAATTTCACCCAATGACTTATTCATATATCCCCATCATTGATTATATCATCTCAGAAAGCTCTTCTTCATCTCACTCAACACATCAGCTTTAAGTTCACATTCATCCCTAATCACGCCATTCCATATTCAGACTTACCTATATATTATCACACCATGTATTCTTCTCAGTGCAAGTATTTCTACAGTATTTAGTGTTGCTCTGTGTCGATGTGGTTATTGTTACTAACGCGTAATGTTATATTTAGATTCAACGAATCGAGATGGTAAGAACTAAACCTTAAGAATAAGAACGAGATAGTAAGAACTAAAGCTTAAGAACAAGAACGAGATAGTAAGAACTAAAGCTTAAGAACAAGAACGAGATAGTAAGAACTAAAGCTTAAGAACAAGAACGAGATAGTAAGAACTAAAGCTTAAGAACAAGAACGAGATAGTAAGAACTAAAGCTTAAGAACAAGAACGAGATAGTAAGAACTAAAGCTTAAGAACAAGAACGAGATAGTAAGAACTAAAGCTTAAGAACAAGACATTTTTAAGGAGTTTAACGAATTTACCGTATTTTATTACGCTTACTTTCTATACACTAAAACCTAGGGAGTTTATTGCTATGTAACAATTATTTACTTTCCCTCCCATATCGAGTGAAAATATATAATTGTTACACAAACATAGTACAAAAATATGGTTATGGACTATCAATAAGATCTTAAAGAGTAAATAATAATTTTCCAGGAGTTTTTAAATATCTCGAGACTTTTAATTGAGGAAAATATTGGCATGCGGGTAAAAAATTGTGATCTCGGATGTTAAGGATTGTATATTATTACGTAGATGTCTTGAAACGTTCGTCTGTAACTACGCCCTTAGTAAACAGAATATATGAGGAATTTATATTTATCTTACCTGCTTACAAATAAAATGCCAGTTAAAAATTAATAATAAAATGAAACGAACTACTCTCACTTTTATAAAATGCGACAATAAAATAAACAAGTTTCGAAATCCTTCGCATATATTGGTCAGATAAAAGTTATTCGGTTTGTCAGGACAATTATTTCGAATGAGTAATTAATCTGTATTGTAAGTTCTTTCAAGGTTTTTTGTACCTATAAACTCTGAATATATTTAGTCAGAAAACAATGGAAACGCTCAATGCACCAAACAATAAGACTTGTCGATAACATTTTTAGATATTCGGATACAGAAACGATTCAGAAATATTTCAAGAAGACATGGATAATGTTTCCAGTTCTTTTGCAAAAAAAAACTTACCAAATGTGTTTAAAAACATCCATTCTGAAGTGATATCCGAATCAAAAGTAAATTTGGACTTGTAAATAAGTAAATAACTAATCCCAGAATTCAAATATGTTTGATATATTGCAACCTTCGTGACTTGATGATAGAACGTTCGTCGACCACCAGACGGTTTGATTCTCAATTATATTAAAAAAGTCTAACAGTTTATTTTCACAATCAAGATTTTCGACAGTTTTAAGCCTGGTTGGAAATATATATATGGCAAGGAGGCTGACAGGTTGTATTTGGCATAAATTATTGTAATACGATGCGAAACCACATAAATCTATTAGTTACAGTAAAAATAAATAAATAAAAAAATCGTTTGTAAGTTCTCGGAAAAAATATATATTTATATTTTTTTGTACGCGGTAAATCTAGTGGGTGGATTACTTTAGATAAGCTTCTTCCAACCAACCAACTAGACGTCCATATGCAGAAAAAAACCACACCCACATTACCTTTTTCGTTTATATGAAATATCGTAAAACTGTACATCGATCCTATTTGCGCAAAAATATCAAGACATTTATTAAAACAAATGGGATTAAATTACTTTCATTCCATATTAATACAATTTTCATTTAAGTTCATACAAAGCAGTTCGTTTTTTTCTAAACTATGAACATACAAAATGTGGATAAGACCCTTTTTGTATATATGTAACTAAGGTAGTTTGAAAGTCGAGTTGGATAAGTTCACGAGTCTACTACACGATATTATTGAATTGTTTGAAACGCCAATTAAAGGGAAAACAGAACGCGGAAAAATGTACTCTTTCACTAGGACAACTCGCCGTTTCACAAATTAACCGCCGCAATGGCAGAATTGCGTGAATTGGGTTTCGAATTGGTTAATCATCCACCATATTCTATGAATTTGGCCACGTACGACTTTTCCTTGTTTCTTAAATGAAAACAAAAAATTCACGGGAAGATATTTTTTTCGAATTAGGATGTCAGCGCCTCAGTCAATAACTATTTAAGCAAAGTTTGACAAAACCTTTTTAGAAACGGGACGAAAAAATTCGAGAATCGCTAGACCAAGTGTGTAGCCATCAAAGTCATATTGAAAAATAAAATAGTTTTTAAAAAAAAACCCCAGATTTTTACCAAATTTTTCCAACTAACCACGTATTGTGTTGTGTTATGTTATACGCCCCAATAACTTTTTTGAAATTTAAATACACACATTTTTGTTTTCGTTTAATGTGATATTACACAGATTTTTATAATAATATAAAACATTCACTAGCACGATACTTCTTTTACAATGTACCTTATAAAATAATAAATCAAATGGGAGGAAACTTTAATTAGATCCAAGGTAAGTGCGAAATAATTAATCATCGAATTCTTAAAAATATTTATGACTTTTCTTTTATATGAAACAACACACACTTTTTAATCTTGTTTATTTTTACGTAGTTATTGTTTAACTTTTTTTAGTATACTCGCATTACTAAATAAAGCGAGTCGCAGAGTCTAAATTTAAAAAAAATGAGGACCATTAATAAATATTTTTTAGCCACTGCATTGTAATGTAATAATACATAAAAAAATAAAGGGTACGTTGATACGTTTTTTTAAAATATGAATATACGGAAAATTGGTACACCGAAAAATCTTTACACTAAAATCGTCTGGTGAGAATTCTAATTTTGTTACCTTTACACCATAAAATTTCACGCCAAAAACCTTTACTCAAAAATCTTTACACTAAAAACCGTCTGATGAAAACTCTAATTATCATAATTGCACTCTATAGATTAGAGATATGGAAGCTGAGGAAATAGAAAACCGATTTGCTGGATATTTTCGAGATCTGTTGTTGGCGATGAACGCTTCGTATCTCATAAATTGTAAGATACACCAATGAGTCTATCCTCCAGGATCTACATATCAAATAAAGGCTGTTAATGATATGAAGGAAGAGAAAACTGCCGATCTAGTGCTAAATGAGATTAAAACAGTTTGGAAAAACTTATGACTGGAAGAGTGGATGGGCGGCACTAAGAAGACGGTCTCCAGTAAGGTAAACATACCAAATCAACGAGATTATTGGTATCGAGTGCCGCACGCAACATGGCTCAGTACCAGGAGGAGTGGACGTGAATCATCCGTTCAGTACTAGATCATCAGGGAACAAATTCTAACGCTTAGTCATAAGATGCTGAGCAGCATGATTTAGAAGACAGAAGTATTTAAATCACTCGTAAATCCAATGTAACTATAAATCAATATATAATACATATTTCAATAAAAAGACAATAATATTTAAGATTCTTCTTCTTGTCGTGCCCCATCAGGTCCCCCCGACGTTGACAATCACTCTGGCAAAGGCATCTCTATCTTGCGCAACCCGGAACAGGTCGTCCACACGCCTCATCCCCGTCCAGTATCTTATGTTGCGCAGCCAAGATGTTTCCCTTCTACCAGGACCACGTTGCCCCTCGATCTTGCCCATCAGTATCAACTGGAGGATTTCACACTTCTCTCCACGTAAAATGTTACCCAGATAGGATATCTTGCGGACCTTAATATCTGTCAGCAGCTGTCTACGGCAATTAGCTCTCCTCAAAACCTCCGAATTGGTGATCATATCAGTCCACGATATACGAAGCATTCTCCTGTGCAACCACGTCTCGAACGCTTCCAACCGATTCATAGTATAAACTTTCAGCGTCCATGTTTCCGAGCCATACAACAGAACAGACCAAACACAGCACTTCAACATTCTCTGCCTTAGTTTCAGATTCAATTTATCATTGCAGAATATTAATATTAATTAGATAAGATACGTTAAATGGAAATACAAAAAACACCATTTTGTTCTTTACTTTTTTATATAAAGTTTGTTTTAGAACACTTGATCAAGTATAACAGGTACACTGAGAAATTAATGGACTTTCAAAAAACTTATATTGTAAAATTAACTAAAGTTATGTATAAAATTTTCCATAAAATAAACAGTGTCATGTTTGCACTTTGGTACACATACCATATAAGGGCAAGCGTTTATGGACTTAGGTCTGTAAACGGTCGTTCGGAGTTGGTGCCCCAATATTCTATGGCATGAAATAGACTGTTTTCCAGTGCCAGTAGAAACATGTTTTACTGTCGGGTTGCAAGTAGAAATTAGCACCTAACAATACACTGTTTCTGAGATATGGCAAATCAAAATAATATTAAATTCCTCGCAATAATAGATCCTACTGGGCACTTACATATTTTTGGACTGTGTGCCAGTGGTATTTTTAGTAAAAATATCATTTCCAAATTTTCATCCGATATTTACATTTTGAAGTTAATAACAAAAAAAAACTTTTGTTTTGAAATTTCGCACTTGCCAAATATTAATTATACTTTAAAAATCTACGGAAATATAAGATATTTTTCGAGAGATGCTTGATGTTTATGAAAAAGACTTTAGGTTTTATGAAATAAGATATGTTGCGTTATTTTTGTTCGTTCTTGCGCCACCGTTGACGATTGCAATAGATTACAATCGTCCACGGTGGCGTAAGAAGATCCGCGTAGGTGAAAGCTGGTTAGCGCATCCTGCCGGTCACGATTCGGTTGTGGGATTGTACCTCATCTGTAGAAACCACATTTTAGTTCATTGTCTTTTGGAAGTTGGTGACTTGGTGCAATATGATGAAGAATAATTTTGATCGTTTAATACCAGCGAGTAATGATAAAGATGTGCATTATTGCCACTCACGGATCTGCACCTACACCCAATGATAATCTATTACAAGATCTACTTTAGAGCCACACAATGGGTTCTTCTCTTAATCCCCACTTACAAAGTACGAGTAGGTATGTATACTGTATACGCTTTTGCACAATCAGTCAAATCAATTGAAATGATTAAGTTTACATTAATCGCAACTTTATAAATTTGATACATACAAAACATGACCCATATATCTTTTGGGGAAAGCAGGGAGGAAAGATGTTAACACCTTCCTATCCACACAAGTAGCATTGACCTCATCCACACTCATATATTTTGTCATTTATGCTCTTCTATTTCTTATTATTCCCTCAGTCAAAATTTCTCCAAACATATCTTTTCCTTTTTTCCTTGACTTTCCTTTTCCTCGTACACCAATAATTCTAAACATATACATTTATTTTACAAATCTTTCAGAACTCTTCCAAATTTCTCGATATGTCCAAACCATCTCAAGATTCCTCGTTTATTCTATTTAAAGTTTCAACTCTTTCAGTTCCCTCTTATCACTCTGTCTTAAAGCCCAGGTTTCACTTCCATACATGAAAGTGGCCACTTAAACACCACAGACTAAGTAAATTTTCGAAGATGTTGCCCTTATTTTATTGGAAAATACAGTTTTAATTGTATCGTTTACCATGTTGTCTGCTGAAACACGCCTTTCAATATTCTTCTCTATCTTGCAATTTTTCAAAAAACATGCTACCCAGATATCAAAATTCTTCAACTTTATAGTTCATCTTTGCTCACTCATACATAGCAAAAACACTCATACGAGAATGTTCACTATTTTTGATAACAAATTATAAATGTATTGAAAACTAAAATATAAATATACTTTTGGAGTTTGCTGTATTTTAATACAATAGCTATCTAATTATTTTGGAGTTTGCTGTATTTTAATAGCTATCTAATTATTTTGGAGTTTATGTATTTTAATAGCTATCTAATTATTTTGGAGTTTGCTGTATTTTAATAGCTATCTAATTATTTTGGAGTTGGCTGTATTTTAATAGCCATCCAATTATTTTGGAGTTTGCTGTATTTTAATAGCCATCTAATTA
Source organism: Odontocerum albicorne (assembly GCA_949825065.1). Lineage (NCBI taxonomy): Eukaryota > Metazoa > Arthropoda > Insecta > Trichoptera > Odontoceridae > Odontocerum > Odontocerum albicorne. Next base: position 14,623,489 of record OX463856.1, read on the forward strand.
TTTAAATCAATAAATACTTCAAAACTGGTTTATCTTTATTGATGCTATTCCCGCTCTATATATTGATAATCAAATTGAACGTGTGACCACGAATACGAAATACATGAAACATTTCAAGACCAAAACAAGTTTAAAATCTGACTGTCGATACAGACTGGACATATCTTAAGACTGGAATCAAGAATGAATGTTTATATTCAATCGAGAGAAGAATGCCATTGGTGATAAGAGATAGTAAGTAATACATTCCGACCACATTTGGAGTGCCATGAGGCATTTTTATTTAATTAATTACCTTTCACTTCTCTTTGATCGAATCGGCATAATAAATTTATTAACTGCTTTATTGTTTTTTCATTATTTTAATTTTATCGTGTTTATGGCGCTTTATCAAATAGTTGATTAATTAATTCACTCATTCCCTTCAATTCATCGGAATAAGTGAACCAGTATATCGTCGTCATTGCTGGACCTCGCAATCGTGGATCCCCTTGTTACTCCAACGTCAATTCAGATGGAAAGTAAAGTTGTACCGTGTAGTTTTTTTTAAGTGAGTAAGTCGTTGCACACCAGCAAACTCACCGACTACACCGCTGTACTGGATCCGATGGCACACCAAAGTCAGAAGATCAGAACATACTGAAATGTTTTTTCTTTCTTCATTTTTCAGATTAACTAAAAAAGAGAGAAACTGATATTATGTCTCTCACCAATTTCAATTAATTTCAGTAATTTTACAGCAATGATACAAGTATAAAATATTGAAAATCCAAACCTTTATACGAAAACGTTTAAATTCTGGGCTCTTACGTAAGGTATTTTGTAAGTAGACTTATCATCTTATTACACCTTAATATATTAACAAAAGTACGAATGAACTATAATAACAGGTGTCCACTGTACACTATCACCGAACATTGAAGGCGTGACACAATTACTAACGCATAATTAATCATATAGAGCAATAATATCGTAATGATTGGTGGGGAATAATTAATTAGAGGTGTCAAGCTTAGATAAAGTATCGCGGCAGGTTGCTGGCTCCATGTATAATTAATTGTGTGCTCGGGAGAGTCATCTGGTCGACATTTCTTTATCAATGAGCAATGATAAATACATGTGCATTTCATTTCATTTCAATTGAACCAGAATACTTTATTTGCATTGTGGTTGAAGGTGTTCAGTGGCGTAACATCACTCATTTTTAATTTGTATTTTCTTCTTGGTTGTTTGTAAGTCCGGGGAGCGTTATCACCATGACCATCAACCACCCCTTTCCATTTTATGAGATCTCTTGCCCTATGCCACTCCATCGTATGGGTGCTCGGCCTTAGCTAATTTTGTCATTCACCATGAAATATTCTTGTTAGGGTAAGCAGACCTCTTTATTCTACCCTCACAAATATCTTTCATTTCAGTCTCCATACATCTCATTGTGCATTCTCTCTTAGTTTAAAGCTTTTTACTACATTTTTCTTTAAGAATGTAATACATTTGACCGTACCACGTTTTTTGACGCATTCCCAAACTTCTCGTATCTTATATCATATACTACTAGTATCGATTATTTGTGAAAATTTTTCTTCATTCCCATTTCTTATTTTTAAGAATTACATCTTATATAAATGAGCCTTTTTTGCATACGTCCTTATTCCTTATTCTATTTTTACCAACTTTTTAGGTAATGTGCCTCTATTCTACCATATTTATCTTATTTTCATGGCTTTTTATAAAAGGTTGGTTGTACCGGACGTATGCGTCTCAGAAATTAGGAAGTTTGTTTTGTAAAATTGTTTGTGTTAGTATCATTCTATATTATTGTACTGTAATGTATCATTTGTGTTTTACCATTACTTGTGACTATATACCAGCACATAGTATAATAAAATGTTCCTTATGCGGGGCATTCGCCAGTAATCACTTTAGATGATCGGACACCCCCTACGCGCGAATAGCGCGTGGTATGCGTGGCGCTTGCAAGCTATACATAGGCATACATACACATACACGGTCGAATCAAAGGGCTTACGATAAGCGATGAGCTGCACATAAGGAATGAAAAACGGAAGAAATATATTGGAACGTCTAATGTGTTTTTATTTCGACAAACTTATACCCGTCAAAGAGAAATCTCTACTATGCTCTTCACCGAAAACGCAAGAAGCAAACCGGAATCTCCGAAGATTGAGTGGCAGCCATCCACCTGTTTTATAGTATTTGTATCAGTGCAGTACATTGGTAATTCATTAAAGGTTGGTAGATGCATTATATAATAAAAGCAAAAATGCTATGAAATATTATAATACACTACTGTGAAATGGAAACCATTTTACAGTTGCGTTTATATTAATAACTAGAAATTACCAGCACTGCGATCAAATGGCTGGCTTCTATGTACGAGTATGTGTATGCATAAGCACTTAATATTCTGGTTAGATTTCCATATTTTTTAATCGACCATATAATAAGAATAAACACAGTGTGAGTCGGAAGATAATTGGATGATTCCCATTATTTTTATAACAATTCAATTCTTAAATATATTTAGTTTTTGTTATTTTAGAGTTAAGGACGTTATTAAATATGCAAAAATGTAATCTTTTGTTTGAAAATAAATATTGCATTGGTTTTGTCATGACTGAGGAAACAAAACGGTATACCCTTTGAGCTTGTATGTAATGTTTTTTTTGCATTAATACCATCACGTGATTTTCCTGTTGAAGTAGGCAGAGAGGAGAGAGTCCCAGACTTTCCTATCTCGACCCACATCCATCACCTCTTCCGTTTCCATACACCTCATAAAACGATTTCTTGACTTTCTACGTTTTTTTCTTTCAAAATATCATTCACTTGATTCTTGATCTTCCTTTATCATCTACCTCTACCAACATCCTTTGTCTTTCTCTACTACCCCTTCTACTCGCATTTGCATAATTTAAACTCAATTTATTAATTTATTTTTTAGGTCCTTTGCACATTACAGGTTTCCGTAATTCGTAGAAGGACCATATATTTGTTTTGTTAGTCTTTCTTAATTAATTCGTTGTACACGCCCAAATCGTCTTGGAGTGCTTCTTTTAATACATCAGCCTTACGTTTACATTCATCTTAAATAATTAATTTCGTATTCTGTCATAAATTGTCACCTTGTGTATTATCGGTGCACGCATTCAATGATTTTAAGAGAAAATTTAATAATCGAGTAGAAAGTATATAGTGTGATGGTGTGGAGATACGTGCACTAAAAATGGAATGTCAGTTTATGAAAAAAGCGTTATTTTGATAATTAAATGAGGCTCGGTAAAATGGGTGTTTTAAATAAGACGAAAATCCGTTATAGCGTTCAGATGGTTTGAATATGTGAAGAGAATGAACGGCAGGTGAATGACTAAGCAATTATACATACCATAAGTGCAAAGTGTGCGTGGGAGATAAAGGAAAACGTGGCTGGAGCAAACGGGCCTATTTTTGAATAAGATAAAGTGAGAAATATGAATTATTATTTCAATGTGCAGGAGATGAAAATGGTGTGCTTAGAGAAGTAAAGAAATTTGTTATTTCTGCCTACCCCGCAAGGGATATGACGTGATAATATGCATGTATGCATTTCAACAAAGAAAGCCGAAAAAGTTACGCATTGACCCTTTAAAAATATTTCGAATCATCAGAACTGCTTAGTAATGTATTGAAAGTAAAAGTAAAAACGGTGGCGTTAACATCAACTGTCAAGACTCGTCTCGAAGACGATCTATTATATAGTTAATAGCTGGCGGTTATCAATCTGATCTACAAAATACCCCACACATCACCAAAGTAATTGATTTTGGAATGCATTCCATAGTTTTTGTTCTCGGAACTTTCAACACTGTTTTTAAAAGAAAAAAAACACTTTATCTCTCTTTTGAAATCTTCCTTTATACGAACTGCAATAGTCGAAAGCAATTGTCTTCGTTTTCAGTTATTGCTAAAACGCCAAATAACTTTTGCTTGTAACCTCATGACCAAGGATTTCACTTTTAATTTTGTTTGATAACATTAATTTATGAAAATGAAATATGGACACTGACGACAAAATAAATTTTAAAAAAGGTTGATTTATTCGAAATGTGGTGCAGGAGATGTATGCTAAGGATATCTTAGACGGTACGATGCACTAATGTGTCCATCTTAAACTTCAAATTCAGGACAGGCTATCTATTTGTCTGCGATGAAAACTGCACGAGAGGAGATGCCATAAGTAGGAAGAGGTGAATAATGAACTTGGGGGAGTTGAGCAGGTGAATTTGGAATATTACGAGTATATTCCCAGTAATGAGGAATCGACCTAAAAAAAAAGGGCTTGATAACAAATGTTTGTCAACCATCAATTACTTTTATAACGGTGACAAGATGATTATTTACTCGTCATGTGTATTTGCCATTGTCATTCTACCCCTATGTTTAAAATATATTAATTTCTTCAGTTTATATATGAATATTACAAACAACCTCAGTTAGCAGCACATCGGAGGATATGCTTTGCAGTTCGCCTTTATTTAATAGGTTTTCTGAGATTTTCTTTCCGGATATTAGCTTGTGATTTTCATAACGTCATTGCCTTATTCATAAACTGAGTATTTTTGGTGATCAATCCAAAAAATTGTCTTGTAAGAAATTTCTTCAAACTCTTACAGGATATACTTTAATAAAAAAGATTAATGAATATATTGTATTTATATTGATTGAATAACACTCGTATAATCCGCGCTAAAGTTGTTCTAACCATTATTCTAGCCCATAAATCCAGTATGCTTACTTTTTTTTCAGTTTAAGATAAAGCATAGTTTGATTCAAGTCCTTAGCAAAAAAAAACATCTGAATTGCTCCGGACCATGCCTTCTACCCCTACTAAAAATGTCGTCTCGTTTGAGAGGATTACTTGAATGAGTCTAGCTCTTTAGTGAGCGAAATTTCTCTTCTTACTTATTTCTTTTTTTTGTCACATGCGGCCTAACGCGTGCTCCATTTAATTTGCGGTCTAACACGTGCTCCATTTAATAAATTACTGTATGTGTTTGAATGATTAATGTTTGTTTTATTTGTGTAGTCATTTAAATGCAGTTGAATTATGTTAATATCTACTAAAGTCTCATTATTTTATAATTAATAAGAAAATGGATTGGAAAAAATAAATGTCTTTGAAAATATTTAAAATTCAGTTATAAATAATTAATAGAGAATTTTAAATAGTAATTTATAATAATGTATAAAGCATATATTTAAAGCTCAACGATGGTATACTTCGCAACCAATATGTAAGATAATTAATAAAAATACACGTAGAATTAATTACGATCAATTTAATTGTTAAAGATGGGGAATTAAATCTGTCGGTACGAACTCGTTGAACCGCAGAAATTGTCACTTCACTTCAAAAGGTGCATAAAATATAAACGTAATGACAGGTGTATTCCGAAGAGTTGTTTTTTTCTTACCCTCGGCTAAGGATGAAATGTTTATGACACCGTAAAATAGATAAAGGCAGGTCGCATTGTGGAATTCGATGGATAACAATAGCATGGTTGCCTGAAGGTGGACTTCTGTACATTTCTATGCAGTGATTGACATCAATCAGGGTTGCCACAATATTTATTATTAGTGTTACTATTTCGCATAAATTAAATTTTCGTTTTACTTCTCTAGTCACTTAAAAATTGGGACTTTTGACAAAATTTTTTTGGTTCGATGGTTCGATAATATTGATCGATTGTTATTTTCTTATAAATAAATCATAACCGTTTGTAAAACATCTCAGTTATATATTTGTCAAATACGAAAAAATATCTCAGTGGATATCCTTAATAATTTAACATATTTTTAAGAATTTAAGTGAGATAAAAGCCTAAATCGTTAATATATTTTAAAAACTCGTTTAACTTCCTTTAGCCCCTTAAGATTTATTTTATTGCTTTATTGTAAATTGTTCAATACGGCAGGTTTATTGTCAATTTCTTCATGTAAAATTTATTTATGCAAAGCATTTGTCAGAGAACATCGACTAAGCAATCAATGAAATGATGACTTTCGTGGCATATTGGTAAAACCTTTTTGTTCTGCCTGGATATTTCAGATTGAGTTCTAATTTGGTTAATACTCGTAGTTCATCAATATTAGCTACACAGGTTATTGCGAGCTCTTCGTGTAAATTGACAACCCAGGTGTGAAGCTTAAATCTTGAACTTTAGTCAAGATTTAAGTAGTCCCTCTAGTAGTTTATATCTGAATGATCGCATATTGGAATTGAAAAAAATGTTGTCCCTTGACCATGTTTTCAACTAGGTGGTTACTAAATACTAAGACAACGACGAATTTAGTTATAAAAAGACCTTCAAGTAAAACTAGTACTGGGTCTACCAAAAATTGAACTCGAGATGCAAGGGTGCTAAGTAAGTATGCTTACCACTAAATCATAGCACCGACAAATACTTCTTGATATATTTTTGTAAGTCATAAGTTTGGTTAGTTAAAAACTTTTAAACACCAACATCTTAGATGTTTCAAGTTCTACAATAATTACTAAGCCAGTAATATTTACAATACACAAATAATATTTTAATGAAAATTTAGTTTAATCGTTTAAGGTCAAATCGCGTCTTAAAAAGCTATTATATTTCCCTTCAGTGAAGTAGCGTATTTTTTGGATCCCCTATCATCCTTCTTCCCAATCCTCTCATTTCTCATAACCACACATGAAATGCTTATTTTTAAATCGTAATATTTATTCTGTCTTATTTTCATAATACAATTCTGTATTTAATTATTTAATTTTCTTTGTATAAAGTTTTAACATAGTCTTTCAACCAACAATGGAAACCGAATTGTAAAATAATTATCTGGTGTTAAAACAAAATTGATGTAGTGCCAAAAACGTGGTACATAAAAACGCGTTATCAACTCTAAAATACCTTAATAAACAAAAATTATCGCAAAATCTTTCAAAACAACTTAAGTTTAAAATTATATTAGCACACAAATGTTATTTTACTATAAAAATCGGTCTGGAACATGAATAATTTCGTCTTCCATTTATATTTAACCCCTGATACGCTGGTATAGTTGTAAGCGTTTTAGGCGTCATTCATGATTGTGGTGTCTTATTTCACCTTGCACACATTGGAGGTAAACAATCTGACTGGAGAGCAAACACAGCATTATCTTAAACAAATGTTTTAACAAAACTCAATGAGTGTTTACCCCATTATGAAGTACAAATATACAAAGTATTGTACTACGCCCAGTGGCGTACTGCACGCATAAGTAGGGTCCCGTGTGATCGAAAGGTCCCAATTTTTTAAAATTGAAAATATTTACAAACATTTTTTGACTACCTTGTTGTTAGCCTGACTGCAATACAAGGGTTAGAAAGGTTGAATTGTTCCAGGGTCAAAACTTAACAGGTTGAATTGTTCCAGGGTGGTACGAGTATGATTAGCAGTCATCATGTAGAATGATGACGCATGTGCTTGTATTGGATACACTTTAAAAAGCAAGGAGTAAAAGTTTTAAGACGATCGAAATGTTTAATCTGCTACAGACTTTCATTAGATAGTAATTTTACATAGTTCTATTTTTGCATTGCTTAGTAGCTCTCTAAGAATTTATGACAAGCAGAATACTCGTATAAATTACAGAAAAACACTGAGTTGAGGACATGGAATACTAGGCTATGAATCAACCAGGATGGAAGTTCTTTATGGAATTTTTCGTATTCATGATGGAGCGTGTATGGTTATGGTTACGCCTGTGTAGCTATGTTGCTCTTCCGGGCTAGTTTAGTGAACACACTTCTTTAGATATACCTCAACTTATCCCTTTTTTTCACTCTAAATAAATTACTTATAAGCATTTACAATGTATTATTGGACAATTTTGAATTCCGAGTTAATTCATTGCATTATATTATTATACCATTCAGTGCTGTACAACCTGACGGGCTTGTTTCCGTGGAACTGGTGATAAATCGTTTTGAAAAATTGATGATATTTAATGTTGGTTAATGTTCATTCTGTAAGACATATTTTTGATAATAAATAGTAGGTTCGAGTCCCGACTTAGAGCACCCTTGATGAAAAATTGCTCTGTAAACGGCGCTATATAAAGTTGTTTGTTGAATTGGAAATGGTGCCTTCAACATATTTGAATTAGTAATTCGGACATGTTGAAGAACGTTGCCAGGAGAAAATATTATCTTCAGCTCCAGTAATCGAGTCGTTGAGTATAAAACCATTGGAAAAGCCACGAAAATCGCGGTTCACCATTGCACGTGTTGGAAATACTATTGCATGTGAAGAGGCAACAATACTCCCATACGTACTCTACGCGTGCAGTTTTATTAGAGAAACTTTTTACCAGACTAGAACAAATTTTTTTTTTTGAATTTTGGAGTTGGAATTCAAAACCCCCAGATAAAAGTTAAGCCGTTTACCAATAAAGACACGGATGTCGTTAATGATGGTGTGTATGCATGTATGCAGTATCATGATTGTGGTGTCTTACTCATACAAAAGAAATTCAATTGACAAAATATTATTTTTATGTTCATCTTACTAGATGTGTGCGAGTATTTTTGCTTGTTTACGTGCGGATTAGTATTAAAAAAACGTGATGTAACGAATCCTGGAGGCTCGATTACTGAGACCAAAAAAAATGTTTACTCCCGGCGATGTTCTTTAACATGTCGGGATCACCAATTCAGATACGTTGAAGGTTTAATAAAATAATTATGGTATTACCATTCTGTAGATCCTCATAGAGCGATATTTGTCAGTTAGTCTCAAACTAGTGAGAAGATATCAAAAAAAAAATTAACAAATTCAGATAATAAAAAAAAAACATTGAAGTTTCATTCCTGTTTTAAAAACTCAATTTTTTGAACAATTTAAAAATCAAAAGAAAAAAGTGGAAGTATATTATTTTTTTTTAATATATTATACGAATACACTACACCTAAGTGTTATTTATAAACCATGCCAATATTTACTAAAGAAAAGATGAACAAAAGGTAACTTTAAAAATCAATAAAATTAATAACGAAAATCTCCAATGTATAGTTTAATACCACTGAAAGAACAGATATTTTAATACGACCAATTAAATACAATAAACGAAAACACAAAATTAATTAAATTATACAAAAATCAAGACAAAATTAAAATGAAATAATTCGTCTCCCAGTCAAATTTAAGACAGAAAATAAATACCTGAGAAGGACCCTCCTGCACTCAGCAACATCTACGAGTACATTAAAAATATCCACCGAGCTAGACATAGAGTTGCTTTATCGAATGGTTGCATATCATGGATTTATTCGTCTTTCATATTGGCAGACAATGATCGTAATGAAAACCTTGAAACGCTTTTTTGTTATACTCAAATTATTTTTAAAATTTATATTCGCCACGATTTTAATTTACATCAGAAAAGTACTAATAATTAAACACCGTCTAAATTTTTATATAAAGTTTAATTTAGGGTCAATCGGGAAGCTTGTATTGTATGACATAAATAAATTAATAAATCACGCCCATAATATACATTTTTAAACAGGATCGACGGAACTTTGTACACATTATGTGCATGGCACGCAAGTCGCTAAATAAAGCGGTACCTTCAGAATAAGATCCTACTTTGCTTTAAAATCTACTCTATTTTATTACATTTTTGTTGTACAAAGTATAAACTAGCGGAAAAATTGCTATGTGGAAATCTATCACAGAACTGTCTCCCAAATAAGGTGAAGTATAAAATTATAATGGAGATATAAATAATACCAGCACGCAGTTCATGTCATTTCTCTCCCGTATAAAGATGCGCGAGTTTGACTGTGAAAATGTACTTCAATTAAGGCTTTATATTCTTCTTAGATCCTCTATGGGTGATTTACGGTGTGCGGCAGACATCCTATCAGAGAACTCTCTCCGTCTTGGTTTACTTATAAGCTAGGAAGACGGAGTTGATATACAACGAGTCATGACCTTATAAAGACCCCCCTGTGTTTAAATGGCATCCCTATTAAAAGGGTTGATCAATTCTAGTATTTGGCTGCCACAATTATTGGAAATGAGCTGATGAGGTCTGAGAGAGTAGATTTTTCAGTTTTGAGAATGATGATGGGTGAAACGATTTGTTTTGGATGAAGCAGTTTATAAGTACCACAATGTAGGAGGTGGTTAGGTTTGACGATGTCACATGGTAACTGATCAAGAGATGCGCTGTTTTATCGTTCGCAAAGGACTGAACGAATCGGACGTCCATCCTTACACTGATATTACAATACAATATGGAGATTCGCAGTCCCGGAAGACGTGAATCACCGGGCTATGAACCGACCTGGATGGAGGGGTTTTGAAATATTGTTATGTTGTTGCTGATGGGATATATGTATATGGTTGATGATTTTTCAGAATTTGAGAGACAACTCCGTCATTAATTTCTTCGGGATTCAAATCATATATTCACAGGTGGATAACAAACTTTCTACCGACTAGTCCATTGTTATTTTAAGCTAAAAATCTTTGAAACAACATAATATTATGTCTGTGATATACTTTACGATTAAATTCTTAAAACTTTGTTTGTAATTGTGTATACAAGTCTTAAAAAGTACATTCAATGTGGTTTCTTTTAACAACCACGTTTTGTAATTGTGTATACAAGTCTTAAAAAGTACATTCGATGTGGTTTCTTTTAACAACCACGTTTTGTAATTGTGTATACAAGTCTTAAAAAGTACATTCAATGTGGTTTCTTTTAACAACCACGTTTTGTAATTGTGTATACAAGTCTTAAAAAGTACATTCAATGTAGTTTCTTTTAACAACCACGTTTTAACAGCATCTCAATGAATCTATGATATTTAGTTGATCTCGTCTAATATGCGATTATTTAGTTTGATGTGAAAGAAAATCAACATAATTGTGGATGTCAGAAACATTTTGTGGCTTCTTTATGCTTCAGTAACACATTGGAATGTGTTTTCCTCGAGGAAAACCGTGCAGCTTCAATGTAGTTAGATGTGGATACGGTTGCAGCACCTATATGATGCAAAGATGCACACACCGCACATAACACAAGGCGAAGTAACCAATATCACCATATACAGGACGGGTCAGGAAAATTTGCCCCTGATTTAAATCTCGACTATCTCCTAAACGAACGGTTCAAAAAAGTTAAAAATATCATTTTATTAACTTTCCAAAAATGTGTTGTTTTGTTTTAAGTGTCTAGAAATAGTTGGAGGGGAGTTCGAGAGTTTTAAATTATACCACGAAGTAGTCAAGTCAAAGCGCATTTCGCAAGATAACTATTATACTATGTGATCAGCGGAAAACTCTACTGGTTTCAAGACGGTACGATCTGATTATTTTGTATTAAGTGTCATAGAAACTATGGAGATGTTCCGAAACAGGTAGCATCTCAATATCAGAATCCACAAAGCTTGGAACAAGATTACATAGTCATGGATTTATCAAATATTTTCAAAATGGAGAACGGGGATGGAAGCTGCTGATGCTTATGGTGGATGGCACATTGAACCCTTCCTGGATAATTATAAATAAACACTAACCAACGGACGAACTCCCACAGTCAAAAAACTTTAATTTTTGGGTTCGTTTTTTTTCTAACATCCATAATTTCCCACTTCAAAGGGGCTTAGAGCCATACATTTTTGGAAAGTTCATAACTAAATTTTAATTAAATTTTTGATGGTTTGTGGATGTCTAATGCCAGATAGAACGAATGAATAAAGAAATAATAACAAAACAAATATATAGTGTAAATTTGAGTGGAATTAAAGTCAGAAAAATCGAAGGAGTTGTATGAGAAGGTGTATGGGTGAAGAACAGACGGAAGATGTGTGTTAAAATAAGAAGTGTTGCATTTTCTCCTCTCTGTCTACCCCGACAGGTGGATGGTGTGACGTGCATGTAATTTTTTCTATCTTTTATTACGGGTTCGTTGAAAAGGTAGGCAAGGTTTAAAACACCGACAAATGTTTCTGGCCCACTCTGTATATGGGTATCTTATTTCCCTTTCATTTACATTGCTTTAACATCTCCCATTCATCAGTCTCGCTGTAGCCTACTTGGGTTATCCGAGATAATGTTTTTCGCATATATCAAATTATAATACACAAGTTTTATTGAAAAATAAGATAACTTCTTTCACCCTGCGAATAACTTTCAAATACATTGTTCCCATATTGCAAACTGATCTCAACGCAATTAAGAAGTTCGTTCATCGTTTTTGAACAAACTTCTTAATTGCGTCGACTGATTTCGGTAAAGAATCGACAATTTTGGTACCAGAGTAGTTCATAGGTCCATGGAGAAGTTCATGGACAACATGGCAACCAGCTATCCATTATATTCATATCCATGTGGAATCGAGGAGGTTAACGCGCCTACGCTAGGAGTTCAGTGGTGGAGGAAGCTTTTCGGATACGAAATAAATAGTACAGAAAGCTGGACAAACTAGCTATTACAAAACGTGTGTTTAGGATACATTTTCGACCTTAGAAATTTTGATCAATTCACCTTAAATCAAAAAAGTTAAATTGATTTAATGTAAAAAATCATCGACAATTTCACGTATTGTACCTTTTATATAAAACTTTAAACTGTTCCATCACCCATCCATAGCTCGCTGAAAATTTTCAGCGCCTCACTGATTATAGACTTGCGCTATGCCTAAGTAGAAGTTGCCTTTTGGCATATTAAGTTCAGCGCTTCTACTTCATCACGGCATCGTTAACTGTCCATTCCGTTAGACTCTGGAACCAGTTACTGATTGCCGAAAGACTCACAGCCTCGTTTGGCTTGCAAACAGCGACTTAAAAATATAATATTTCATTTCAATGACGAAATGTATTTCTCTTTAACTTTGATTTACTTGTATTTTCTCATCTTAATAATAATAATAATCATTGTAACATACGGTAAAAAAAATATATCTATTCGATTTTTCCATATTAATTCCTCAGTGAGATACAAGCAAAAGCCTAGTTTACTGGGGATACGACAAATGAAATTGTATGTCCAAATCAAATTATCTGTTGTTTTTTCGCAAATTGTGTATATTTCTTGTCATGTGTAATAATAAATAAATAAAAATAAAAAATAGTCTTCTTCTATTTTTCCATATTAATTGACAATTTATATAGCGACGTTTCGAGAGCAGGCTCTCCTCAAGGATGCTCTAACTCGGGATTCGAACTCACTATTATTGATAAATCTTCTTCTTTCTTAGTCTTTGGTAACATTTGTACATATTTAGTTTTACTGTTTTAATAATTTCCCCCGCCAATTGACACGAATCTGCGTAATTCTCGTCTGTTTGGTTGGAAGATATTGCCCGTATGGCAATAAAATCAGCTTTTGTGTACTTTTTTATTCATTTTTTTGTGCACGATGTTTTCATATTTAATGTTTTACTTATTGCAAGATGGTTTGCTAGATGTTTTCATATTTAATGTTTTACTTATTGCAAGATGGTTTCAAATTTGATTTTCAAATAAAGGCGGCACACACCGTGTCGGCGTTTCTGCCTGTATTCCATAACTTATTGTGAGAACATATCCTTGATACAAATATATTAACGCGATCCTTTTACTTCACTAGCAAACTGGTATGAATGTTCAATAAGAGGTATTTCATTAGTATGATTTATCTCCAACCTCTTTCAGTCATAAACATTCCATATAATTAAAGCAATCACATTCAGATGTCAAATTCTTACAAAAAATTTGAGAAATGGGCTTCGAGGTCCGCCTTCCTTTCATAAGTATTTTTTGGCTCCAACGATCCGTTTTGGGCGTTTTGTGTATGATTTTATGAAATGTTTTGAATTATTATCATTTTCAGTTCATTTTTAATTACTTTTTATAAGTTTATATTGTGTTTAAAATCATACATTAATTCTTAAACATAGTATTTATTAAGTTATTCAACGTTATCTAATTATATAATACTAGTACTAGCTGTAATCCATGAAAAATCAAGGGATTTAAATTGTTTTGCTAAGCTGATGGTCGAAAAATAAAAACCAAATCGTTATGTAGTTTTAAAAAAGCTTTTAACTTGAGCTTCCGCAGCGCGATGTTCGTTGGATTCATCTTCTGTCTTTGGCTACTATTTCTCATTTGCTGAGCAGTCGAATGTCAATATTAATAAATGGTAATCATAAATAGTAGACCTGTGATAGTCTTCACTTGATCTATCCACCAGAAAGAGATCTTCCTCTTCTTCTCCGATCTTCAATTTTACAAGTCACCAGAAGTCTATTGATGATTTCGCCATCACGCGGTACAATATGGAGTAAGATTTGGAGAATTCATCTTAGACAAATAAATAAGTTCGATCCCGCCCCCACCCACGCTGATATGGGGAACAAAATAAGTTCCCGTCCAGCGCGATCTACACTAGAAGATCGAAATTTTCTTTATTTTCTTATGAGCTCTAAGTCACGTAGTGACGAACTGCCCAAAGCGACTCCTTCTCCGGTGGCGATACACCTGAGTGGGAAACTGGTAGTAGTGACAAAGGACTTAAGGTCCAACATCACGCGAGAAGGAAACTAACTCGCAGCGCTGTAATTTTTTCTTATAAATGGCTTACGACGTGGAGTACAAACAGCTCAGCAAGTTGCCAGTACTTTCAAAGAAAATTTCAATTACAAAAAAAACTCTTCTTTGACATCTTAGACAAATAATTGATAGTCGCTCACGGTTTCCCAATTTCAAATGTAATAACACATTCAGACCACGAATCTTGAGTCTTCCCCATCAGGATCATGTGTCAAACTAATCAATCATCTGCCTCTCCCTGATCTTGATCTCCATGATCATCTTGATCGATAAAAATAAAAGATTTTTTTTAAATTTGTTGCTAACCCCGTTGTACTTGAGATCAATGAACTATGTTACAGCTATATTATAAATGACATAGAATTAAAAAAATATGTCAACATTGTTGAGGCATGCGTATCTGATGAATGAAGTTTTGACAAATGGATTAGCAGGGAATAAAGAACTGTTACAAACAGCTGAAGCGTTTCAACACGTTTCCTTTTCAATTAACAATATATGTATGATCAATTTTGTTTGATCAGCATTTAAATGACAAACGATTTTATTGGCAGACTTGACAAACCGACAGAAAGCTGACAGCTTTATCACTGTTAAGATCATTTATAATGACGTTAATATTGTTGCAGACAATGGGTTTTGGAAGATTTTATGCAGAAGAGATATATACATATGTTAAAATGAATAAATGTTAAAAAAAAGAACAAGTAAAATTTGTTAAGATGTATAGGCATGGATGAAGTTTTTCTTATGTTTTTAAAACAAGACCCTTTGGGCATATTCTGTGTTATTATTTATTATGTCATAATAATTTTGATACTTATTTTACAAAGCTAGTACTGTAGACAAAATATATGAAATATGTATAGTGTGTGAGTAAAGCATACATAATATATGAAAAATAAGTAATATAAAGTGGATACTTAAATTATATGGATTTCGGTTTTGCCTGTATAAAGACACTTAATATGGAAAAATAGAATAGGTTAATATTTTTTTACCGCACAATGATTATTATTTGTTCGTCGAAAAGTCATATTGCCTTGATAAGTGGTGAGATCTAATTACGAGTATTACATGATTCAACCCTTGGCATACTGTGTTAATTCAAATAAATAAGCCCAACCTACAATCCCCTTCTTACATTTCCAATTATTTCATTTTTGTCAAAAACATATTTGAGAAATCGTTAACTGTATATGTGCAAACATAATAGATAGCTTTGAGGTCGCCAATGTCCTGGTGGATAGTAAACTCCTTACGGATATATTATTTTCAAACCGCTATATGAATTTAGAGAGAATAAATATACGTATAAAATGACGCTTATACCCTTTATTAAGCGCTTATATCCTTTATTAAAGTGACGCTTCTACGCTTATACCCTTTATTTAATATTATAAATTTAAAATCTCGGCGCTCTTGAATTAATACTTTAATTGGGAACAATTAAATAAAAGTCGAATACTTATTTACATTATTATAAAAATATTTCTCTTAAGTGTTTTTTTAAAAAAAGCCTTATAATTTTTATGGATCATTTTAGAGTTTCTCGTATAACGAAAAAATGATACGTTCCAGTAAAATATCTCCACTTTTCAGTGTAAAATAATTTTTAGAAATCTCTTTTTATAATACAAAATAAAGTACTGATGTAGTATGATGGAGCCAAAATCGATTAATATAAAAAAAATGTCTGAACAAGTCTTGATCGATTGCCAGTGTTGTTATAACAATTTAAACGTTATTTATTAATGTGAGTATTTCTTTATATTCCCGTATCATTGTATCAGATCGACATATTGAGAATGGTCTCACATAATTAATGACTTACACTGTTACATACTCGTACGAGTATATATTTTTATTAAACGCTTCGAGTTAAACGAAATGGAAAGTATTGAAACTGGTATAAATTAAACTAGAGGGAAATTGTCCAGATATTGAGTGATATGACAAGATATATTTTATTGAATTATCAAAAGGTTTGTATTACTTGACAGTCCGTCGAAAGTTTTATGCTATTTTATCTATTAAAATGTTTTTACCGTGACACACGCGAATAACATGTATTAATTTTTAACAAAAAAATGTATTAACTTATCAATATAACGATGATGTCTAGAAATACGGATTTCTTGGATAGATGTCGTTGGGAAAAAAATGTTGTTCACTTCATTTCAAATGTGCTAAATATATAAAAAAGGTATTGTTGGTAAAAAAAGGTATAAATTTTATAAAAAATCTTTAGTGGTAACATAAAGTAGAAGTGAAATCTATCAAAAATGTCAGCAGTGAAACTTTAAGGAGGCGTGTATCAGGGATGTATCCTTTCACCCCTTCTGTTTAACCTCTTTTCGGATCTTTTTTTGAATGGCATTGAAAATGAACCAATGGGTGTAAAAGTACATGGAATGTTCTTCGATGTAATAAATACGTCGATACGATGATCCTGGTGGATAATATGGATGACTTACAGTTTTTAATGAATAAAATAATAGCAGGTGTCGAGTAAGGACTGAATATTAATGTTCAAAAACAATGGTCTTGTCGTATATGTTCTCTTTGTTGACAATCTCAAAGTGGTGTATTTTTACAGCTGACCGGGCAACCTATAGAGGATGTCGACAGTTTCGCATATCTAAAAGGCTTCAGTATTCGTGACCTTGGGGAGATAAGTTAGATGCCGAATTTAAATGGAACGTGCAGGATTTTTCTAGATGAGATCAGTTTTTAGCGATGATTACTTGAATCTTAAACTTTGGCAAAGCACGATAAGGTGCTATAACATATATGGTATATTTTATATTACGGTTTTGAATCATGGGCCATGAAAACAAGAATGCTAAATAAGGTAGAAGCATTCGAAATATGGATTCATCGGAAATATTCATAATTTCTTGGTTTCATAG
This sequence comes from Odontocerum albicorne, assembly GCA_949825065.1. Taxonomy (NCBI): domain Eukaryota; kingdom Metazoa; phylum Arthropoda; class Insecta; order Trichoptera; family Odontoceridae; genus Odontocerum; species Odontocerum albicorne. Next base: position 14,641,024 of record OX463856.1, read on the forward strand.
TATCTCAAACGCCGAGGTGGTGCCTTGAACAGGTGCAGAACAAGAACTCTTAAACATAATATCATAAAATGCCGAAAGATTGCCTAATTGAGTCAAATATTAAGATGAGAAAAATACCACTTCCTAATTAATATTTATAGGCAAAATTGAAGGTCAATGCGGAATCGGTAAAATACGCCTGTTTTACATACGCACCATTCGCAAATTGACACGCATACACACACTGTTGAAGAGATGTTCTGTGTCGCTAAAGACAGAGATATTTTCTCAACAGTGATCGCCGACGTTAAGGGGACCGGACGCGGTTCATGAAGAAGAAGAATTGTGAAATTTAAAAAAAAGAAAGTGTAAGGAGTAAGATAAACAGAGGGAATAATGTGAGAAAGTATTATATATAGGTGTGGAAAGGGTGAAGGAAGAAGAAAAAGTTTGAAATGGGTTGATGGTGTATATGTATATCATATATTATTTGTAAAGTCTTTCAAATATCGTGCAAACAAGCTCCCGGATGAACGCGGTTAAAGGGGTTTCCATTTTCAAAGTCAAGTATATAGGAGTACTTATATAAATCAAATGCGCAATTCTGGAATTGAATTACGCATGTCGTTATAAAATCTGAAAGTTGAGCAATGAATAAATGTTGTACAAGAGGTTTAATTCATTTTTTTCTATCACTAAGCCGGTCGCACTAATTAATTTGCTTATTTCCGTAAGACCTACGCAACCGCTACTTCTATTTTAGTGTGCAGAGTTTCACAATAAATTAATCGTAAAATTAACCTTTTGCTTTGTAATTTACAAACGACTAGCCAGAACGCATTAAATTTTGAGTGCATAAACGCTTACAAAATTTCATAGATCTGATTTTAATGAAAGTTTTTTTTACACTTATTTTGAGAATGTAATGATATATAATGGAAATACAACGACCTCAGTAGCCTATTTGATTAGACGCCTTTCTTTCCACTCGGAGATTACATGTTTGACTCCTGTTAGTACCCATTTGGTTCTCTATGAGGTTCTAGTCTGATAAAGAATTAAGAGCTCTAAGGATTATTAAATGGCAATAAGCGAGACCGTGTGCCAGGTTGCATTATCTACAACAAGCGAGTAACGCATAACAATAAATACTTTTTTGTTAGCAAGATATTTTGTTTCTGTTACACGAGGGAAAGATCTAAGAGAATGTCAAGAAGTGAACTATGACGCATCTCACATCATACGAGTATAAGAGATGATCAATTGCTTACTTCAGACAGAATGTGGCTGCCTCAAACACGTTGAAGGTGATCATATATTGGGTGGATCTGAGAGGTGTGCTGGGTTGTCAGATTGTTGATTGTCTGGTGACATTACACACTTCACTTCATTACACCTGAAGCTAAATGTGTAACTATTACAAATCGGAAGATCTACAAAGATCACTTTGTTGTTTGTCTTCCCTTGTTAAGTTTTCTGCGGTTTTATTACCATATATATGCATATGGGAGGAAGTACCTTAAATAATGGCCGCAACATCTTCTTTACCTTACACACAAATTGTTATTTTTTTGTAATATTTTATTGTCAATAATAGTGGTTTCGAGTCCCTTGCAAGAACGTCTTTGAGGAGAGTAAGTATGCTATCTAAACTACGTGATAAAAAAATGTCATTTTATTATTATTATTGTTATTAATATTATAAGGTAAATACATGTGTAAAAAAACTAAACAAAAAACTGATTATTTTGATTTTAGGAAAAGGTACTATTAAATTCATATTTGGATAAAATGCTTTGTTTATTTTTGGTTTTTCTATGATCAAGGAGTAGGAAATGGATAAGAAAAAATAACTAAAAAGACGGTGAACATGTTTGACGAAGATATAAAAATATTATATGATATGTTGTATAAATTGCTGTTGAAACTCAAAAGATAATATTATATTACATAACACAAGCCGTGCTTCTGGTTTCAAAAATGCACATCTTACTTTTCGTACTAAAAAAGGACATACATATATGTCATTATCATCATACTATTGTATTAAAGTGAGTGCAATTACGTTGGATTGTGTTGAGGTAGATCGGACGAAGAGGTCGGATTTCTTTGATCGGTATTTTGAAGTGCCCCAGGCCATGAATTAAGGAACTAAATTCCACTGGAGTGAAAATAGGCTAATGGCATAAAGGTTGTCCCCAGAGTGATCATTAGTCACTAAATAGCGATAGAGAATATAAATCAATATATACGTAAGCAACATAAAAACCTAAACATAGTGGGTTTGATTCCGTTTGTTTCCAGATTTATAAAAAACGGGTTCCAGTTTGATTTTCACTTCTTGCTTGACTTGTTCAAAACTTATCTGGTTAGTTGAAATACATAATAAACCCACCAAGTTTTGCTGTACACAATAAAAGTATAATACAATACAATACAAATGATCGCTATATATTGCAAATAATTATTCAATCTTCCACGTGTCTACACGTGTATACAATAGAAAAGCTTGATGACAAAAAATAAGTGTATAACTATTTCATAAATCCAAAAACAAACAAATTACCTTGAAGAATGCCACAGATAATGAAATTGCACTTCGGTTTAACGATTCAGTTTATGTATGTAACGCTACCCATACACTTCCAAAACGATGAAAATAGTATTTGATTAAATTAAAATATTAAATACTTTCTAAATATAATGTCAAAAACGAGAAAAAAAAACCGGAAGCCTTCATAGATGCTATTTAGTCAATGATAATCCAAATATTGTTTTATCTGAACATCATAAAGATGTTACCTTCCGCTGGTAGCTAGTAAATCACCTGTCTCCTAGTTTGGGGATCGCGGATTCAATTCTCGTTGGAACTCAGATTATTAAAAACAGGATTTTGTATGGTTTTCACTTAAAGCCTCTGTGGCATATTTCTGTTTTTTTTTAAAGAGTAAATATACCCGCCAGATTGTACTATATACGACGCCTATGCTATACAATAGAATACAGTTATGGGGAAATCGTGGTCACTCCAGATGTGTTAACCTTTCCCTTCCTGTGCTAATAAAAATCCACGCGTTCCGGTGCTGTGTATTCAATACACATAAATACACATTTAAAAATGAGCGATTTAAAATCGAAAAAGATAAGAATATTCATAGCCAATCGCTTAAATTAATTAAATTTGAAGTCAAAAGTGATAATAATTGAAGTTTAATTGCTGAAAACATGAAAAAAAAACATCGGCCGACGTTCACAAAACGGCCAAAGCGACCACTTCAAACGAAAGCCCGCGAGCTACTGAAGCGAGAGAACTGAGATTCTATTTCTTGCGTTCCCATATACCGAAGTAGAGTGAGAGTGAGACGTGAATAGCGTCGCTTCCTCACCTATAACGGTTTTTTAGAATGAATACACCTACGTCACATACTGGCACACGTTTGATTGTATTGGTGAATTTATTCCCGATTTTCACAAAATATCTCTGATGTGGTCGATAAGTGCTAATTATTATTAATATAATTTTTTCATTCAATGTGTAAATGTATTACGGAGGAATACCTAAAATCTGAACCCAGTATTTATTATATTTATAAAGATATTAAAGTTTTTAGAAGAAATGTGCACTAGTTACATATCACAGGACAGGAAGGGTTAAAGAGACAGGTATGCGACTGTGGTAGTAACAATCGAGGTGTTATCTGAATTTTGATATTTCAAATTATTCCGTACCACGTAGGATTTCAATTCAACACTGTATATCGATATACTTGTAAGAAGTTTAAGGATCAAGTATTCTTCATATTACATGTGCCGACAAATTTCCAGCTATGAATCGTTTGTCAAAGTAACATTCAGCATTTATCAATACAACTTGAGCCACAAAATTACACAATTTAATGAAGGGATAATGACTTCAAACACTTGTGCTAATTAAAAGTCAATAATAATGCTCTTTATGTTAAATTGCTGAAACTGAATGTAACGTTCAGTTTCAGCTATTGTTGATTCACTTCAGAATAAAGACATCTAAACTAAGCCCATTCATATTTTATTGCACGCAGCCCATCTCAACATGCGCCTTCAAACTTTCGTCAAATAGAAAGTTAGGGGCGTCTTCTTAAGTTTGTACTATTATTTGGATACCGCAGGATGACATTCCTTATCCACCGTTGATACCTCATTCTTTTTATAAAATATTTCTTTTACCTCACTTCTTCAGTACTCGTTTATTCATATTTTCATAAATATGTTATGACTACTGAGTTATTTAACCTAGGCACGAGATAGTATAGTATATGGATCAGCTAAGTGATTTTTTCTTCCGACTCCAACTCATTATTTCCATTTCGATATTCTGGCGCATAAAAGTACAGTTATGCGACCGCAAAGGGCACTCATCCAGCGAGTGTTGGGATTTTTGCGGTTATCCAACAAATGGTGCGTAAAATAGCTGCAGAGTTCCCACGCAGCCTAAAACAAACTTTACGAGCCTATTGTTTCAGACACGCGAAATATATTATTTTGCGCGTAAAAATATCGGTTAATGGGTTATATTTGAAGGTAATCGTTCGAATAACCAAATATTTATGTGCTCTTGGAAGTTGTGTGTAATCTAGGTTCACAAAGAGTTATGTAGCAATCACTTTTAAGTCGCAACATTCTTATATTTCGATCAATATTTATATGTGTATTATTTTCAAAAAAGTAAAGTTCGAGAGCTCAGTTTAACAAGACTTTAGTTGAATTGAATTCTACAAGACAGGGCAGCCACTCCGAAAGCCCGATCAAGACATATTGACGCTCTATTTCAAATAATCTATAGTAGTTTGATAATCTACCTACTAGTCTAACAGCTATCTTATACATTGTGTTTTTAGTCTTCACAATTTATTATATGATATGAGGTAATACAACGTGATATAATATGATTTGATATGAAATTATCTGATACGAGGGTGAATCAAATATAAACGAGACTCTTGTTTTAGAGCGCGTAATTTTAAATGGAGCGCGCGGCCGCCTCGAGGAGTATTGGGTGGGGATATCAGGTGTGGGGAGATGGTCAGCCGGCCTCGGCTGACTCCGTCATTAGTATGCCACACGATGTCTGAGAAAGAGGTGCACCCGTTGATTGCGCAACGCACGATTATCAATACTCTCGCTCGTGAGGACGTAAAACCGGCCGAAATTCAACGGAGACTGATGACACAGTTTGGGAATCAAACACTGTCAAAGCCCGCGTGTTTGCCTGGCATAAGAAGTTCATGAAAGGTCGTGAAGCGGTCGAAAACTAGAGCCATGATTGTCGCCCACGGACAAGCATTACCGAACAGAACATTAACACCATTCGTGATCTTCTGAAAGGCGACCGACGTTTGACGGTTTTCAAAATTTATTCTGAGATAGGAATAAATTATGGGAGCACTCAATTTATAATCACAAAGGACCTAGGATTCCATTAAGTATTTGCTCGACGGGTACTACGTATTTTGACTACAGAACAAAAGTTGGCACGTTTGCACGTCTGTGAACGGTTCTTGGTGCGGTTTGCACAAGAAGGGAACACATTTTTGAGTCACATCGTTACCTGCGATTAAATTTGGGTACACCGCTGTGGAGTGGAGAAAGAAGGATGATGCAGCCCCTGTGAAAGCCAAAACTTGTCTGTCAACTGGTAAGGTGCTTGAGACCGTTTTTTGGGACCGGCGCGGCATTTTGCTCATCGATTTTATCATCATCAATGCGGCGTACTCAAAGTCAAACTTGCTTATCGATGCAAAAGACGTGGCCAACCGATACGAGAAGTGATTCTTCTTCAAAACAATGCGAGGGTCCACACTGCAGCTGTAACATACGAACAATTGAGGAAATTGCTTGGACACGGCTGAAACACCCTCCCTATAGCCTTGATCTTTCGCCCTGCGACTTTCATTTCCTTGGGCAAGTGAAAGAAACTCTGGGAGGCCAACGATGACTATGGAGTAGAGGGGTTTGAACGCAATTTGCTGCTGACACAACCCACTTCTTTTTACGGTGACGCACGGGATATAATAACTACCGATCCGCTGGGAAAAATGCATTTCTAAAGCAGATTATGTAGAAAAATGCTGTGTACTTGGTCTTTTTCTTGCTGCAAATAATAAACCTCGTATGATATGATATGAATGTATATGATATAATATGAATGGATATGATATGATATGAATGGATATGATATGATATGATATGAATGGATTACATATAGTATGATATGGTATGAATGGATATGATATGATATGACATATAATATGACATGATATATAATATATGATACGATATATGACATGATATGATATGATATGATATGATATGATATGATATGATATAATATGATATGATATGATATGATATGATATGATATGATATGATATGATATGATATGATATGATATGATATGATATGATATGATATGATATGATATGATATGATATGATATGATATGATATGATATGTTATGATATGATATGATATGATATGATATGATATGATATGATATGATATGATATGATATGATATGATATGATATGATATGATATATGATATGATATGATATGATATGATATGATATGATATGATATGATATGATATGATATGATATGATATGATATGATATGATATGATATGATATGATATGATATGATATGATATGATATGATATGATATGATATGATATGATATGATATGATATGATACATGACATGATATGATATGATATGATACATGACATGATATGATATGATATATGATATGATATGATATGTGATATGATGTGATATGATATGATATGTGATATGATATATAATATATGATACGATATGATATGATATGATATGATATGTGATATGATGTGATATGTGATATGATATGTGATATATGTGATATGATATGATGTACAATATGATATGATGTGATATGATATCACATGATATGACTGGATATGATATGATATGAATGAATATGATATGCATGGTTATGATATGACATAAACTATGATATATATTATATGATATATAATATGATATTATATGATATGGTGTAATATGATGATATGATATCATATGATATGATATGATATGGTATATTATATTATACTTGTATAAACTTAGTTTCATCTTGTGATAGTCATACACATATTTCAAATACAAAAATATTTCTAAAAGGATAATACTCAAATATAATGTAGTTTTAACACAATGATATACAATTTTAATATACACGATTTTATACACTTATAATCGGACGTCCAAACTTACTCTGAAAATGACTTGACAAAATCTTAGCATGCCCACGTCACATATGTTATAGTAATTGGATTGAACAAAGTCACTCTCATTTTTTAAATCGTCAGGTGCTTCAATTTGTATATTTCAATGTTTGGCAAATGAATGTGTTACGGGTTGCCAATTCATATTAATAAAGAGGGGGATGTGGGGGAAATGACAAGCGATTATAAAGGATTTGTCATCGGTAATCAAGAGTAAATGATAAATCATCCGGAATTCGAAAAACTTATGACCGCGGTTAAAACATATCCTTAGTCGCATAACTCACAACCAGTCAAGCAAAAACTCATATTGTCTTGTTACAAGAAAACGCTACTTGGTCATAATGTATTTCTAGAAACCACTGAAGGATATCTCCTGAGAAAAATGTAAATCAAGTTACATCCTTCTAATTGCACCGATTTAGTCGTTTTATTCATTCCCATTCAGAGTATTTAATTCCTTTTGTTTTTTTTTACTTAATAGGTATTAATCAATGTCTTTGTCTCATATTTCATTCTTTAAATCCTGCGGATCATTATGAATCAGACGGGAAATAGTTTAAAAGACGATTGCAAATTTGTTATGTTTTCATTGTAAAATGTGTCATTTGCATTCATTAATCCAGTATATAAAACATAATATCATCACGCTGCATTTCGAAATCATATATCAAGACTAAATCATATAAGAATCTTTGTTACCTTCAAAACTATTCGAGATTTTAAATTGTCAACATATAAAATAGATGAAGTGATTATCATAAAAACCATTCATATTTACTTTGACCATATCATACATGAAAAATATTGAATCCAACAGATGCCGAAAGACATTATTTGGATGTATGATGATCCCAATGCACCTTCTCGAGTGGTAAGGTAAAGTATGTCTTTGTAAAAAGCTAGTTTTAAAAATAACAATCTCGTCCATAATAGCTCACTTTTGGGGAGGATATGGCGTTAAGAAGATTAAATAAAAAAAATTGAAAATCTAATATACGAGTACAATAGTCAAAAAAATATTAAATATTCCTTATTTCAATAAAATTTAGATTTTGTTCTAAATTCAAACATAATTTTATTTCATAATAAAATTATGCTTATATCTTATATCAATCAGCTAAGATAATAGTCATCTATGGTATGTATTTTAGTACCAACTTTGATGAATGGGAGTAAAACGTGAACGTGTTAAAAGACGGAATGAAGTGTTTGGGGATGAATGTGAAGTTAAGACTGCTGTGTTGAGTAAGATGAATAATCTCTGAGATGGTTTGGGCACGTGAAATGACTGATAATGCAAATATATTCGATTCAAAGATCAATTGTATGTATCATTCTGGCCTCGAACCCACTACTATTGAATAAATCGCGTCTGGCAGCACCCGAGCAAATCATGTATACCACTTTCTTTTTATATAGTACAACCTGCCGGGATACTGCAATATGACAATGCCCTAAAACTAACAAGAAAGATGTTTACGAGGCCTTATTTGAAAATCTGAAAAAAAGACTGAAAACCTCTTTTAATAAACACTGGGTTCCAGCGCAAATCAAACCTGCAACATCCAGGTCGAAAAACAGGCGTCTTTCTAACTAACCCTCGGAGGTGTTAAGATATAATTCTGATGTGAATGGAAGGCGTGTAAGAAGACGACCAGAGAATGTTGGATGAAATGAATAATATTTTGAAGGAAGGAAACTTAGAATATCAAAGAAATCGAAATATAAGAAGGTGTATCAATGTAGAAGAGGCTAAGGATGTATGTCAAGACAGAAACGCCTGGCGCTTTTGTCTTTCGAATCACATGTTCTCTCAGCATACCCCGACAGGGGAATACATATATGATATATGCATTATGCTTAAAATCGATATCATTAGTTGATTTAAATACTTCATTTGTCAAGACGCATAGCGAAAAATATGTTTACTAATACAATAATATATCAACCAGGATTCAATAACAAGCACGCTTTCAGACAAAATTATATGATATGACAGGCTTTCAGACAATGCCCTTCACGCTACAATTTATTTACAAAAGCTTCTCAAATCAATCTCTACTCTAGCAGAACCACGCTGGTGATTTACAATGCCTTGATGGAACCCGTGGGGACTTATGGATCATAAAACCCGGGCTGGAAGTATTCTATGTTCCACGCAGGCTGTAAATTGATTGACCATTAAATTAAAACATTTGAGTGCTATCAATTCGTAGATTTCCAGTTTTTAGGAAATTCAGTAAAACGCTGTGATAGTTCTATGTATTTCTTATTTAATTAGTGACAGCTGTTCAAAACCACTTTAAAAAAGGCCATAGAACTATCAAACATTTAATTTTGATTTCTAAATAACTTTCGCGTTATTATTTATGTGTTATTATGTATTAAGTGTTACCATAAGTTGTGTCCGTTTTTTTTCAAACTTAAAAATGAGTACCAAAAGTAAAACAAAATGGTAAAGGTTATATATACGTCATTCGAAAGAAAATTTTCTGATCTACAAGATATTGTGTTTGCTTTTACGTTACATATATTATTTAATTTGATTACAAGCCTTCAAAATGGAATGTCAAGTAGACGAAAGTGAGCGTTTTTGACACCTCCTGTTCGCGTTCAATCGAGGGAATAAAGCTGCCAAAGCTGCTTGCGATATTAGCGAAGTGTACGATGAAGATGCTATGAATGAAAGGACAGCTCGTCGATGGTTTTTACGTTTCAAAGACGGTAATTTCGACCTGGAAAACATGGACCGTTCCGGACGACCAGTGGACTTCGTTGAGGACCGCTTAAACCATATTATTCATGAAGATCCCCTTCAAATCACCGTAGAATTGGCTGAGCAGATGAATTGTAGTCACATGACTGTATACCGCCATCTTAAATCAATGAGAAAAGTCCAAAAGTTCGGCGCTTGGTTTCATCATGTTTTGAGTGAAAACAACAAAAATCAACGTTCGACAATATTGCTGTTTTGCTTGAGCGTCATCGAGCTACGCATGGCCACAAGCAAAGGTTCCGTTACCGCATAATTACTGGTGATGAAAAATGGTGCATCTATGTGAATATGAAGAAACGGAAAGAATGGGTGAGTTATGGTCAATAAGCAACGCCCAGAGCGAAACAAGGTTTGCATCCGCGGAAGACAATGATTTGCATTTGGTGGGATTGGCAAGACGTCATCCATTACGAGATACCTGAACGCAATCAGACAGTCAACGCGGAGCTATACATTCTGCAAATGCAGCGGCTCAACACTGCAATTCACAAAAACCAAACAAAAAAGGCCGGCAATATGGTGTTATTCTGCAACACGATAACGCCCGCCCTCATTATCGCCAACATTACGAAAAATGCCATTTAAACGCTAGGTTGGGAAGTCCTACCGCACTCTCCATATTTTCCAGACCTCGCGCCGTCGGGTTTCCACCTTTTCCGGCGTTTCCTTCAATAATGACGTCGAATTGCGGACATGGTTGGACGAATTCCTCGAGTTAAGACCGGATTGTTTTTATCGCACAGGCATTGAAAAACTTGTGGAACGTTGGCAAGAAGTTGTAAATAATGAAGGAGGATACATTATTGACTAATTTGTTGTAAAATAATGAAGGAGGATACATTATTGACTAATTTGTTGTAATTTTTTTTTGTTGTGTCCTCTTGTTCTCTTCATTTGGAAAAAAACGGACACAACTTATGTTAACACCCAATATATATGGTACAACAGTTTCTTCTAATTTATGTTGGATTCGTTAGCTTGTTTTAATCCAATTCATTTTACGAAAAAAATAAGTAAAAAATACATATATGACTACATACCATCACGGGTTCTCCATTGAAATAGGCAGAGTGGACAGAACGCGAACCTTTCCTTTCTCGACATACATATTTCGCATCTTCCACATCCATATATCTTCTCATACAACTTGTAGATTTCACTGACTTACTACGTTTAATTTTTTTTTCATATATAATTCATTGGATCCTATCATACTTCCTTTGTTTCCTCTACCACACCTTCCACCCAAATTTACAATGTATGTTTTTTTGTTAGTATTTCTTTATTTATTCGTTTCACGTGCCCAAACCATATCAGAGTGATCTTCTTCATCTTACTCAACACGTCGGACTTATGTTCACATTCATCCTTTATCTTTTAATTAATTATTCTGACGTACATTGTTCCCCCGTGTATTCGTCTCAGTGCACGCATATTTCTGCAGCATTCATTCAGCTCTTTTTAGTCGTTTTCCACGTCCACGTTTCACTCCATACATCAACGTTTGTTCTAAATACTGTTGTGACCTTAGCATCGATCTTAGAATATTTTAGTATTATCCAAGACCTTAGCATACTTCAATAGCATGCTATAACTTATATCTTAATAGTAATAGTATTGTAGATCTATAGAATTATAATTAATTCTAGGACATAGAAGGTTAAGAAAAAAAAATATTGTCAAAGGATATTCTCAGGAACGTTATATTTTTTCAATAGTCATAAAGATGTTATCAAACGGAATAAAGAAAAAAATTGATAAAAATAAATTTATATAATAATCTTAATCGACATTCGATTTTAAATTACTTCCTTTTAAAATAATTTAGATGAATAATTTCTTTGTCAACAAATCTGTCATTAATTCTAGAAATCTAATCAGTTCTTAAGTGTTATCAAATATTTCGTCGCCTGAATTCGACACACATATAATATTCGACACAGCCTCCCTACCTGTAGATGGAGAATAATTTATCTCGATCTACTCCAACAGATCTGTCACCATATATTCCCAATACAATACGACCCCGAGTCTCGCTTATCACAATGCCCATTCAGGAATATTTACAAACGTATAATTATCTACTATTCTTGGGCGGGCCGCGTCGAAAGCGAATTTAACACATTCCGGTCCAAAGTGCTTCGAGTCAATCTTGACCAGAAGCTACACTATTTTTTTTTTACCAGCAAAATAAAAAAAAATGCTATCGAGAAAAGGTTAGTGGATGTATGCTTCATGTATGCATTCATTTTTTTTTTCTTCTTTCGAATTGTACCATTGAACATATCAGAATTGGTGATTTGGATATGTTGAAGTGCGTTGCAGGGAGACAATATTATCTTCGACCCAGTAATAGAGACTCCAGATTCAGAACCATTGAAGGAGGCACAGAACTCGCAGTTCATCGATGCATGTTTTGGTGACACTTCACTATATGAAAAGACAAGCTGATTTGGTTATATACTCGCGTGCGTGTGAATATTATTACCTGACGAATTATTTAATCAGACTTGTATCCTTTTTTTCATTTTAATTCTTGGGTATCATCGGGAATCAAGCCCTGGTGGAAGTAAAGCGTTATACCAACTAGACAACTCCCGTAATCTATTTGGTAAGACACTTGTCTTCTAATCCGATAGTAGAGGGCTGGATTCCTGTTGGAACTTAGATTTTTCAAAAAAAGATTGATGCCGAATATCCACTTAAAACCTCTTTAAATTATTTTTGAGGGGCTGGAAAAGATTGCCCCATGGCAATTAGCTCACGAGGTTGTATTGTATATGATGAAAATGTTATATAATATTATAATACAACTAGGCCACGCAGGTCTTCAGAATCAAGTTAGGTCCAATCTTCACTTTTTCTTTCACATATGTTATAGTTCGGAAATTTTAGGATGAGTCTGTGACAGCTCACAAATTTGCCCCAATACAACTTTATGTATTGTATTTACCTAAATAATTTGCTATTTATTAGAATTGAGGCTTATATTACAGTTAATAAAACAATTAAAATTACTGAACATCGTTACAAGGTTGAATTGGGGCAAGTTTGTGAGCTGTCACAGGACTCATCCTTGAATTTCCGAACTATAGAAGACCAATTTAATGTACATTTATTTAAACAGAAAGGTACTAAATATATTTGTATCTTTGACGTTATGTATATAAATCGTATTTAAGAAAAATCTACAAAAAAATCAAAATAAAGGATAAACCTGAAGAAAAATAGAGGTTCGGGCTGGAATTGTGTGGAAGTTAAGGGTGAGGAATAGAGATTTGGGTTGGAATTGTGTGGGAGTTAAGGGTGAGGAATATTTTGAGATAAATAATACTTATTTAGATTATTCTTAAAGATCGATTGGGCTGCAGCACACCTGATTGAGTCAAGAATTTTGTTCTTAAGTCGAACAAATTGAACCACGAAACGTATTGTGTAGAATGATGTGTGATGTATTTGTATACGAAGAATTCTGCCTTCACCAGATCGGAGTGATAGAATTTTTCTCGCAGATACTGAGAACAGCATGGATTATTTAACACTCTAAAGAGGGTTGAAAAAACGTGGAGATCATCTCTGTCTTGTTGGCTCCTGATCCATTGGAGTCTGGCACGATATTCTTATACATGATCATATTTTAAAAAATTAAAAACAAACCGAATACAAACATTTTGGACCCTTTCTAACATCTTCTCACTAGCATCAAGATGACAAACACCCCCGATTCATGTGGATGGTATATGTCTATGCGTGTATTGGTTTATTTTGTGTAAACTGCTGCAAAGACAATCCTGTCACTAAGTACGCTTCCAATGTAATTTTAACACATTGAGACTATTTTATGGTTCAATCTGGAATCAAGTATGATTGTCAACATTCCTGTGGATAATATATGCCTATGCGTGTACTGGTTTATTTTGTGTAAACTGCTGCAAAGACAAACCTGTTACTAAGGACGTTACCGAAGTCATCTTAATATATTGAGATATTTTTTATGGTAACATAGTATCGGGAATCAAGTATGATTTTCAGCATTCCTGTGGATAGAATATGCTTGTGCGTGTTCTGTTTTTTTTTTTGTGTAAATAGTTACAAAGACAATTCTGTCATTAATTACGCAACCAAAGTCGTTTCAACATATGGAGACCTTTTTATGATCCAATCGGGAATCGAGTATGATTGTCAGCATTCATGTGAATCAAATATGCATATCCGTGCACTGGTTTATTTTCTATTCGTCAATTTTGTTAAATATACTTATGTATAAATCATTATAATATTCAAATTGTAAATCCGACTCGAATGTGTTATTTGGAAATTCGCTTCTTTATCTTCGTTTTTTCCCTGATACAAAAGCACCCATCCGTCTGAGATTTTTATTTTTTCTTGTGTTTGCGAGACCGTTGCAGTTTTTTTGGACTATTAAGATGTATTATTATTAACATTGGCCGGCGATATCTGATACCGGTGGGTTTAATGGGCGAATTTGATGGACCCTTTCAAAAATCGTTATTTAATGAAAACGTCCGAACGGTATTAAATTAAGTTAAAAGTCTTTTCGTCTGATATAGAGATGCTGGTGTTATTTTTTATGTGATACATTATTAAGTGAAAAAAGTTGTTTAAGCGCAACAATTAAATATCAAACTGTCAAACAATTTTACAGAGACATACATGCTATAGTCATGTTACACACATAAATCTACATAAGAGTGTTGAAAGGCGTGTTGTTGCAGGTAACACGGTCAAAGGTGCACTAAGTACATTTTATGCCAATAAATTAATAATAAAATCTTCAAAAATAATTGTCCATAGTAGTGTGCTAGCACCAACCTTGATGTATGGCGTATTGAAAAGGAGTGAGCATAAGAGAAATGCGTATCTTGCGTAGAATATCTTGTATTAGGTTTGATAAAGTTAGAAATGATTAGATATAGGACAAGTATTTGTTACAGATATGCGTTATAAGTAGAATTGAGTAAAACATGTTAAGATGGTTGGGCTATATTACGAGCATGAGTTTGGAAAGACTTGCGAAACAAATATATATACGTCTGAAATTATGAAATTAATGGAGAACGAAGAAGAGAAAGACCGTGGAAAGCGGGAAAGGAGATATTTGGTGAAATTTTGACTGAGAGAAAGATTAGATGTATGGCAAACAGGAGAACTTGACAATATATGAACGAGATAAGAGCCGTGAGCATGATTATTATATAAATAATAAAAACGATGGAATCAGACTTCTCTGCCCTCTTCAAAAGTGATATGGCATGATGGTTTGTATGAATGTACGAGTAAATGTAAATGGATTTATATTTAGGTTTATTTCGTGAATCAATATTACATGAATCATATATTACATTTGCATTGTTTACGTGAATCATATATTACATTTGCATTGTTTATGACTCAACCTGATGGTATTAATACCATAATGTAATTTTGTGAATCAAAACATAAATTACATTTGCATTGTTTATGACGCAACCTGATGGTATTAACACCATAATGTAATTTCGTGAATCAAAACATATATTACATTTGCATTGTTTATGACACAACCTGATTGTATTAGTACCACAATGTAATTTCGTGAATCAAAACATATAATACATTTGCATTGTTTATGACACAACCTGATGGTATTAATACCATAATGTAATTTCTTCCCACTAATCAGAGAAACATGTATATACTCGTATATATAAAGATGTAAATGAAAGCAAACGGGGCTAATTTCTAATATACTTCTACACATCATTTCACCTGAATTTATTTAGTGGCGCTTATTGGCGGCTTTTGACAATTCAAAAAAAATCTTCAGGCTGCATTTTATTAAGACACAGCGCTATAAAAGTCATATATATGACGTTACTGTTGAATATTGAAGATTTGTGGATATATCATCGTAGTTATTGTAATTCCTTGTAATATGTTGTGATATTCTGAGATATTATCATATATATAAATATTAACAATAAACATTTCATAAACATTTTAAACTCTATTTAACTTTTACAAAATGAAGTTTGCATCAAGACTTCAAATATTCCTCTAGTCAAATAAGGGCAATACAATGCTTTGGGTAAGCAAGATTCTACCGTATTCTATTACTATATTACTGTACTGTATTATACTTTAGTTATAAACAGTACAATCTGGCTTGGTAATTGCCATATGGCAATTTCTTCCAACCAACTAGAAAGATTTAAAAGAGACCTTAAATGAGAACCAGACTGGAATCATTTTTAATAAATCTGGATTCCAGCGTGATTTGAACCCGCAACCTCTGGGCTGGGAGATAGGCGTCTTACCAAATAGACCACATAGGTCGTATGCATGTTAGTATTTATAAATAAAATATTTACCTTATAATATTTCCAACTGCAATCACTATCACCACAAACGATATGCAGGGATGGTATGACGGGGCCCGCGAACACCTCAGTCCATCCCTGGCGGGCCGCGGGCCACCGGCGATCCGCCCCTGTCCACTCACACTCATATTGTATCACATCTTCGACACGAGAATATGCTTTTTCAATAGTAACATTTGCATTTTACAAAAG
Source organism: Odontocerum albicorne (assembly GCA_949825065.1). NCBI lineage: Eukaryota > Metazoa > Arthropoda > Insecta > Trichoptera > Odontoceridae > Odontocerum > Odontocerum albicorne. The sequence goes on from OX463856.1 coordinate 14,657,657, forward strand.
GAAAAACACTTCAACAGTGGATTTTAACACAACACTTCTGCAAATTTACGACTCAATTAATTAAATGGATTTAGAAATCCCTTTTAAAAAAACACGAAATCACTGATACTAAATAAAGTATGAAAAATCACTTATTTTAAATAAATATATGTGTTAAGAAATTGTTATTTTGCTGGGGCAAATTTTGCGTTTCATGAATATTCTGGAAAGAAAAACATATATGATAAATTGGCAAACTTTCAATAGATACACAATGAATAAATAATACCAAGAAAAGTAAGGTTATATCAAGTGAATGAATTTTGAAAAAATATAAATGTAAAAAGCTCACGAATCGTAGGAGCTGTATAAGAAGTTGTATGAATGTAGATAAGGCGAAAATATGGAACCCAGTCCTTTCTACCTACATCGATAGGGGTAGTGCACTGAAGAATATAAAAGATATATGAATTACAGTTGGTCAATGCACGTGTAAAAATACTACCACTTGTAGTGAGAACAATACTCGGTCACTTCTAGCACGTACGAATATTGTTACCAGACGAACTCTTAAAGAAAAGAAACCTGGTTTTATTTTTGGCAATCATTGTGAATCGAATTCGAAATATCCTGCTAGTCAACCGTCTTACCAACTGGACCACAAAGCTAGTTCTTGAGGTTTAATATTATAATATTACGAAATTGAGCTAAAAAATCACATTTTTTATTATTTTTATTAATTATACAACCTATGGTGGGTGACCTTATTAGTTTAGTTGATAAAACACCTACCTTTCGGACCAAAGGTTGTGAGTCAAATCTAATTGGTAACCATTTTTTAAAAGGGTTCAATTCTGGTTTTCTTTCTGATTGATTTTAAGATATGGCACATGACAATAAACCAACCACCTAGGCTGTACTGTATACAAAGGAAGTATAATAAAGTATGTCCTATTCGAAATAATCCTTAAAAATGTCTCATTTTTCAGCTTCAGTTCTTGTTATCTCGATTCGTTGAATCAAAATACAACATAACAATAACCACATCGAAGTACAAGACTGAAAATAGACGAATAAATCCTGTAAAAATGTGTGCAATTAGAATGCATGGGGTGACAATATGTAACAGAATGTAAAATTAAATTAATGTTAACTTAAAATTGGTGTGCAGTAAGATAAAGATGAGCATTCTTAGATGATTTGGGCACATGCAACGAATGAATGAAGAAATACTAACAAATATACAGAGCAAATGTAAGTGGAAGGCGTGGTAGAGGAAGAAAAAGGAAAGTATATTTGGATCAAGTATAAGATATTTTGAGAGAAGGAAATATAAAGTCAGACAAATCGTAAGAACTCTATGAAAAGGTGCATGAATGTAGAAAAGGCGAAAGATGTGTGTCTAGATAGAAAAGTCTGACGCTCTCTCTTCTAAGCCTACTCTAACGGAGACGGCGTGATTGTATGTATGTATACATATAATTCAAAATATCTACGTCTAATCAGTATCAACCCAAAGTGAATCAAGTCATGTCAAAATAACTATCACGGTCCGTGACTAGTGACCAGACAGTAATCTGCTAGATCTCTTGTAATCTAACGAGACTGATAAACCGGCAGTTTGTTTCGTTATCGGACAGATCGGGACGGCCAACTAGTCTGCTACCGACTTATCTCAATCGGTCTACAGAAACTGTATCTCGAGGCCCCATAGTTCCTTTTCATACTTAACCGGTATTCTGGTGGGTACGAAGATGGATTGTGATATGCAATAAATTTAGATAGATTTTTGGCAATAGAGAGATATTTATTTCACTATAAAAAGGAAATGAAATTAATGGAATATAAATAATATAATTTATTCAGCATTTTATTACAAAAGGGTGCAATGGGTTCATTTATTCATTTCGTTTAAACAATGTAATTATAAATTAATTTCAGCCTAATTAACAAAAAATATTCTTATTCTATTCTATGATGTATCCGAGATCATGTATTTACATTTTTTTTTTAATTTCCACAATGCTGAAATCAATCCTTAACATAAAACACATATACAACGAATGTTCTCGACTTCTTTAATACTTTTTGGCATTTAAAATAATTAAAGCAATAAAGTTATTTCGTTTTATTTTTATTTTGGTGGGTTTATTGTCCTACGGCAATTTTTTGCAACCAACCAAAGAAAAACAAACAAATAAATACTTTAATGTAACAATGGCATGTTTTTTTTTAACCTGGCGAGTGTATTGCCATGTGGCAATCTCTTCCAACCAACCAGAAAGATGTTTTTATATGCCCTAAATGTTAACCAGACTGGAATCCCATGTTTTACGGGTCTGTTTTATTTTTATTTGTATACGTCTTAGCCCCAGTAAACTAGACATCGGTCTCCATCTTACTTTTGAGAACTGTGAAAAAATATATATTCATCGCTAATGTTGAATGATGTTTTAGGTTCCTACATTAAAATAATGTTTTCTTTAAATTTATGATAGATAAATGTGACCTTATGACACAAAATACTTCTTACATTTACATATATAATTTTATATCCCTCTGCCGAGTAATGAACAATTTTAAAAGAAATAAACACATATGAAATTTAAATATAACAACAAGGAAAATTTTCATAAATATACATCAAAATAATGAAATAAGATAATCACATTTGAAAAAATATATAACAAAAAAATACATCAAGGATTTCTGAAAGAGAATATAATCTAGAAATGCTGACCAGTGATGAAACTCATTTCGATGACAATGTATTGTACATTTCTGATTGATATATAAGTATTTTAGAATAACAATAAGAAAAACTCATAGATTCCACAATTTGAGTTACAGAAAATCTATACATTTAGCATTATTAAAGACGAAATCCGGTGTTTTCGTTAAGTCTAGTATTTCCTACCCTTTTATACCCGTTGATAAGCAAAGGCAGTAATTGTTAACACTTTAAGACCCGATTAAAATGAAGACAACCTTTCCCAGTGCCCTGCTTGTTTTTAAAGAATTCTGATTTTAGTGAAGGGTTCACTAAAATAAATATTATCCAAGTATAATATGTATTTGGAATATCGTAATGACACTTTGAGAAGCGACCATCACGCCATGCCGTTGTTATTGAGGTAGGCAGAGGAAGCAAACATCTGCTTTATATAACCTTGGCTTCAATTTATCGCTTCTGCAGCGTTCATATAATGTCATGCATCCTAGGAATATTTTGGTACGAGTGCCAGTAGATTTGGTATGTATTTGACTTGTATCAAATAAAAATAAAAAATATTTTTCTCTTATCTGACAATAACGTTCACTTATTTATTTCTCTCAGGAATGAAAAAGTTTTTTGCAACTTTTCACATCTGATCTCAAAAACCTCCTTTTTAATGTTGTTACGTCTGCTCTAGTTTAGATCTCATTTTTTTGCAACTTTTCACATCTGATGTCTAAAACCTCCTTTTTAATGTTGTTACGTCTGCTCTAGTTTAGATCTCATTTTTTTGCAACTTTTCACATCTGATCTCTAAAACCTCCTTTTTAATGTTGTTACGTCTGCTCTAGTTTAGATCTCATTTTTTTGCAACTTTTCACATCTGATCTCAAAAACCTCCTTTTTAATGTTGTTACGTCTGCTCTAGTTTAGATCTCATTTTTTTGCAACTTTTCACATCTGATCTCAAAAACCTCCTTTTTAATGTTGTTACGTCTGCTCTAGTTTAGATCTCATTTTTTTGCAACTTTTCACATCTGATCTCTAAAACCTCCTTTTTAATGTTGTTACGTCTGCTCTAGTTTAGATCTCATTTTTTTGCAACTTTTCACATCTGATCTCAAAAACCTCCTTTTTAATGTTGTTACGTCTGCTCTAGTTTAGATCTCATTTTTTTGCATCTTTTCACATCTGATCTCAAAAACCTCCTTTTTAATGTTGTTACGTCTGCTCTAGTTTAGATCTCATTTTTTTGCAACTTTTCACATCTGATCTCTAAAACCTCCTTTTTAATGTTGTTACGTCTGCTCTAGTTTAGATCTCATTTTTTTACGAATATATGTATTTGTTTTGTTTTTATTTATTTACACGACAAGTAATTATATCAATACGTAATTTATGAAAAACAAGACAGAGAACAAACAATAAAAGTAAGATGGACACTCAATTTATATGAATCTGTGTTTGTTGCCTTATATTTGTCGTGTTCCCACTAAACTGGACTTTTGCTTGTATGTTACTAAGAACATATAAATAAGGAAAAATAAGTGAATGCTTTTTACCGGTTTTTTTTATTATTTAATACTTTTGTCACAAACCGTCATCAACTTTATAAGTTGGGAGACTTAATTACGAGTATATGTATGCACCACTTGAGGCAACCGTTGGTATACTTCATCATTTCAAATAAATCAAAAATCCGTCTCACAATGTCCTGCATATAATAAAAAACACACCACAGTTAAGGAAGGGCTCACACAAATATCTCCTATAAGTTATCCCATCTGCTAGCCCTAGTACTCAAACTCCTGTCACAAAAACAATGCCCCGATCCAATGCCTGATTTTTTCACACCTTTTGCCTTTATTGAATTATGCACTTCATTGTACTCATAGTATCCAAATAGGTGTATTGCCTTTGGATAAAAGATGTTCTTCCTCTAGGAATTGTGAAAGTTTGATCAGTTTTCATGTGTCTTTAGAGAGTTTGTATTTTATTTTTTTCTTGAAGAAAGTGTTAGAGAAAGGATTTGAAGTGTTCGTTGACTGCATTCCCTGAAAAGTTTCTGCCGTGGGATACCGGACAGGAAGTTTATTAATTATTTTTATGTTTAATTTTTGGGAAACCTAAAGTACGGAAAATATATTTGCATATTTTTTGCTGATCTTGACATTCTTGGTCTACCAGTTGTCTGCGTGACAATAATTCTAACAAAAAACTTCCCGTTTGTTCAAACAACTTTGGGTCAAGTTCAACAACCTATTGAACCCAATGTGGTCGCGTAATCCCAATGTGAACGTTCAAATCTTTGTGTTCTGCTGACACCAGCAACATATTACATAACCAAGTGGACATTATTTGTTAACCTGCTACCAGTTAGTCCATGGAATCATTTGTGTCATATAAAATCAAAAATGAACATTTCAATTAGGAACAAAATTAACTCAAAAGTAAAGGTACACTAAAAGTGAGTTCATATTCTGTAAAACGAAATGATGCCAGAATTCTACGTATTATGATGCTCCTAAATAAAGTTTTTTTTATTTAATTCATAAGAAAAACTTATTAGAATATATATCATTATCATCATCATACTTATGAATTTATATAATGATCCTTTAAGTTAAAAAAACGAATGAATGAAGAAAGTCTAACACAACAGATATGTAGAGCAAATATAAGTGGAAGGCGTGTGAGAAAAAGACTAAAGAAAGCATGGTTGGATGATATTTTGAAAGAACGAAACATAGAAAGTCGGAGAAATTGTACAAGTTGTGTTAAAAAGTGTGTAGATGTGAAAGAGGCTAAAGATGTGTTTCGAGATAGGAAATTCTGTCTACTCTGCCTACGAGATGGCGTGATGATGTACGTAAATCAAAAAAATATTAAATTTGATGTTTGTAAAGTTAAAAAAAGTTTTTTTTATGAATAATTATTTACTCAATATTTTCAACCGCCTTTTTTAATGATATCGTTGTCAGCACCTAGATACACTCGAAAAACACAAGAAACCTTTTACAATTGAAATGTGTCAATAGGGATTTGCTAACGACAGTTGCACATTGTTATTTACAAATCGTGAGAATGCAACAAGTTTTATTGGGATAGGCAGAGAAAAATCATATTAACTTTAATATATCCTAGCATACATCAATCGCTTCTACCATGTCCAAACACCTTTTAAACAATTTCCTATATTTAACACTAGCACTCCGCGGCTCAAAGGGCAGTTGTTAAGCGTAGTCCAGTTGCCTATCTCACTTGCTTAGACTAACGCATTGGAATTCTTCCTCTTGTGCGCCGTCGTTCCACACCTCCAGTAACCACAAACCTCTCCAAACTGTCTCCTTGGCCACAAGCAATGTGCCCAAAGAATCGAAGGACTCGTCGAAGGTATATTCTCGACAATCTGTCGGTGATTCTCAGTTCTTCAAGAATGGAAGCGCTAGTTCGCTTTACTGTTTATGGAGTTTGTAACATCCTTCTCCAGACCCACATTTCAATCTCATATACTCTACGTCTCTCGCTTGCGCTCAGTGTCCAAGTCTCCGCACCATACATGAATATTGCGAAAACGAGAGACTTCACTAGTCGCATTTTCGTCGTGATGATGATAGTTATGCACTTCCATATCTTTCCCAGATTTGACATAGCATTTTTTGCCATTCCGGTTCTTATTTTCACCTCAGCTTCGCATTCCCTACTGTCGGTAATACGAGAGCTACTGTCGGTAATAAATATAGTCACTAACCACTTCTAGACCATAGAGAGGAAAAAATATAATCTTTTAAATATTTTAATGTATGCGAGAGTATATTAATAAAAGCATTCCTATATTAAAAAATTATGATTTAAAGTAATAGATTCATATTTTCGTAATAAATTATTCCGGGATGCCCCTACAGCAAGATTTCCGTGAAGAGGTCCGTCAGGCCACTTTTAAAACCATCACTAAATATTGTACTAAACTAAAATAAGTGTATTGAAAAATCGAAATAAATAGTCCCAGCTATTGATATTCTCCTTTTATGCATGAGTATTACGCATCAATATGCAACACGCAATCATAGAAATAATCATAATCACGCTGATTATGATTATTTCTATGAATTCTTATTTCATGAGAATAATAAAAAAGAGTTAATTCCAACATTTCAAAAATCATATAATATAAAAAACGAAAAGAACTAATAAAAAACCAGAAATTTGAATCATTAAAATGACTAACATGTCAAAGTAAAAAAAACTATTTTTACTTTGAATAATATTTAAGAGATAATGGACATAGGCACGTTTGACTCATCATTACTCACTCATTTAATTTTAACAAATTATACAGTTTTACGAGCATTCTTAAGCGTTTCTCATACAAATTTATTCACCAGAAAAATCGATAACTTTATTATACAGGTAGCTCATAAAAACTTGAAAAATAATAAAACAGATCCTGAGCCATTTATTTTTATATTAATTTTATTTATTTATTTAACCTGTCAAATTTCCTATTTGATACAAAAGATTGTAAAAAAAACAACTAAAAATCAACATTGACATGTAAGCAGTGTTATGTAATAAAAATAGTATAAAACGAACTCGACACAATAACAAAGCAAATCCACATAATTTACTCGATTCATCTCGGAACAACTTTTCCACTTTTACTCTTGTAAGTAATCCAAGTCATATGAAAATTCACACAATGCCTATACTGATTGCCCAATCTGCATAGTCTTATTACGCAAGAGTTATATAAAAATAGTTGTAATTACGTCATTGTGGAATGAAATATTTAGCCGGCTTAAAAATAGAATTCTCCAGCATAGTCTAAAGGTAGAAATTGTACCATGCCCACTAAAGTTTATTTGGTCAACGAAAAAATCGATAAATTTGGGGAGGAATGCATCATTGTAGAGTTTGCATCCAACAATTCTTTTTTTAATGTTTGTTTTTATTCTCAATATAATTATCTTCTTCCTGGCACTGTCCCAACTCATTGCCTAGGTAGACTGTTGGGGTCGGCTCTTCTATTTCTCCGGCTGTATTTTCTTCGGTTCTGGGTGTCGCTTTCATCAAGGCCGTTTCTCTGCAGGATTGTGGAGCATTGAATCATTCAGGCATTCTTTGGTCTTCCTCTGGACGGCTGTCGAGAAAGATCCACAGACATTGCCTGATTTACCGTATGGTCAGGTGGTCTCCGTCTTATGTGCCCGTACCATCTCAGCTGTCGCTCTTCCAGCTTACTGTTTATGTCAGTGACCTCCAGGCTACCACAAATGCGTGAGCTCTTAATTAAATATTTCAGTGATACTCCTGTCGACCACCTAAGCATTCGCATTTCTGCTGTTTCAAGTTGCCTAGAGTAGAAGCTGTACATAGTCCAGCATTCTGAGCCATACATAATCGCGAGTCTAACGATAGTCTGGTATACCTTTCCTTTTAGTTGTATATGCATTTTTGGGTCACACAAGATTATAATTATCTATTTATTAAAAATATTGTTGTGTAACCCTGGTTGTTTAATATTTACGTAGATTTGTGTGTGAAGGAACTACAAAGGTCATTGAGTGGCGGTCAAATGTTAAATGATAATGTGTGCGGATTGCAGTATACTGATGACACGGTAGGTAGTGTAAGCGGAGAATGTGTGCGGATTACAGTATACTGATGACACGGTAGTGTAAGCGAAAATGTGTGCGCATTGCAGTATACTGATGACACGGTAGTGTAAGCGGATAATGTGTGCGGATTGCAGTATACTGATGACACGGTAGTGTAAGCGGAGAATGTGTGCGGATTGCAGTATACTGATGGCACGGTAGTGTAAGCGGAGAATGTGTGCGGATTGCAGTATACTGATGACACGGTAATCTTAGCGGCGAATGTAGATGATTTACTTAGTCCGATAAGCTTATTGTGTGAGAGATGTAAAGAGAAAGATCTGAGAATGAATGTTGCGAAATCCAAAGTCATGGTGATAGAAAAATGTGAAAGGAAATTTTATTGCGATGTATGGGCTAGTAATAGATGATGGAAGAGTTACGGTGAATATCGAAATAAATAAATAAAAAGTAAATAAATGGTTGGATCAAGTTTGGGGTGCGTGGCCGCGCGGCAACGTCTTGAACGAAAGGTTGCCGGTTCGAACCTCGCGCTGTTCTACTCCCCTCGTATGACACAGGCATTTTTTCCGCCTAGTGTTTGGGGGTACAAGGATACCTATGACTTTGATTATATATATTCTTTCAAAAAAAGGGGGAAACACATGTCAGTATGCTCCGATCGTGCCATCGAATCGTGGTGTACCATCGGATCCAGTACAGCGATGTAGCCGGTGAGTTTTCTGGTGTGCAACGGCTCACCAACTTAAAGAGGAGGGAAAAAAGGAGAAAGAAATGAAAAACTCGTTTCGATTTTCAACTGAATTTACATTGGAATGACGAGGGGATCCTCGGCTACGAGGCCCAGTAATGACGACGATATATTGAAATAAGTAAATATAAAAAGTCAAAGAAGTATTGTAATATTTTGTATGTAACATAGTTTTATTGATAGTAAAATATAAAAGGTTAAATTTTTCATTAATTTAATGAAATTTATCTAAATGAAACAAAATGTACTCGTAGTTGCAAGGATTGATGATATCCCCTTTCATAACACCTCGTAAGATAGATAAGGCCAACTTAACTGCAATGACAGTCATGGTGGATGTTTTCCTCTGTAAATACCAGTATTATTATTATTTCACTGCATTAGGATAAATTTCAGCTTTCTGGGACCAGCCTAAACTTGGAGACATAAATTTCGCACATATTATGGGAGTTTTAATGGCAGGGAATTGAGCTTAGTAATACACCAACAACATAAATCACTACTCTTGTTTGTAAGTGATTCTTGTCTATCTACTTTCTCAGTTTATCGCTCTTCATTTTTACGCCGTCTTTCATTGTCCTTGCAGTATAGTATAACTCTGGAAACAGTTATAAACTAATTTTAGACTCTCTTCGTAATTGTGGTTGAAAATAAAACTCTTAATTTCAAGTCAATAACGTAGCGTGTTTTATTTCGGATATGCCTTTCCTTTTGATCATCCCTTTTTTCCATGGGTTGATGATATCTAACTTTTATTATTATTTATATTGTTCATGAATTTTGTATCAATTAAGATTTTTTTTCGGGATTAGTCATTTCCTTGGTTCACCTTTATCTAATTAATTGTAACAGATTGTCACCTAGCAATAAGCCCACCATGGTATTATGCAGTAAACTGTTATGTAACAAATTAATATAATAATTTATGTCTACGTCTTGGTTATCCCATTATCTCATAGATGTGGCATCAACAGAGTACTCCATGAGTCGTATTAAAGACTATTAAAATATTGAGTGTAACTTGCATTGGATTGGAACTTAGTTCTTTCCCAATATCAGTAAAGGTAGATGATACAGGAAAAATAGTCGCCTACGCAAAGTTAATCTCGTCCTTTGTTAAAATTATTATTATTCAGAATATCGTTGTGGAAATCTATAATTTTTAGTTTCAATTAATTGTATTTGATTTTTTTACTTTTTGTGTTGTTTACATAATTATTATCAGCAGTTCGGTTGACTCCAGTGTTGGATATATGCCTCCTCTATCTTCCTTCACTCAGTTCTATCATGGGCACATTACTTCCAGTTACTCTCAGCCACATTTTTGATGTCATCTTACAATCTTGCTAGGGATCTTCCCACATTTTTTCCTTATCCTTGGTCACTACTCCAACACTTTCTGGGTTTGCCTATCATCGGTACACCTGGAAATGTGCTTTGTTAAGTTCTACATATGAGTGGCAACCCTCTCAACGATATTAACGATTGTTGTCTGCTGCCTTATACCATACATTAATTCGCCTTCTGATCTCTATTATTCTCTCTATGACCCTCTGTGTCACCCTGAGCTTACGCATTATCTACTCTGTAGACGTTACCGTCTCAAGTTCATATGTCAGCACTGAGACGTCCACATAAATCGAATAGGCCTTTTTTTAGATATCTCCAGTACTTCGAAGACTTTAGAAGGAAGGAAAATTTACGAAATTCAGTCTAAGCTTGATCACGACTTCCCTCAATTTCTGCATATTGGTTCTGCTTTAAAAGCATTACATTATGTCTAAGATGTTCGTATGATTGAACTTTTGAGCGTGTTGCACTATAAGAGGAAATTGATATTATCATGCATAATATTTTGGAAGATATATGTGTTATATCCTGAATTGTTCGTTTTTTAAATGATCTTAATATTTGATTTCTTAGAAATAATTAATATCTAAATACTAACTTATAACTAGATAACAATTCTTACAACAAATTTATTTCTTTTTGAATATGTGTATACACGTATGGTGTATGTCCACTCGTTCAGGCTACTTGCATATCATCACATTCACTCATACCTTGGCCCTCCCAGCTAATACTGTAAGTGAACTAGTTAGGTTAGCTTTTTAAAGATGATGATGGGTTTTTAAAGATGTTGATACGTTTCCTTTTGTTTTATAATTGTTACTATGATATGTAAATGACATTTTATTTTAATTTATTTTGTCCATAAATCTCACTTATTACGTCTTACAATATGTTTTATTAAGAACCAGCCACCCTGTATATGTACAATATATTTATAAAAAAACTTGCAAGACGTTTGATCAGACGATAAACTCAAAATTAAAATTAGCATAGCCATTCTCGCCACGTCCAGTTTGACTTTTTCCTCACATAATCTTTAAGGCATTTTTACAAAAATTTTAACATGGCCAACCGTAAATTTTATGGAGAGGTTGCATTTAATAAAAAGGGATCGATAAACGCCAAAAAATATAAAATGATAATGATATTTGCGTAAGAAAATTGCATTCGGAATATTTTGTCGAGAACTTTATTTCGTTTATTAGTCGCCTGTGGCTAAATAAGAAGGCGAAGAAAATATATTTTTTCAGCATATTAATGCGTTTTTGAAGCATGCAAATGAAAACATTTGCAAACGGTTAAAATATATATGTTAAAAATATTTTTTGTGAAAATATTATTTTATTTTCATTCGTTTATCCGTATGATAAAAGTCATATTTATAAATACACACTTGTTAATCTTAATAGTGTACGATGAAGGTCTGCAAAACTGTTACTGTGCATTTTGAAGCATTTCAATGCTTTTTTGAGGAATGCGAATTAAAATGCTTGAAAACATTTAAAAGATACGTATTGAATATACTTTCAATATACACTTATTTTTTTATCATATTCATTGGTCTGTTTGACAAAATATATATTTTTGATTAAATGCTGGTTAGTCAACCACCTGGAGGCTTTTGATTAAATGCTGGTTAGTCAACCACCTGGTGGCTTTTGATTAAATGCTGGTTAGTCAACCACCTGGTGGCTTTTGATTAAATGCTGGTTAGTCAAGCCTGGTGAAGATCTACAAAACTGTCACTGACGGACCTCGAGAAAATTCAGTAAAATGTTGGGTTCTTATCTTAATCGCCACTTGTGCACGCAACAGGCAGAAGTATTTTTCTAACAGAAAATTAGCAGTGTATCTGGGTTTGTTTTGTATTATATTACACTATCGTACAGTCTAGCGGGATCTCCTACATCTAACAAGAAATATGTTATAGAGGCCCCAACTGAAAATTAGCAGTGTATCTGGGTTTGTTTTGTATTATATTACACTTTCGTACAGTCTAGCGGGATCTCCCACATCTAACAAGAAATATGTTATAGAGGTACCAACTGAAAATTTGCAGTCTATCTGGGTTTGTTTTGTATTATATTACACTTTGTACAGTCTAGCGGGATCTCCTACATCTAACAAGAAATATGTTATAGAGACCCCAGCTGAAAACTAGACTGGAACTTTTTTTTTAAATTCTGGTCATTGACGGGAATCAAACCAGCAGCCCGTGCGTAGGGAGACAAATGTCTTGCCAACTAAGCCACATAGGTCGTGTAATGAGATGAACCAGATTTTTTAATAACTAATTTATCCCAACCACATATTTTTTTTTTGCCTTAAAATATTTGTTCAAATTCATCATCAGCTACATAACCGCCATGCCCCTGTTGGGGTAGATAGAGTTAGCAAATATCAACTTCATTTTATCCGGCCCCTATTTCTCGCATCTGCAACGTTCATAAAATGTCATTCATCCGATTTTACAGGTTTTTCTCCCTTGCTTTTTTTCAGTATTTAAAATATTTTATTAATTTCAATATTATGTAGGTATACTTATTTATCTTTTATTATCTTACTTTCAATAAATTAATTTATATTCTAATAAGAGCACATATCTCTTATGTGTCTTTCATATTCATTTTACATCTTATTAAGAAAATTATTTTGAGAAAATTATTCAACTGTAAATAACCCTCTCATCGGAAATTCTATAATTTTAGCCCCTTGACAGTTCAAGCTTCTATTGCCTATAAATCTATAATTCTAAATAAGTCATCCATCATGGCTTTCCCAAACCTCTAATTCTGATGGCATTCGCCACCTCCCACTTGGTTTCATATTCATTCACTCAGCAAACTAAACCCGCTAGATATAATTCAATATTCCAGCATCATCATTATCATCACTCTACTATTGTAAAAGCTTTTCCCCACTTCCCCTTTCAGAACTTGATTTATTTGATTGTGCTATATTTTCTTAGGTATTTCTGAACCTCTTGTACCTTATGTATTACTCGTATAGAATTTCATAATTTCCAGGTGGTCAACAATCACTGCGTTCCTTTCTTTAACGTAAGCACTGCAACTTCTTTCAATCCGCATTCTTATCCAATGTCCTTATTTTGTCATACGTTGTTTTTCTTAACATTTTACTCAACGCTCTCATTTTTACTATTTAAATTAATATTATTTGCATAACTTGTATACGAATATTCTATAATTTTATATTTATAACAAGGTCAATTCTATTGATTGATTGCATTAATCTGCGACGAGCATAATTGACCAAATTAATTAATATTTATATATCGTTTAAAATACGTATTATTTCGAAAATGACATGCAATGTTTCTTCTCTTTTAATTTCACGAAAACGATTGGACAAACTGATTATTTTGTATTCTATAAAAGTCTTTCAAATACAAAACAATCTGGCAAGATTATTTATTGGCAAGTGGCAATCTCATACAGCCAAATGCAAAATATTAAAAAGGCTTTAAGTGAAACCCATTCTGGAACCCTGTTTGAAAAAAATATGGAAACCAACAGAAATCGAACCTGCAGCCTGCGGACTGAAAGATAAACATCTTATCACCTATTGTAGATTACGGAGGTCGTGAATAAAGACAGCATCTCCTGATGTCCTCCTTATTAAATTCTTGTCTTTAATTCCATTTTTAACAGTTTAATAATAGATTCGTAGTTTTATTGTGTTTTATTATTATACTTTATTCCGTAGACCAAGGGAAATTTAATAAAATAGTGAAGCAAGATAAATAAGTGTTTATTTGCTCTAATGTGAAGAGAACCTTTCTTAAAATAACTAAAAATAAGAATAAAATTTATTCGAATTCATCCTCTTTAATTATTCACCTTCTTCCTGGCACTGTCCAACTCATTGCCTAGGTAGGCTGTTGGGGTCGGCTCTTCTCGTTCTCAGGCTGTATGTTCTTCGGTTCTGGGTGTCGCTTTCATATAGGCCGTTTCTCTGCAGAATTTTTGAGCATTGAGTTATCCAGGAGTTCTTTGGTCTTCTTCTGTACGGCTGTCGAGGAAGATCCACAGACATTGCCTGATTTACAGTATGGTCTGGTGGTCTCCGTCTTATGTGCTCGTACCATCTCAGCTGTCGCTCTTCGCGCTTATTATTTATGTCCGTGACTCCTAGGCTACCACGAATACGTGAACTCTTAATTTTATATTTCAGTGATACTCCTGCCGACCACCTAAGCATTCGCATTTCTGCTGTTTTATGTTGCCTAGAGTAGGAGCTGTACACAGTCCAGCATTCTGAGCCATACACAATTGCGGGTCTAACGATAGTCGGGTATTCCTTTCCTTTCATATTCCGATCTGAATTTCATCCATCCCACACTTATTCTATGGTCAACATCCGCTGCGCACCCTCCGTCTTTGTGAATGAGTAAGCCCAGATACTTAAATGAGTCACAGCCGAATTCATCCTATTTAATTATCTTAAATATACGAGACGTTTAATCATTTTACATATACTCTCGCACGAGTACACCTTGAGAATCCTTTTGGTCGATTAAATCACTATTTGATTTATAAATTACGTGTAACAAAAGTGATTGTGAAATTTATCTTTTATCAGCGTAATTCATGAATATAGATTTCCTTTCTCTAAAAAAATTCCTTAAATTTTCCCTAGATTCCCTTTCTCTAAAAAAATTCCTTAAATTTTCCCAAGATTTCCTTTCTCTAAAAAAATATTTTTTGATGTGTAAAATAGGGATAAGCTTGAAAGGGCGAATGAAGGGCATGTCGATATTATTGCGAGTTATTTGGAAACATTATGGAATTCCCAACTCCTGAATATTCTAAAGTTAGTAAAAAGATTAAAAACAGTAAAATGGCCGTAACTACTGGGAGTATCGAAAAAATCTTACAAATAGATTTGATTAATAAGTCCAATCTCTTAGCCAATTTTTAATAAATATTTGAGATACTTTTTAAAAAAATCAATAACAGTTCTGAAAATAAACTGCAAAACGTATTTACATACAATATTTTAAAATGATCACACAAAAAATCAGCCCTGACCTTAATCTATTATACACAATATTTAATTTCAACTATTTAGATAACAAATTAAGGTCGAGTTACGCAACAAATTCCACTTTCAATAGAAGAAGCTCGTTCTAGCGGGTGGCATTAGGGACAATTAGCACAATTCCGAAGACACCTCATCAAACACTCATCCTTTGATAGTAGCGAACCGATTAAGATCAAAACGCAAATGTCTATCATGTCTGGTCTAGAGTTATTTGAAAAATGCTTTAAAACCACTTGTTTATTGATTGACTGTCTTCTGATAGTCGTCGGTGTAGGTTAGTTCGTTTCAGCTTTTTTCAGTTATTTTAAATCTAAATAAATAGCTTTATGACCGTCTTCTGAAATCTGTAAAATTAATACCAGTATAAAGAAAAAAATATAAGTAATAACAAATGACAGCATCCATATTGATAATACAAATACCATAAATAAATATTGTATTATATTACACTTTCGTTATACACCAGGAGTAGACAAGATTGTCATCAAGAACCATGTAATCTTGAAAGTTTCGATAGCTGCAATACTTTTTCGGGGTAATCATAATGAACCAAATACTTAAAAATAGTTTTTTATACATAAAATAGGATCTGGTTCGAAATTATTAAATTGGTGCATAATTAACGATCGTTTTACCGGAGCGCTTCCAAACTGTCCAATTTGTCATTTTGTTTCAATTTTTTCAACTAGTATATTCCTTATTATTTACGTAGTAAAAAGTCGTGTCGATAACCGCCTTTATATTTGTCATATCATGTTTGATCACTTCAAAAAAGAATGAACTGCATCACAGTCACTGTGCGATCTCGATGAACTCTTTAGTGAAGGAACAATCGGTGAAAGCCAAGTTCGAAAATGATTCAATCGTTTCAAATCCGGCGACACAAGCTTTTAAGATGAGGTAGAAAGAGGCCGTCCGTCTGATTTTGATGATTATGCTCTTCAGATGTAAAAGACCGTGGAAGAAGACGAAAGTTTATCAGTCAGGGGCATCGGTAAGAGGCAATTGTGTTTTTTTTCCAGGCGCTTAATCGCACCTGTACGTTGGTTAATCAGGGCGCCGCCTGAGGCCAATATATTTTTTTTAGATTTAGGGGCGTAAAATACACGAGTTTGCTTCCTAGGCGCTATGTGCACTCACTATGTCTCTGAATCACATGCATTCGAACTTTGCTTTAAATAATTTTGATTTATTTCATGATCTAATTTGACATACTAGACTTTTAAAGTTTGGGTAGTAATTTGTAAAAATAAGTTTTTTTTATTATTTCGTTTTGTACACGTACGGAAAGCCGAAAGTCGTACTGAAAGCACTCAAGAGCTGTGTGTGACTCGCGAACCACGGTTAGGTCATGCCTGTTATTTAAAGTACAACTTGGCAGTTTTTGGTAATATATGATTTATATATCTCCATTTAGTAAAACAAGTTACCTCAATGGTACATTAATTTAATTAAGGTAACTCAATTAGATATTGAGCCCAAGATTCTAATATGTTAAAAAAATCAATTAAGCTATAAGCTTCTACCAAAATATAATTCACTTGATCGAACCATATTTTCCTAGGCCTCTACCACACTTTCCACTCACATTTACACAATCACATTTGTTTTGTTACTATTTCTTCATCCTTCGTTCACCTGGCAGTTATTGCTAACATATAATTTACATAGCTCCATTTAGCATAACAATTTACCTCAATAACAATTTAATTTGTATTAAGACTTTACTCGTGTAAAGATTTAGCCCAAGAACACGTAAAATATTCTTAATTAAGCTTTGCGCTTTTTTCAAAATATTCCCTTCATCCAACAACATAATCCTAGGTCTTTCTCTGCCAAGTCATCCACTGACATTTGCACTATTATATTTTTTTTGTTAGTCTTTCTTTATTTATTCGTTTTCATTTCCAAACCATCTCAGTACGCTCTTCTTGATCTTTCTTAATACATCAACCTTAAGTTCAAATTCATGCCTGATCACATCATTCAATTTTCTGACGATCAATATAATAATAAAAAAAAACGGACATCGAAAATTTTGTAACAAGTTAATTGTGGAAGACCTCCTCCCATTCGCTGATGTGTAAATTGATAGTTAAGCAAATAAAAATGTGTCGCATTTGTTTGTCGCAGCCATTAGAGCGAGCAAAATGACAAATGTTTGATGTTTGACAACGATCCGTCATGCTCAATGCTCACAGCTCGTAACATCATTCATGGTGAGACCGAGTCTCGGTCACTGGGTGCTGGTACCGCTCGGAATAAAAATGCCAACAATGAATACCGTTCGGACTCGACAAAGTTATTTCTTTCATAATATTTTTTACTGGTAGTCTTCACATATGACACGAGAACCTGCATCAGGTACTTTACTCATAAACTACATGTTGTATGGAACATGGAACCAGTTGTATGGATATTAAGAAATATAAAGGAAATCTAATGAATAACATATGTAACATAGCCAAGTTCAAATGTGGGACGTAGAAGGATTGCCCAGTTGAAGTGGTAATGGGCAGACTTTAATTAATTATACTTTTGTTGTATACAATACAACCTGTCAGATTCACTGCAATGTAGCAATCTATTCCAACTAGCCAGAAAGACGTTAAAAAGGCCTTAAATGAAAACCAGACATGATTTATTTTTTAATATCTGGTTCTCAACGGGAATGGAACTCACAACTACTGGGTTGGTATATAGGTATCTTACCAACAAGGCTACGGAGGTTATTATAGTGAATAAAATAATAATCAAGCAAATGTTGGAATGGAGTCTGGACTTATCTTGCTTCACTATTTTATTTAATTTTCCTTGGTCTACGGAATAAAGTATAATAATAAAACACAATAAAACTACGAATCTATTATTAAACTGTTAAAAATGGAATTATAGATAAGAATTTAATAAGAAGGACATCATATAGATGATGTCTTTACTCACGACCTCCGTAATCTACAATAGGTGATAAGATGCTTATCTTTGAACCCACCAAAAAATCCCAAGAATTTCATCCAAAAAAATAGATGGATGACATCAAACGATTTGCCAGAGGTCCGTGGATGAAAGACGCACAACACCGAGAGAAATTGCGAAGAAAAGGGGTCGTTTATAGCCTGCAGTGAACATATACAGTGTAAAATGTGTTTTTATAAGTATTATGTTAGTAGTATTTAATGGTGGTTTTTGATTAAACCTGCTTCCTATAAATTGTGATGAAATATGTCCTCAGTGAGATACAGGCAAAAACCTAGTTTACTGGGGACACGGCAAATGAAAGGCAACAAATCAAGATCCATCAAAATTGTGTGTCCAAATTAAATTATCTGTTGTTTTTTCGCAAATTGTGTATATTTCTTGTCAAGTGTAAAATAAATAAATTTAAAAAAATATGAGTAAAATAATCATGGCTGCCATTCTTCTCATTTTATCCAGTTAAACGTCTTAGATTTACGTGGCCTGGTTGGTAAGATGCATGTCTTCCAGTTCCAGAGTAACGGGTTCAATTTTTATTGGTTCCTAGATTTTTTTAAAAAGGTTCCCAATCCGATTTTTACTTCATAAACTCTGTAACATCTCTCAGGTTAGTTGAAAGAGATTGACATATCGCAGTATATCTGCCAGGTTGTACTATATACAACGAAAACTTACTACATTTCAGTACTAGAGGAATACATGAATATGTTAAATTGAAAAATGTTTTTTTACAGAATGAATTGAAAAAAATATTTTTTTAAAATAAAAATTCGTTAAGGTTTAATTTCTCATTATTAAATTAAATATATTAAAATGCTTTTTTTTTGTTCTATAATTTATTTTTATTCTCACAAATGGAAGATTATTTCGACTTGCTAAGGCAACAATAAAAATATATAGGACATTGTAAACCGAAATGATGATCCGTTTTGTGGAAAGAAAAGTGAATGATCAACCTAAAATCAGTTTTTTTTATTTCATTCAGTATAACAATGACGTTCTATAAACTTAACATTGCTTTTTTAAATAAACTTAAAGAATCAATTTCTTATTTGCAGTCTTTACACATATAATACTATGCAAATAAATAAATATTTTGAAGCAGTGTCTATGAGTTGATATAAAATCAACTTCACTAACTCTTTCGAAGGTTAAACTGGGTAAATCGATTTTTTTTCGTCGCCGGTGTAGAGATAAAATTGTAAATCAATGAAATCACTACTCCGAAAAAATGTAAATGAACATACTTGGCAAAAAACGGGTTGTTGAAAAAAGTTGTTATGGACAAACATTCATTTCCCTAGTTTGAAATTTGAAGGAGTTAATCAAGTTTAATTCGCACCGACTCAAGTATGCTTTTGATTTATTTTATTAAGAGCTGTATAAAGAAATATTTTTACTTCTATACCTACTTTCGAAAAGGAGAATTTTTCCATTTTAATACCCGATGCCCTCCGTGACCTAATTGGTTAGAAGTTTATATTCCATCCCGGGAGCTGTGGGTTGAGTTCCCGTTTGTACTATTTTTTTCAAACTAGAATTCCAATCTGTTTTCAAGCCCTCTTAAACATCTTTCTAGTTGGTAAGAAAGATTACTACATAGACATAAGTCTGCCAGTCGGTACTGTATACAATGAAAGTAATTCAATAAAATGAAGTAAACTAAACTTCATTTCCACCAACACATGTGTGTGTTATATATCTTGTAAATATACATACCTGCCATCACGCAGTTTTCCCACCAGGGTAGGTAGAGTATCAACTTTACAGAGAGGGCAGAGTATCAACTTTCCTATCACGACACACGTTTATGTTTCTTCTAGATCCACATACCATCTCAATCAGTTCCTGTGATTTATTAGACTATCAAATAATCTTCTTTCAAAACATCATTTATTAAATCAAGGCATATTTTCATTAGTCACTTGAATATTGCATTCGACGCAAATTTGGACTATGTATCTGATTTTTTAATATTTTTCATTCATTTGGTAGTGTCTTTCTACGTTGCATCCGACTCGCATTTGGATTATGTATTTGATTTGTAAGTATTTTTCATTAGTTTGGTAGTCTCTTTCTACGTTGCATTCGAACCACATTTGGATTATGTATTTGATTTGTAAGTATTTTTCATTAGTTTGGTAGCCTCTTTCTACGTTGCATTCGACTCGCATTTGGACTACGTATTTGATTTATAAGTATTTTTCATTAGTTTGGTAGTCTCTTTCTACGTTGCATTCGAATCACATTTGAATGATGTATTTGATTTGTAAGTATTTTTCATTAGTTTGGTAGTCTCTTTGTACGTTGCATTCGAATCACATTTGAATTATGTATTTGATTTGTAAGTATTTTTCATTAGTTTGGTAGTCTCTTTCTACGTTGCATTCGAATCATATTTGAACTGTAATTTGTTTTGTAAGTATTTTTTATTCATTTGTTCTATATGCCCGAACCATCTCAGAGTATTTTTCATTCATTTGATCGATATGTCCAAACCATCTCCTAGTTCTTTTTTAATGTTCTTTTATACAACAATCTTAAGTTCACACTCATCTCCAACCACGTTATTTAGTATTCTGCCATACATTGTCACCCTATGTATTATTTCCAATTCACGCATTTATACAGCATTTATTTGGATTCTTACCAATATATTGTATAAAAGCTTTTGAAAAAAAGAGGTGAATATATTAAAATATTTTACAATTATAGATTTAGATGTTCTGCATAGTGCATATGCATTACACGTGAGTTGTTTAGTAAATTATGTTAAACATAACGATGACGTGTCACAAGGTTGATATTTAAGTGAGTCAATGTGTATAGCGCCATAGTTCAGCCGTGTGGTCAGTCAAGGACGAGTGCAGAGCACAGCATCCACATTTAAACATGTGATCACGACTCGCGATGCTATCGAACCATCTCCATCTGTGTCCGCACGTCCCTCTTTATCTACTATCGTTAACCTGTATACGAGTACACTCTGTCCAGATATACGCTGGCTTACTCACTCGGATATGAAATAAAAGTGAAAATGTAAGACTATTATTTCATACTATACTCTATGTAGTATGGTACGAGTATCGTCTGATTTGGTCGGATAGTCTAACATTGCATTGTTTATATTGTATCACTTTTTTTTAAAACAGTATAATCTGGCATGCTTATTACCATATGGCAATTTTTTCAAACTACCCAAAAATATATTAAAGATGCCTCCTCCATTAAAGGGGATTTAACTTTTGTTATCGACCCTGTTAAAGAGAGGATAAAATATCTCAAATACATTATAATAAAATATAGATTCCAATGGGCAATCAAATAATAATAAAATTAAATTTCATACAACATCATTTAGAAAACAGACTCTCCTCAAGGGCGCTCTAAGTCGGGATTCGAACTCACTATTCAGAATATACATATTAAAAATATTACAAAATAAATATTAAAACATTGAGTCTAAAGATAGAAAGGTGGTGGCTGCGACCATTATCACATATTAGGTGTTTCTTCGCATCTGCATATGTTTATAGAACAACACAGAAAACTTAAGATTAAACACTAAATAGCCTTTATAGATTGTCGGATTTATGATTGTGACATATTCGGAAATTTAAATTGTTACTCTATTGAAAGACAGTTTTCCTATCAAGATATCAAACCAGAAAGATCTGGATCGAAAGACAGATGTTATGCCACTAGGCCACGAAGGTCGTCAATCGTATGGTATTCTTCAATATATCAACATTAGTGATAACAACATGCTGAAAAGCGTGGCTAGGAGACACCATAGCTAGACAATATTTTTTGGTTTTGGTAATCGATCTTTTTTGGTTTAGAATGCTCCATTTGATAAACGAGTATTATTCAATAATACATAAATAGAAAGATTTTTTAATTCGGAAAATGAAACCAAATATTATTTTGTAAAATCTATTGGGTGTAGATAATCTATCAATAAGTTGTGTCCGTTTTTTCCAAATGAAGAGAACAAGAGGACACAACAAAAAAAATACAACAAATTAGTCAATAATGTATTCTCCTTCATTATTTATAACTTCTGGCCAACGTTCTACAAGTTTTTCAATGCCTGTGCGATAAAATCATTCGGTCTTGACTCGAGGAATTCGTCCAACCATGTCCGCAATTCGACGTCATTATTGAAGGAAAAACCATTGACGAGCTGTCCTTTCATTCATAGCATCTTCACCGTACACTTCGCAAATATCGGGAGCAGCTTTGGCAGCTTTATTCCCTCGATTGAACGCGAACAGAAGGAAGTGTGGAAAATGCTCACTTTCGTCTACTTGAAATTCCATTTTGAAGGCTTGTAATCAAATAAAATAATACATGTAACGTAAAAGCAAACACAATATCTTATAGAGCAGAAAAAATTCTTTCGAATGACGATATAACCTTTACCATTTTATTTTACGTTTGAAAAAAACGGACACAACTTATGTTAACACCTAATATAATTATTGAAGAAGACTACGTTGAGATTGTTTAGGCATGTGGAACGTAAAAATTAAATGCTAACAAAACCGATATATAGTGCAAATGTGAATGTAAAAGGCACGTGAGAAGAAGACCAAGAAAAGCATGGTTGAATCAAGTGAATTATATTCTGAAAGAAGGAAATGTGGAAAGTCAGAGAAATCGTGAAAGTTGTATGATAAAGGATGATTGTCGAGATAGACAAAGTCTGGCGCTCTGTTCTCTCCACCTGGTCCGACTGGCAGATGGCGTGATGATATAGTATATACTATATATTTATTTATAAAACCATTAGTAAATAAAAATCTTATTTTTTATTTAACACCTTTATTGCAAATACAATCTGGCGGGATTACTGCCAGGCGGCAATCTCTTCCAACCAACCAGACAAAGTAAAAGATCTTATGTGTCATAAGTTTCAAATACTCAGGTCCAGTGCTTTACCGCACGGCTATGGATCTCATCTTTGTTATATACATTATAAGTAAATAATTATATTGTAATTTGTTTTCTCAAACACTTTTTACGCCACTTTATGTAACGGTATAACCCTACCGGTTTCAAGGTGTTCACCTCATCATCAGGAGGATACCACAAAACTTGTTTGTGTCCCCCTTATGATGAGGGGAAAACGGTAGGGTTATACCATTACATCAAGTGGAATGAACAGTGTTTGATCAAACAAATTACAATGTCTTTAAACCTTCACAGTGTTAATGCGTTAACTATAAATAATTTAGAAATAATTATATGTAATTAGCTAAGCTTACAATGGCGTTTTCATTTGGAGGCGTACTGGTCGTTGAATATTTTGATTATCACCTCTGTTTTTGCCCTACAGTTAATATTTTCATTCAAAGAATATAAATTGTACTGTGGGTAATAAGAAAATATAATAAAACTATTACCATTAAATATTAACAAAACGTAAACGATTAGAAAGTGTTGCAAAAAATATGATAAGAAACGTAAGAAAGTCTAAGTTTACACAGAATATATACGTTATGCTCTGAATAAATGTATTAGCGATACGTGAAAAACACCTATTTGAGGACAAACACATTAAAAAATATGACTGCTCTACCTGGTGGTATTTTCAAAAGCTTCTGCATAAAGGTTGCCAAATCAAACTATTGGTGCGCAGTTTCAAGGAGTAATTCTGGTTACAAAGATTAAAATTGTCATAGACAATGGGATCAATGAGATGACTTTTAAGCATACTACAAAATTTTCAATTACTTAGTTTTTCCACTCTCGAGTTACCGTATATGTAAACCAATCTAGTAGGAAGATACTAGGAGAAAACTAGGAGTTTTATCCGTACTATCTCACTAATGGATCTCACTTCTATCATAAGCCATCCGTCGTCGTACTTATTAGTAATATTGCAATACACTGAATAGAAACAATAATCTTGAAGGCGAATTATTAAACAGACTAGGACTGGTTTTTTTTGGTTGTCTTCCAACCAACCGAAAATATTTTAAAAAGGGGTAAATGTAAAAAAACAGACAATGTCTATTCATTATAATCTTCATTGGTAATCAAATCTTAATGACCAGGCAGAAGAATAAATTCTTTTACTTGACCATTATGGACGACATTCATACTACACACAAATTTACACAAAACAGGAATGTCGAATGTGTTATCATCACATACATTGTTAGAACAAAATCTGCTAATATATTATTTTCTTAGTAGTTCGTCTTCCTCTGACAAACGTTCTGTGATTTTTTGCCAAAACATGTTTAACTAATACTCGTACGTGCATTTGGAGAAGTTCATAATTAAAAACCATAATCCAACATATCTAATATTATATATGATTTTTTTTTTCTAAAATATGTTCTTAAAAAATGCCAAAAAGTTTTAAATGAAGCTTAGAGAATTTGTTGTTTGTATGTAAATGCTAAATTTACGTATTGTTAAAGTAAAAATATTTGAAAATAAGTTATCGGGTGTAAAATGATAGATTAAGTTAAAAGATGTCGCGGAGCTTTAATTTAATAAATGGAATTGCAATATAATTTATTATTCAATATTATAATGCGTAGTTTCACCAAGATAAGGCGGAGACCTTTGATAAAAGATAAATAATATTTATATGAATAATAATAAACGTGACCAACTTCGTGTATTTCATTGGGTCACAATGAATAAAAAAATAGAAAAGAACAAAACAAATGATTATAAATAACATTAACGTTAAATAATCATTGGCGTAGTAAATATTGATTGCAATTAACCTTTTAAGGAACACAGGAACAATAAAAACATAAAGTTTTTATTGTTCCAATAATTACTTTTAAGCTAGATAGTAAAACTCTTTTGCATCAGACAACGATAAATCAACTAGTGAATATGTTTGTACAACTTTAATTTCTCGTTATTGATTTCACTTGTTTAATTTCTAATCGATTTTTTTTTTATTTTCAAGGATAACTAACTGGGTTAAAAAATATCAGTCGTGTTTTAGCACAGAACTTGGAAAATATTTATATGAGCTTTTTTTTAATTCCAGATTTGAGATACCTTAAATTGTTATTATCATAGATGAAGGGGAAAAAATAACGCTTAATAACGTATTTTTATGGTTAATAATTGGATTTCTACAATGAATCTTTACTCTAAAAGACAAAACAAAAACCCTGTCCACCCTAAATATTATATATCAATAGTTTTTTTAAGCGAAAATAAAAAAACGGCCATTGGGGGGTAAATTTTGGCATTCTTTTTAAAACTGAGAGGAGTTTTTTTATAATGAACTTAAAATTACCAGTAGAAAACTTTTTTTGGTTTAATAGAATCATATTTCATCACACTGTTTAAATCATAGTCAGTTTTCTACACCCTAACGTAGTGGTTAATAATGTGTTTGCTTGCTAGCCAGGCGTCCGTGGTTCAACTTATGGTAAATTATATTTTTATTTTAAGCTCTTATAATGTTTGTTTCTGACATTTATTTAAAACTTTATTGTATAACGATTTTGCGGCCTTATTGCTAGGGGGCAATTTCTTCCAACCAACAAAACAAACGTAAATAAAGAAAGTTGCATTGTCGAAAAAAATCTAATTTTTATTTATTTTGTAAATTTTATCAATAAAAGAATAAAGGAAGGGATGGTGACGAGGATAGGAAAATAGGGAATGAAACACATTACATAACTGACTTGAAATTATAAGTTTTTTCTTGTCGCTTTTCAAAGCATACCAATGACGGAGCGAGTTTAACATTTGTTGGTAACTGGTTCCTGAGTATCATTACATAGATAGTAAAGAGTGATATAGAAAAGAAGAGCGGTGAACCGGAAATGCCAATAAGCAATCTCTGCGTAGGTCCATAATCGAAAAAAGACGCAGAATATTTTCGGCGTTACAGGATATCATACAATAGTGACAATACGTGAAATTTGCGTCTATTTCTCACATTCAACCAGTTAAGCTTTTTTGGTTATGAAATGATTTAATAGGTTTCGAAGGATATCTGGGGTCATCCGCTTGATTGAACCTTTCAGTTATATATTTCCTGATGAAGATGTGACGACGACTTTCCTGACGAAGATCAATCCCGGGGAAGATGTGCACCTAAGATGCATATCCACACAGTGAACTTCTAACAGGAGGTCGTTGATTCAAACCACGCAGTGTTGCTACACTCGAATGACAGACATTTTTCATCTAGTATCCGGAGGTATCAGGATACTTATGCCTCCGGTTAGAAATAAAAATGATTCTTAAGTCTTCAAGACACGATCAATTGTAAGTTTTATTTAAGTTGTCAAAAAAATATATACGTAATTAATATCATAAAAATGCTAAATATTATAATACAATACTACTTTTTTAAAGAGCACATGATGAAATAATAAAAAGGCACAAATAAATGAAGCATCTGTTTTCGTTTCAATGATTTAGCACCTTTAATTACTAAATACAACACAGCTTATAAGGTAATGATTAATATTCAGTTTTTATGCACGCCGAGAATCCCACGATTATTTTAAGAGTTAAATATTACTTTTCCAAATGGGTAATCCGACTTGGGTAGGTTCTCAAAGTGTAAACTAGGTTATATTTTTTGTAATGATTAAATATTCATTATATTATATTTATTTCTTTCTCTTGAATGGAAAGCGACCGCAACGCCCACGGGATCGAGAAATCAATTATATATTTTCGTGACGTCTTACTTTGTGATACTCGTATTATTAATTATAAACGTTGAATACTTTTAAGCATTTGATTATCGTAGAATATTATCTGATATGAGTATAATTGGTATCACATACTATAACATTATTTCAACAGTCGTGGTTTAACGGTTAACATTCACGCTAAGCATGAAGGCGCCCTAAGTTTGAATCCTGACAGATTCGCTTTATGACTGAATAGACAAACACTCTTAGACCATTTTACATTTAAAAAAAATCTGCAGCTTGTATATTCCTTATCACGAGTTCTTACAGCGTTTTTAAGCCATACAAAAATTACCCTGTATAAAATTAGTCAAGCGAAAGCTGCAGTAGATTAAATCTGCTGATCATTGTGGAACTTTGAAATTTTAATTTTGGCTTGTCAAAACCATGTGGTTGCTGAAGTGCAACAGCTTGTCACAATAATTCAACATACGCGCAGATTTCTTTCATCCACGTGATGCCTGATAATCCCACTTGATCACGATAGATAACTTCTGTATAATATAATATATTATTCCAAAGTTTGAGTAACTCGAATTCACCCGATACTAAAAAAAAATTTATTTGAACTAACTCTTATACTCAAGTCACAGCAATTCGAGTTGTATTAATGGTGATGTTTCAGAGCACCTACTCATTTCCTTTATGAAATAATTAATCTAATCCTAAGTTGAATGTATGCTTTGGTACCCCTTAACAACGGTGGTGCCGGTCCTTTGCCCGAGTATAAGAGGAGGTATAACTTTTCTCTTTTCCTCCTTATTCTTATTAATTTATTTCCCATCCTTGATCTTCTAAGAATAAAGGAGTACCAAATTTGCAAAAACCACCCTCTTTGTTACACAGTAATAATGTTTTAGCCCCATTCTTATCCATAATGGCACCCAATATCCCGGTATACTCCGATCGTCTCACTTAGGTGTGACATCGGATCCAGTGTAACTGTATGGCCGGAGAGTTTGCTGTTGTGCAACAGCTCACTCACGGATATTAGAAGAGGTAGTGAGCATAGAGAGACGGCTGATATAGATAGTTTATCTTGTGTAGTTATGTTAATATTTAAAGTTTTGGCCTCATACACACAGCCTTTGGATTTTGAAACATCGATGAAGGCACGTAGCTCGTGTCCGTTAACGTACGTGTTGGTAATAGTAGCTTATAGCTCAGAAGATGTAAATAGCTCTATGTGTATTATACAAATTTAGATATAAATGAAAATAATTGGGTTCTTGAAGCAGTTAAAATAGTACAACGCTATATAAAAGTATACTAAAACATGTACTCTGTCAAATATTTTTTCCGAGCTACGAGGGTAATCGAACGGCGTGTAGCGAAATAAAACATAGTCAATGGGGCGCTAAAATATTTATACTCGAACCAGACAGTATCAAAATTTACTCAAATGATACTCCACAGCAGTATTTTACCAACTTTAATGAATGGGGGTGATACTTGGACATACAATATAAAAGTGCTGAATCACTTTATTCCTTATTCTTTCACACTGTTATAATGTATGAGAGAATAGAGAATAAAGCGATTTCGGGTGAACGTGAACGTATGGCTGATGTGTTCAGTAAGATAAAGAAGAACACTTGGGATGGTGTGTACGTGGAATGTGAACTTATGGCTCATGTGTTAAGTAAGATAAAGAAGAACACTTGGGATGGTGTGTACGTGGAATGTGAACGTATGGCTGATGTGTTAAGTAAGATAAAGAAGAACACTTGGGATGGTGTGTACGTGGAATGTGAACGTATGGCTGATGTGTTAAGTAAGATAAAGAAGAACACTTGGGATGGTGTGTACGTGGAATGAATGAATGAAGAAATACTAATAAAAAATACATATGATATACTGTTCAAATGTGAGTTGAAGGCGGGATAGAAGAAGACCAAGGAAAGTTTGGTTAGATCAAGTGAATTAAAATTTGGCATAAGGAAATTAAAGAAGCAGGAGAAATCATACGAACTATATGTGAAAGCGTTTGGATGTCGAAATGTGAAGTATATGATATGTGTATATCTGCCTACTCCAGCACGGAAATGGCGTGATGGCGTGTATTTATTTAAACTTAAACACACTTCCTCCTACTTACCAAGGACGTTCCAGATCGTTAAAAAACATTTTAAAATGTCAAAATAAAAACGTATTATAATTATCTTACAATTTGTATATTTGCACTTGCATAATTCGCTTCGTTGGTTTAGTTAAGAAGGTTTTACTTTAATGTGTTTTGTACAAAAATTGCAACAACGTTATAATGAAACAATTGACTTGTTTTTTTTTATTTATGGACGAAAATAAGAACAAAGTGTTTTTAAGAATACGCATTTTTACTGCAAAGGTGAATGCGAAAAGTTTCAACCCAATGTGAATGATACGCGTTGATCAAGTAAGCATTAATTACGTGCCAATCATTTTAAGATTTGTTATTCGCTTAAGTATAAAGTCAAATAACAAACAACTTATTAACTCTACTTCAAGATATTTTATTTATTCACTAAACGCAAGAAATATAGTATTATTACTCTATTCTATTCAAAGTGACCATCCCGATATTCACTAAACGCAAGAAGTATAGTATTATTACTCTATTCTATTCAATGTGACCATCCCGATATTCACTAAACGCAAGAAATATAGTATTATTACTCTATTCTATTCAAAGTGACCATCCCGATATTCACTAAACGCAAGAAATATAGTATTATTACTCTATTATATTCAAAGTGACCATCCCGATAATCGAAGTTCACAATATATAATGCGAGGCTTGGAGTACCATGAAGAAAATTATTTCCACAATATCGAAATAGCGATGCATTGTAGAACACTTGGACTAGTGAAAATAAGAATGCACATTCATATACTCGTACACTATGTGATAACGGAGAATTCTTTGATTAGAACTGTTTTATGAAACAACCAGACTGGCCTTTATGAATCAAATGGGAGAACAACGTGTAGAGTAAATGCCTTTGAATGTTCCTGACCGATGCGTCGGTACTTAAAAGTTTGGAAACGTCTCGGGAAATCAGTCCTGGGACTACAATTTCTGTAACACCACAGAAGGTAACTGGCAATACGGTCCATAAAAAATGGCACGTGTAATTAACTTGGGAATGATTAAGGTGTCCAAATGGCGCCAGGAACATAAACGTATACTTATAGATATTTTATTACACTTTCATTGTTTACAGTACGACCTGAGATGCTTTTTTGTCATGTGTTATTATTTTCCAACCAAACTTTCAAGTGAAAATCAGACTGAAATCCTTTTTAGGAAATCTGGGAATCGAGCCCACGACTCTCAGGCTGGAAGACAGGCTTCTTACCAACTAAGCCAGGTAGGTCATCTTACTTGTACTCTTGAAAATTGAAGAAAATATTGTATTATCCCGCAAATCAAGATCTTCATATGAGAAATTATATAAAATTATATTTTAACGACAAAAATTAAAAGATATAAATTTAAAAATTTAATATTCGTTAGATGTAATACAAAATAAAATCTAAGATATCATTCAAAATAAATAGATTCGTAAGATGTCACTTAAAACAAAAATACTCTTAAGATATAAATCAAAATCTATATATTGGTTTATGTAAGGTATCGTTCAAAATACAAATATTCGTTAAATGTCATTCAAAATAAAAATATTCGTAAGATATCATTTAAAATAAAAATTAAAAACCATTGATTTTTCTAAGAAACATTACGAAATAATACTTTTACATTTTCGCTTCATTACTAAAGAGGACAATCGACCTACTCGATAAATTAAAATTGATTGTTGATAATAATTTGAATATTATTTCACCAAAGGTTTGGTTCATTTACATAAATCGAATCTTAATATTTTAAGATTGGATCTGAAACTAATTAATTACACCAATCAATGAATGCAAATTCAGCCTTATAAATATGGCTATTTCAAATATAACAGGCCAATTAGAATAAGATGATAATTTCGTTTTTTTTTTGCATTTGGACATATTTGTTTATCTATGATTGAGAATCTTGTATTTGAAATTGTTTATGACAGAGGATATCACGACCATAGACAGTTCATATATTATAAATTAAATTATTGTGTTCAGTTTTTTTGTAATTTATGAAACTTTTTTATGTAATATATTTTAAGATTCAATGTGTTTCAAATTGTTCAGTAGGCCTTTTTTAATTATGAAATTTGATTGAAAGTGGTTGAAGGTGTTAAAAAAACATCCATGATGTCTCCGATCGGGCTTCTTCTATTTACACTGGGGTGATGTCTGATTGGGAGGGTTGTGCCAAATGAGTCCAGATATTTTGATAACATCTGTGATATAATTTGTTTTTTGTATAAATAATATGAAACTGATATATACATTTTATATTTATGCTATCAATAAACAAGATTATTATTAATATTAGACGATTTATCCGTACCACGCAGTTTCTTTTATAGGTATAACGTTTCTGAACTATTAAATTGTAAAATTATGCTTGTGTTTTATATTATATATTATATAAACCATTCTCGGGGCTAACTACTTAAAACTCCTATTTTATATCAATTTCCCAAATAAAAGACTACTTTCAAGACAACAATATCACCCCTACAAATCACCTGACAGCTGAATGTTAAAACTATAAAATTTTCAATCCCGACCACAACTCTACATCAGGGCGGGAATTAAATGAATGGATTTCAATTTTATCAATATTTATAGCGCGTGCCTCATTTTATTTACAAAAGCGAAACATATAGTGCGACATCTGTTATTACAAACCAGAACTATACGAATTATTATCCAAATATGTGGTATTTAGGTGAAATCTGTTTTTAGATTCCGCATTTATCTTGTGTTTTATATATTATATAAACCCTTAAAATTAAGGTTGTGTTTTATATATTATATAAACCCTTCGAACGACTTCAAGGTGTTCCGAATAGATCTGGGTAATTATAATAATAGCTATCATTATTAAACATGGTTTGTTTATAGTTTATAATCAAAAAGGGATTATCCGGAAATATAAATTGATGTGCTCATTTCTAAAACTGTCGTCATACTTATTTGTAAATCATATTATAAAGCCGCTTTAAAAATATCCTCCGGGGTGCTCTAACCAGCCCCATTGGAATTATCATCCTACGTAATTATTATACCACGATGATCTAAACAATAGCCCAAATATCAGAAATAGAAATATCGATGTCAATATTCTGCTCAATAGTAGACTTATTATTCATTATTGTCAT
This sequence comes from Odontocerum albicorne, assembly GCA_949825065.1. NCBI lineage: Eukaryota > Metazoa > Arthropoda > Insecta > Trichoptera > Odontoceridae > Odontocerum > Odontocerum albicorne. Next base: position 14,690,065 of record OX463856.1, read on the forward strand.
CTCGGTTAAAACTTACTTTCATACATCATTTTTTTTTAAATACTGCATATGAGCTAACTTTTGTAAACTAAAAAATAACTATTTGAGGTGATTTATTATAGTAAAACAGTGCTAAAAAAATGTTTTCAACAAAACATCTCTTATTTAGTGTGGACTTGAATGGTACTATTTTTTAAATATGGGGTTTGACCATTATTACCCCATTTATCTGGCTAGATATTTTACACCTGCAGGATTAATCTATGCTTTTTCGATAGTCAAAATAACAAAAAATATTGATAGAATTTTTTTGCATACATATCTACGTGCATGATTATAATGAAGTAAATCTATGAGAACAAAATTCTTTGACTATTTGAGTCGGGAGTACAAATATGAAAATTGGAGCATATAACATCACCTGGAAATATGTTTCCAATAAATGCACACTTTTATAACACAACTACTTAAAAAGCTAATTTTAATTGTGTGGAAGTCCTTTTAAACATTTTGTTCATGATAACCTAAGAAACATTTTTAAGTGCCTAAAAGAAGACGCAAGTCAAGCGCATTTATTGTAATAGTTGAATATAGTACAACCTGGTGGATTAATTACCATATGGCAATCTTTCCGAACAACCAGAAAAATGTTAAAGAAGCCTACGTTGTTAATTTGACTGGAATCATTTTAAATAAAAGTGATTACTAAAGGGAATCAAACCTGTAGCCCCCAGTTGGAAGACATGAGAATTACAAACTAGACTGCAAATGTCACATTGTATTTGAATAAATTTTATTCAAATAACTTACTTGGAAATTGTTGAAAAATTATGTCACTAAGCGGTAGTAGAGTATAAAATCCAATGAAAATAAGTTTGAAACTGAGTAATTAAGGAAGGTAAGAGATAAGATTTATCAAGTAAAATATAAACGCATCAATGATAAAACATAATAATTGAGAATTCAAGCTAGACTATGTCACAAAATATAAGCATGGTTTTGTTTATCAATAATATTGTAGTTAGTAAGATTTTTTTACAAAACGCTAGTGTACCAGAATCGGACAGATTTCGCTTTCAAGCCGCATTTTACGTCGATTTATACATTGGCGCTTGATAGCTATAGCTGCTTTACATAAACTCCTAAGGCGCTGTACACAAGATTTATCACAAATTATTCGCAATATTTATGTATCAATATTGTCTATTTAAATTCTCCGTTTATTTTGTAAATACATTGATTAAATTATGATATTTATAACTGGTAGTTAATTATTTTAAATTTCGCTAGTTTTAAATTATATTATTAAATTGAATAAAAAGTAAAATGAAAATATCATCAAATTTGTTACACAAATAAGTGCATATCACACCTTTTTTAAACATTTTCAATGCAGATCATAACACTTTTCATAGATACTATGATTAATATTTAATACGCCTGAGGAAAAATCCAGGATTGAATACATTCATGTTGCAATGTCGTTGTTGCAAGGTGATATAAAAAGCAAAAGAAATATTTGTTTTCCTGAAAATATTTATTGAAACTTCATCATAATGACAAACTTTTTTAAAGATTTTCTGCCGTCAAATATTTTATTGATGCACACGTGTATATTGCGAGTTTATACTTCAGTTAACTTTAGATTAATACGGCACCTGATCGAATTTGGTTTCTTCTGCGTATATAGTCTACCTCTTGTTTTCCCCTAAGTCATGTTGATGTTGTAATAATTGCTTTGAATAAATCAACAAATACGCTCAAGGGATAATACCCATAAAACATGAATTTTATTTCTCGTCAATCACAACAAATAAAAGCATTATCTACTATCAAAAAACAACTTAGATTTATTTGGACATACTCGTATAGTCCAAGAAGAAAAATAAGAGATCCATCAACTGATATTGAAAAAGAACATTCGAGATCGGGAAGTAGATGCATCTCCTAGATTAAGAACTCGTGACAATGGTTTTATTGTAGTTTCAAACTTTTAATAAGAGCTGCTGCTCCAAAAATCAACATAGCCATGATGAGATTCGACCTCCGATGTGGAGAATAACTTTAAAGAAGAAGAATTTTGACGCTAAATGTTAATCGATTGTTTACGTCACCCCAGCTCCACACGTAAGATGCGAATATATTTTTTATCTTAGAATAACGAGAGTACATATGTATGTTACATCGTATTATTATTGCGAACCTGGGACAAAAATGTTGACTTTTGATATAGTGCATTATGAATGCACAACCTGCTTTCACCATAAATTGCTTTTACCAGCGACGACTTGTGAAAAACATTTTTTTAAATGGTATCTAAAAATTGTTCGGTAATATCTACTACTTTTACGACTTATTTATATTAGGTGAGTTTTTTCTTCACATAACACTGGATTTTTAATGTATTTAAGCTTTTGAATTTAAAAAATCAAACTAATATTAGATATTCGATATTTCGATGTGGCGAGCTGAGTAGCATTTTTGAAGTGTATTATTATGTCGATTATTTCAAAAACGTCATTCGAAGGATTCGCGCAAAGAGAAACATTTCTAGTAATTAATGTATTCATATAATTAAGACGTCCGGAAAATAGTTTCGTATTTTTAAGTCAAATTAAATCGTGGTTTTTTTATATGTTCAGTAACTCATCAATCTCTCGTGTCGTAAGAACGCTTGTTATTCTCGATTAAAAAAAGCCTTGATTTGATAGCATTAATCGTAATCGACTTTTCAGAGCCGGCACCATTTTCGAGTGTCGTACCACCATAACTGATTTAAAAAAATCACATTTGACACAATCACTTACTGCATTCTCACCATGGGCCATATATTATATATATTTTTTGGCTTGTATGGCATTTTTCCTTTAACGGTAGTAAAAAAGCATGAAGCACCGAAAAACAATTTATTTTGATACCCGAAAAGAACACTCAAGCAATTTGGATAAACATTGGCCGAAAAAACGCCTTAAACGTGCAACACCTATGGAATGAACACACCATGATACATCCGGGAAAGACAAAATTGTTTTCCAAATAACCTATTATTTTTACGGTACACAATAAAAACGTTTTAAAACTTCATTAGACAATTTTTAACATAGCATGGAACTTCATGTTTTCCTCCATACGTTTTGATCAATGGTGAAAACCAATTTGTCATTGATATACGTCAATATTTTCGAAATAGGCACTGAGCTCGCAGTTTCCTATCGCACATTTCATAATACTACCGCGTGTGAAGAGGCAACAAAAGTCACACGCGTCTAGCGCGCGAGTATTGTAGCTCGGTAATTTCTAATACCTGGAAACTTTTTTTGGGTACCATCGAAAATTAAACCCAAAATCCCCAGGTGGAAGTCAAACGTCTTTCCCACTAGGCCGCAGAGATTGATAGGTTATTTGCATATTAAAGAGTAATTCGACATGAATGCACATATCAAGTATATATACTTTATGTATTTGACCATAAAATATACTTTTTCAATGCAATAATAATACACGTGTATATTCATAAAAAAATCCAAAACAATGATCAACATTGATCATCCTGAGAAACTATTTCATATAATATACGAGTATAAGTGACTTAGTCCATAGAAATCTGATAGCCGCCACTGGGTATATCCGATGACAAGATACATGCATGCCTGTGGTACTTTAGAGAACCTGTAGGGGTAGTCAACTTTTTTCAATGTGAATCAATTCATACTTTTGGTGTATACTGTTGGTATTTTTTTTATTTTTAGAAAAATATTTATAAATCCTTAGTTAATACCAAATTATTTATCGAAAATCTTTACAAAATCATTGAAAGCGATGAAGCATCGAATTAGTGTAGATACAATTCCGAATATGTTTATAAATAATGACTCAGTATAAGTTAAATTTACGCTAGATTTGAAAAGTGACTCAACAAATTGATTCCGGATTCAGTGGACTTTTTACCGATAGATAAGGAAAAAAATAACAAAGTTGTTTTTCGTCTAGTGAATCATAATTTTTAATGACCATAACTGCTATTGTCAAGATATTTAAAGAACAAGTTACTTGTTTATGGTATACCAAATCTTCTTTTTTGGATACATATTCAAAGATTTTTTTACGTAGATGCATATAAAATTAATTTAAGATGACATATTAAATACAAATTTAAAAACACAATCTCTGGTGAAATAAAATCCGAATGGGAAACAATTCCTGAAAATGCAACAAAATAATATTTCTAATAGAGATTTAATTATATATTTATAATTAATTCGAAAATCTGTTGGTGCTTAGGGTCCAAATTTACAGTCTGACCTTAACACTAAATACTAAATCTTAACAATTTCCAAACAGAAAAAAATAGTATTCATAACTGAATTTCGTAAAAAATTTTCGTACCTTCCTGAAATAAGGGAGGTTCGTTGTTTCATTTTAAAGTTTAGAGCATGTGATATCCGACTTAATACACTCGTAAATCACGGAATTTTAAGGCTAGAAATAAGTATTTATTATAGATCAGAATATGAATTTGGATCTAAATGTTTTATATATTTTACACATATAGTATGTACAGATACATCCACATGTCGTAGAAGTAAAATAACAAATCAATAAAATCTTGAAATAAAAAACTACTAGTAATATATCTTAGTCCACGCCTTGAGTACCCCTGTTTTATAAGATTCGTCCGTTTTATTGTCTCTTTATATTCTGTAATGCGTTCCTATATGGAAACGGTCGGACCCATAAATATGAAGGCTTACACGGAGCCCATCCATGTTGACGTGACCTGCTCTTGTTGCCTGCCTTGATTGTGCATATCTCCAAATGGTAAAACATCTTCTTCATCTTCTGGAATCTGATTTTGATCGTAAGTTATTAACACATATTATGTTACCCAATGCTGGGAAATTGTATAGTACTCGTAATCGATGTAGTTACAATTAAGAACATTCTTCTAAGATCAAACTTTAGTGCTTCTGGTGATTTATAAAATGCTAATAATCATTTTTGGATACATTGAGATACATTTTTACATCACTAAATCTATGATACCCTCAACTCAATAACCAAAATCGGCAACTTTGACGCATTGAGGATGATAGATTATACCTCCAGATTGAGTATGTTAGTTATCAGTTCTCACGTGGATGACAAACACCAGAGTGTATATTGATTTATTGAGTGCCAAATATTGCGCTTCACACAGCGTACATTTTTGACGGTTCAAACTCAAAATTCTCAAGAAGAGGTCAAAGTTCTAAGAAAACCTGCAGGTTTTATTTGCTATAGCCTTTCGTTGGGCAATATCTAACGGCGTTTTTGTGATACTTAAAAGCGCAACAAAAATACATGTAATGCAGTATCAAAGTAAAACGGTTCTCAAATGAATCGACCAGGAACCGAACGTGAGACGCCCTCTTAACTTACGCGCATATTAACCATTAGATCACGGCTGCTGACGAAACTCGTATTATCTTAGACTGAGAGAATTCCATATTTTCGTTATATTAAACTTTGTTGTATACAGTACAGCCTGGTGGGTTTATTGCCATATGACAACCTCTTCCAACCATCAGAAAGTTATTTAACCACCAGTAGGCGAACCCGTGTTTTATGTGTAATATTTAGCAAAGAATAACTTATTTTATTTGGTATGTCCATTTGGTCGAAGAATGTTCTCTTGATCGTCCCCTGTCAACACTTCCAGTCACTACGAGCTTTTCAAAATATTGCTTCGTCTTCTTGCGACGTGTTTAAAGTAGGAAAAATTCTTCTATTAGCATTTTGTTAACAGCCTATCATTGACATTTAAGTCACAGAAAATGACGATGTGTAGTTTTTTTCCAAAGAAGCATAAAGTTGAGAAGTCTAAGTGGTTATACACATATACGGTTAAAATTCATCGAGGAAGGACGATGTGAGTTATGACGCGATGCCATTGATTGGCGTGTTGTTCCTGACTGTTGCATTAGAGCTCAGAAACAGAAGCCTGGAGATACATCGTGAAGTCAATCATAGATTTCGATAGTCTGTAGCACCATAAAATAAGGAGGAAGGATTTATACGAGCCACGTTCGTTGTTTCTCTTCTAGCCCCGCTTCTCTTGGTGCGATTCCTTAGAATGGTAGCACTCCTTGAGGAAATATGCAGTAAAATAGTTGAAGTCATGCGAGTTTTGTTAACGTGTATTTCTCATTTGTTACTTTTCTTTACTCAATATAAGCATTAAGTTAATTCATAGTGCGTACGAAGCAATAATCTAAGCTGACAATGTTACATTTCCGCTTTTAAAATATAGCTTATTGCCTTGAACGACATTTTTATCCATCTACAACTGACATAATTTATTATTTATTTAAGAATGTGATATGTTCTATCCAAGTACTTACTGGAAGTACATTTAAAAAAAATACCTGGAATTGAACATTTCCATGTAAGAGCGATCTGAAAGGTATTATTTAGGTAGTTGAAAAGCATAGGAAAAGCACAGAGCAACACCCCAGACAGAAAGTCAGTTGACTTTTTGTTAACGTCCTATAATAATAATTACTGGTTAGACATTTACGAAACACGTTAATGAATAATTTCATAAGAGCAAATAGTTCGCTAAGAGCGTTTTGTATTTATTTATCGATATATACGTAAGCTTCTTAACTCAGAGGTTAACTAACCCTTCGAGAACCACTGAATTTCCACAAGAAGGTCGTTCGCCTAGTATTTAGGGATATAAGGGGGTACCTATGACTTCGGTTATATCTATTATTTAACAAAAGGAACATGCCGTTGTGCTCCGATCGTATCACTTCAGTCTGCCATTGAATCCAGTACAGCCGTGTGGCCGATGAGTTTTCTAGTGTGCAATGGTTCACTTTCTTAAAGGAGAGAAAAAAGAAAGAAACAAAGCTCCATAGCACAGCATCGCTTTCCAAACTGAATTGACGTTGGAATGGCGAAGGGATCTTGGATTACGAGGTCCAGCAACGAGGACTACTTGACTCTGAGTATCATTAACTTTATGCATTATTTTTTTTTTTAATTATACCACTTATTTACATCGCGATCTTTTTATCCAAGATCCATGGGTAAGACGACATCTGTGATCTATTTAGTAAGACGCATATCTTTTGACCCGAGGGGTATGAATTAGATTCCCACTGGTACCAAATTTCATTCAAAATAATTCAAGTCTGGTTTTCACTTAAGGATTTTATAATATTCAAGTATTTCTCGTTGATTGTAAGAGATTATGACACGACAATAAATCTGTTAGGTTGTACTGTATATAAAAAAGTTGAATAAAAAAATGTTTGACGTTGAATAGTGAGATGTTGGAAATGAATATTTAATATCCGAATATTTTCATCCCCAAAGTGCTATACACTTAATCGTTAAATATTCATTCGATAACACATGAATTTCATTATAAAAAGTATTTTTTTGTCATAAAAAAAAGCTAAATAATCGGTTTACGACAGGATTTAACGACATTATAATTGTACAATAAAATTTGACACATTTGTTAATAAAACTTGATATAAGGATAAGAGCTGCTGTTGAATTCGTTTAAGTATGTTAAAAAAATTTATATTTTAATTTCTGTTTATTTTTCTTTAATTAAAGAAAAACATATAAATGATTACCATTATTACATAGTTTGTGTTCTTTTCAACACTTGAACTGAGGCTTTTATTTTAAACGATTTTTGCCTTCAATGCAAATTTAAAAATTATTTGTGTTTTTTTTTTCGAAAACTTCACGGTGTCAGAGATGAACGAATTTCATAAATAATCTTCATCAAACCTCTTAAAAATTACAACCAATTAACTTAAAATGTTTAGCCAGTGTGAATAATTTTTTACTCGCTCTGTATTATTTTATTGTATAATATTTTAAATTAATCTAATTAAAATTTACAGGGGTTGTCCGTGAGACTACAATTCCTACGAATAAAAGTAAAACGAGGAAGGTCAAAATGAAACTATGAGTTAAAATAAATACATTTATAACTTGGTAATTAAAATTAACAACTTCTAGCTTGAAACGTCCCCACTATACTATTTCTAAAATTATTTTTAGATTTCAGAAAAAAATGTGTGTCAGCAATAAGTTAGATTCATTTTAGGAGCTGTCTGAGAAGGTGTATGTATGTAAAAGAAGCGAAATATGTTTGTCGAGATAGAAAAGTTTAGCACCCTATCTCTGTTGATCGCAGTATGGAAACGGCGTTGTATATTTCAATTCATAAGTCTATATTGTATATTTCAATTCATAAGTCAATTCAATTCATAAGCTTGCATAGTAAAAGACGGGGATTGCAAACCTAAACTTAGAAGAAGAACTGTGATGACACTAATCTCAATGACAAAACTGCAACAAATACGGAAGGATTGAACCATTTTAGTAGCAAACAAAAAAAGGCTAACACGTGCCCTGGGCTTCATTATCTTGTATTAGTGGAACCTGGACACAGATGGCTTAAATGAGAAAAAATCTGAATACATTACAGATGCGATGTATGAAAGAGGTGAGGATACCTTGAGTAGCGCGGCGCACCAATGTATCCATTATGCAACAACTTGGGATCCAGGGCAGTACTCCGATTCTTTAGCCATAGTTCCGGATTCAATTTCTATTGCTATCAAGATTTTTTTTAAACATAGTTCCAATCAGGGTTTCACTTAAGATTTGTTGAACACCTTTCTGGTTGGTTGAAATAGATTGCCACATGGCATTAAACCCGCCAAGTTATACTATATACAACAAGAGTGAAACATAATACAATATTTTTAAAGCAAAAATAAAAATTCGCTTATAAGATCTCTTTACCTCTTGTTCAGAACCGCTGCCTTAATTATTGTCAAAGCTAAATATTTTTAATTTTACCTCCCAAGGTGGTTCATGGCAAGAAAGAAGTTGCAGGTCACAGGTTATTCGAGTTTTGTAGAGACTCGAGTTCCTCAACCTCCTTGGACAGCTTTTAATGCTTTCGTTGACCCCGGACTGAGTTTTTGAGAATATTTGCGAAACTGAAGTTGAAGACATTAATCTTTTTTTATATTTTCAAAAGTTAAAGCGCGTTTTATTATAATGTTGACATTAAAGAATTATTATTTGTCATTTGGATGTTTGTATTCAAAGACGGTACAACATTTATATTTTAAGTTACTCAAACAAAGCAGAAATTTCTTGGATTCATTTAAAAAAATATTTCTAAGCATTTCCCTTATTTATATTAGATATACAAACTAGAAAATAATGTTTCATACTTTTTCAATTAATATCACGTCACCCTTTACTGTTCAAGCCATTGCACCTACATTGGTTTGATTCAAACTGCAACGTAAAATTATTATATCTCACTGCAATGGCATAATGCATTAAGCCAATTCTACATTTTATTTTATTCCCTGTCCCTCCCATCTCCAAGTCGTTAGTGACGTTGAAAAGCAGTTTTGTATTGTTTTTTTATTTCATGTCTTCATTATCTACTTTGTTATGACTTTGTTATTGTACTATTTTTTTCTTTTTGTGTGTATGTTTTAAAAACATATCAACCTGCACTTGTAACTAACTATTTAGCTCTTGTATATTTGTTTAGAGGAGCTTGCTGCAGGACTATCAACCCATTGATTTTACCTTCGTGGAAAGTATTCAATTTATAAAATAAAAAAGATGTAGGTTCATATAACACACCAGTTAAGTGACAAGAACCTCACCGATTGCATATCATAAATGGTGGTGATTTATTTATTCAAAGGGTCAATTGACCCTTTTGACACGAAAATCCAATAACAATTAAAAAATAAAATCGTCATGTCAGCAGCGTTAAATAATAGAATAAAATACAAAGCCAGTATACCAGCCCAACATAATATTAAAAAAACTCATGCCCTTTGATTGATTGATCTTCGAAGTTTTACATGTAAAATGTGGGATTTACATTATTGATGAAGAAAAAAAGTGATATAATAGTCTATCAAGGTGGATAGTAAAAGCAACGTAAAAATGGAGAGTGGTGAACTACAATAAAAAGCCAAACGTCAAGCTTTGCTAGAGTTTAATTAAAGTCCGTGATCGAAAAATCGTTGAACAAGCGATATAAGACTATAAGGTCGTGGCTAGAAAGTTAAGGAAGTTGTATAGAAGGGTCAATACTATACGTGCGCATTTCACCGGTTTCTTACATTCCACCTTTTTGCAAATTCTGAAAAATGGATTGTATTTGATTTGATGTTTCTGTAAAAGGTTATTCAAAATATCGTCAATAGCCCCGATATATTGACTCAATTTGATTTCCGCACTTTTACTAGAAACCCACGAAACCTTTTCAATGTGTCAATGACAATTTGCTTATCACAGTTGTTTGTTATGATTCATTAATCGTATAATGGAACGACTGGGTAAATCCATGTCTGGTTTGGTGGATATCTTTGATGTAGATGTTGTTGCGTTCTGGAGGGTCATTTTCCGACATTGTCTCAGTTCTTGACTAGAATTCCATTTTATCTGTAGTAATTTTTTTTGTAATTTGTCCTATAATTTGTATTCTCGTTGCCCTAATAGAGATTTATTTCGTACTATGGTTTTATTGATTGAATTTAATTCATTGTTTTTTTTTTACTTTTCGTGTTGTAATATACATTTGTATTTTCATGCATCATATTTTGAAAGATTTATGTATCCTTTTTTTGGAAGGCTATGAATACATTATCTTTTGGAAGGCTATGAATACATTCTCTTTTGGAAAGTTATGAATACATTATCTTTTGGAAGGCTATGAATACATTATCTTTTATTTTGAAATTGTTGCTGTGATGTAAGGAGCACTCAGTGTCGTTTAGTTTGGTCAGTGAATACATTATTTCCAACTTCTAAAGACGACACTTTAAGAGAAATGGTACAAATGGAGTCGCCCCTTAGAGTGACTCTGGTCTCAAAACGGTGCTATAGAAATTGTTTGATTGATTGATTGATTGACCTGCCAAAGTTTGAACAACATTAAAAGATGTAAAATCCCACGGTGACACACAAATACATAAATTAATATCCCTTAACAATACTCCCAGACTAGAAGTGATTAGGAGTGACTAAAAAGGTTTGTACTCGTATAGCGTACGAAACTACCAATTTGACACAACTGAATGTTATTATATGACAATCAGTCCATTATCTGCAGCAGACGTTTCCAGTATTCCGCTCAGACTGACAATGCACTCGCAGACAATGCCAAACAGGAAGCGGTTACATTCAAATCACTGTAAACGGACATAGACCACGATCCGTGTCGGCAATAACCAATTATTATTACTATTAACCGTCTCGTTGGGATATAATGGAATTAGTTCAAAATTACATCATGAGCTTTTTTTATATGATAATACAATCCGTCTCTCTCCATTATGACATGTTGTGTTGTTTTATTTTTGTTCCAATTAGATTTGTTTTTACAAATCGTGATTCGGATAATTGTTGTGACTCAATCTGAACGTTGCGCCAGTTCCTTGAAATGTAAGGGAAAGTGAAATACGCGCAAATTTGTGCACTAAACTTACAAATATATTTATTAAAACATTTGTTGATATTTAAGCCCCAGTTGTTTGACTAAATGTTATTGGTTCGTCACAATCGTTGCTCCGTTACTAACTGTTTCGTTAAGCATCAATTTCGAATATGAAAATAGTCGCCATACTTGTGAAGGACTCGTGATGTTTGATCAAACAATCTGACCTGAATTACACGAACATACCATTATTGATATATTCAAATTATTACATGAATAATAATAGAAATAAAAAAAAATTAGTGTAAGGATAGAAAGATGGTGACTGCGGTCATTAGATTAGGAAGTTTCCCGCATCTGCATGTGCTTAGAAAAACATATTTGGCAAGAAAACCACGGAAAACTTACTAAAGGAAGACGAGCTAACAAAACGGCACACGCTACCCGATATATTATACTAGCTGCAACCCGTGAAATATTCACATAAGTAAAACAAATTCTACATTTATGAAAATATATATATCCATAAATATAGAATTTGTTTATATGTATCATTTATACATCGTCCCCTTTTACACCGGTTCAAAAATTGTTAGCTAGGTATTTAAAATTCGTTCAGTTATCACGGACCCACCGAGATTCAAATTTCGAATTACTTTCGGAGAGAATCCTCTTGTATTCAAAATTCAGTTCTCGTATTCTTTCTTTGACGACAACCATCGTACGGGTTTGGCCTATTTATATTATGATTTAATACGTAGACAAATATCGATCCAATTGAAGAGAAACCGAACTTAAACCAAATACAAAGATTCTTTATTTATTAAATTCATAGCGATAATAGAAGTTTAGGGGGAAATTGTCATGTTTTTAAGAGAAAAATAAATGTTGGAAAAAATCACAAATAACAAAGAAAGGAAATAGGAATAGATAATACAATTAGGAATGAAGATTTTGAAAAGAGATAAAGTATATAAATAAATTTGACAACTGAACCAACTATCAGTTAAAATGTTGGATAGAGTCCAATTCATCCTTTTTCAGTAAATGAATTCGTTTGTATTTATTATAGCAATCTTTTCCTATCTCGTTCTTAATTACTAACGGTATTTATGGGATTATTGACTTAAGCCCAGCCATGTGCCTATTTTGTTTTTCGTAGATTCACGCTGAGCGCGTATTATTTATTACCAATAACATGAAAGTATACAATAAATCTTCATAGGTAAGGTCCTATTTTCAAGGATTATAATTTTTGTATTAACGGTTCATCCATATTATTTACCGAAGGCTTACTGTAGTCAAGTGTGTAGCATGGGTATGACGAACCTGCGGTCTCTGAGCTGATCACTACTTCTTTTACTAAAATCCAATTACAATTAGCTTTCTTTACGTATATTTGCTCTCGGATTTCACGCATCGTACATATGTATACATATTGCAAAGACAAGATACTTACCTTGATGCATTTTCATCGTAAGAGCAAGCGAAATATGTAGAGTTGATGCATTTGAAATATGCTGCTGGAGAAGAATGTTAATAATCCCATGAACGGCAATGTAAACTAATTCATCCATTATCGAAGAACTGAGAGTGACCCACAGATTAGCGACAATATGTCTACGACGAGTACCCTGATTCGTTGGATACATTACTCGTGGCCAATGATGTAGTTTGTTGAAGCTTGCGGTCACTGGAAGTGTGGAAGCACGGCGCACAAGACGAATAGCCTCAATGCGTTGGACTGCTCAAGTGAGAGACGCAGAATGACTACTCTTAACAGCTGATCTTTGAAATGTGGAATGTAAGAATGAATTGAGAGGGATCGTCAGAGGCTATCATGTAAGTCACGATACTCAGTCGTGAGTTACATGACAGGATGGATGCACGTATATTTATTTAGAGCGAGTTCGAGCATTAATATTTTTTTCAAAATATATTTAAAATTCGGCGTGTGTGTGAATACAGAAATATAAGATGTTAAAATACATATCAAAACACTAACATAATTAATATGAATTGCTGTCGAAATGTACAAGTACTTGTAGCTCAACAAAACTGTACAAGTATATTTCATCAAAATACATTTTTCCCAATCTTTCCATTCCCTGAATGAATGCAGCAGCTTCTGGTAATATTGGACTTAGGTGAGGAAGAGAACCTTCTGGGCCAAGGTGTGGAGAGAGAGAAATAACATAATGAACACAAGAAGTCACAATAACGATTGTTGTCAAGCCATCTCGCTGACACCTGGGGCCACGTCACTTTTGGGTGGAAATATAAGAAATGGATTGAACTAGAAAGGAATGGTTATGACCTAAGTGATCAGCTTCTTCAGCATTGATGGAATGGTCAAGAAGCAGTGGGTTTTTTTTATCATCTTCATGGTGTGGCACCTTGCCATCATTCCATTCCTCCTTGAAAAGATCTACATGGGGAATATTGAAGTGAAGATATTTTATGAATATTGAAGTGAAGGTATGATGAGAAGTGAATGGAAGGAGACTGTTGGAAGAGATTTAACTGAGGGAAAGGGGAGACTATGAAAAGCAGAAGAGTACATGAACAAATTATGCGTTAGGAATGTATCCTTTGGAAGACGTGCTGTACTGTTATCGTCTGGATTACAGAGTTAACCATCTTGTTGAAGTGCAACGAATAAACGGGCCGGGCTACTTCGATTACCCTTTGAAGTGGCTGGCTCTACAGCATATAATAAACTTCATCTGAAGTGTAAGTAGGTTTATGGCAAAAAACTTTCAAAATGATTCTTAAATTCACATAATTTGAAACGTGTTACATACCATGTAGGCGTCTTTGGGGTGATCTCTGGATACTTAATTGTGTTAGAAAAATAAATAAACTTTAAAAGCATAAATGCCAAGATATACAGATGAGAAGAAAAATGAAACAGTGTGCATAGTTAGAAGAGTCAAGAAGTGGTTCTATCTGCCTGCTTTAAAGGGTATGGCTTAATGGAGCACAAATGTTTTATCTAATTTATAATTTTTCATATAATTATAAATATATAACAACGACGAAAAAAAATTGGTAGGACAAAGTTAATGAAAGAAAGGAGTAAAAGAAACAGAGTGAGATGTACGAAACGATGTATGGAAGTGGAGGAGGCTAAGGAAATATGTATCTCTACCTAACACAACAGGGAAATGGCGTTTAGGTATGTACGTGTATGTATGTTATTATATTTTATCTTGTAAACTCTTCAATATTTATCTATTGTACTCGTATTATACAATATTATATTCAATTAATTGGTTTTATTATATTATAATATAAAATTAATTAATTTTGCCTGTATTCATTTCCTTGTATAACATTCATTTCATAATGAAAATACTCTTGTACTCGTATTTCGTATTATATTATTTTATCCCTGTCCTTAGAGGAAGAGAAACATTTAAATCACATACGAAACACAATCTCCCTTATCTATACCTCGTTAACCGAGATCTGAGGACAATAAAGGCTTTAATTTAGTTTTGCTACAATTCTTCATGAGAAATAAGCTTTGTCGTTTGTTTGAAATTGATGGTACATGATAATAAATACAATGTACATGGAGACATTTTAATCTTTTACGTGTGCAGTTTCTTTCTCCTTGATTATGTTGATTGTGTAGGCTTTTTTGTGGCTACAATTCAGCGAATGGTCTTTGTACACTGAAAGTTATAGTGTCAACATTTTTTGTGTCTACAATTCAGCGAATGGTCTTTGTACATTGAAAGTTCTAGTATCAACATTTTGTGTATCTACAATTCAGCGAATGGTATTTGTACATTGAAAGTTCTAGTATCAACATTTTTTGTGTCTACAATTCAGCGAATGGTCTTTGTACATTGAAAGTTCTAGTACCTATCAACATTTTTTGTGTCTACAATTCAGCGAATGGTCTTTGTACATTGAAAGTTCTAGTATCAACATTTTTTGTGTCTACAATTCAGCGAATGGTCTTTGTACATTGAAAGTTCTAGTATCAACATTTTTTGTGTCTACAATTCAGCGAATGGTCTTTGTACATTGAAAGTTCTAGTATCAACATTTTTCGTGTCTACAATTCAGCGAATGGTCTTTGTACATTGAAAGTTCTAGTATCAACATTTTTTGTGTCTACAATTCAGCGAATGGTCTTTGTACACTGAAAGTCCTAGTTTCAACATTTTTTCTGATCCACCATATTCATTACCATTACACCATGTCTCAATTGGGAGAGGCAGAGATAAGATACCTCCACTTCATTCTATCGTGGTATATTTATTTCACTTCTACTACGTCCATGCACCTCATCGTGCATACCCTCTCACAGGAAAGAGTGAAAACACTTAATAATAATTAAGGGTTTTCACTCTTTCCTGTTTCAATACTGTATTCTCGTGTATTCTAAACCTCTCATATCTTATACGCTATTTTTATTAGTACATACTACTTTTATTAGTTTTCTATATTTAATGTATTTTTAATTTTCCTGGTGTTATGTGAATATAATTAAATTAAATATATTTTCTGTTTAAGCATGTTTTTTTTTCTCGTATTATATTTGACAACACTTTTGTTGTAAATTTCTTTTGTGTGGCAATCTCTTCCAACCATCAAGAAAGATTTTTAAGAAACCTAAACCCTCTAATATTACCCAAAACATCCGAACTAGGTGTAGACGTAGTGAAGAGCGTGGTCGGGAGGCAAAATCATCTTCGATCCCAATAATTGACCCTTCGGGATACTCTCTGTTTATCGTCGCACGTGTTCGCTACACAACCGCACTTGAAGATATAACCGTCGCACACGCCTACCGCGTTCGAATATTGTTACCAGACGAACATTTTAATCGAACTGGATTTAAAAGTAAAATTACCGACTCGAACCCGCGATCCTTGAGCTGGAAGACAAGCGTCTTTCTGATTTCACCACAGAGGTTTTTTATGATGTTGGAAAAATATTGTTTCAAAAATATGATACTTGTATTAGATAAAATCCCCAAATATTATATGTGGAAAATTAACGATATAAAACCTGCGAGCTTTTCAATACGTATATATCGTACATCAAAGTTAATGTAACAAAACATATTCCAATTAGCAATTCCGGGAATAATGTGACAATATTTTTCACAAAATCAAATGACAAAGGCGAGTTTATGTTTCCAATGGAAAAATAATGAGGTGTTACAAAAAATTTAAAAACATATATTTTGAACAGACTATATAGAATATAAACATTTTCCGTGGTCTAGATCAGTGGTTTTCAACCTTTTGACACCCGCGGACCGGTTAAAATAAGATTAATATTTCCCGGACCGCTAATTCAGAAATAAAAACTATTATTTATATAGTACATATTTTGTTTATTCGTTTTTAAATATTATATTAGGTCCTTACATATGAAATTGGCGTTTTGCCGTACTGGCAACTTTGATCTCAAATATCTTCTCTTTGGTTAGGAATTCCAAATTCAAATTTATACAGCTATTTACTCAAGTATTTGTGTTTCGAAAATTATAATTCATTTGTTTTTTCCTCAATTGTTTTTTTTCTTTGCGTCACTCAGTTTACAAAATGGAAAACTTGAAATATCGCGTTATTTACGAGTACGAGTTCCACCGTGGCACCAGTGCTGCAGAAACGGCTCGAAGGATTAATGATGTGTATGGCGACGGTGCCGCAAAAGAAAACACAGTGCGTTTTTGGTTCCAACGTTTTCGTTCTGGAAATTTCGACCTGCAGAACAAGCCCGGTGGACGGCCGGAGACCAAAGTTGATAATGAAGAATTGAAGGCTATTGTGGAAGCGGATCCATCGCAAACCACGTCCGAGTTAGCTGCAGGCTGCGGTGTTAGTAATAAAACTGTTTTAATCCACTTGAAGCAAATTGGGAAGGTGAAAAAGCTTGAAAGGTGGGTACCTCACGAATTGAGTGAAGCAAATCAACAAACGCGCGTTGACTGCTGCGTTGCATTACTCAACCGGCACAATAATGAAGGGATTTTGAATCGAATCATTACCTGTGATGAAAAGTGGATCCTGTATGATAATCGGAAGCGCTCATCGCAATGGCTGAACCCTGCCGAACCAGCCAAACTATGCCCCAAGCGAAAATTGACTCCAAAAAAGTTACTTGTGAGCGTTTGGTGGACTAGTGCTGGTGTCGTTCACTACAGCTTTCTTAAATCTGGCCAGACGATTACGGCAGATGTCTATTGTCAGCAACTGCAAACCATGATGGAAAAGCTAGCTGCTAAACAACCGAGGCTGGTTAATCGCTCTAGGCCACTGCTGCTTCATGATAACGCTAGACCACACACTGCACAACAGACGGCTACCAAATTAGAAGAGCTTCAATTGGAATGTCTAAGACATCCACCGTACTCTCCGGACCTTGCCCCAACAGATTACTATTTTTTTCGAAATTTGGATAACTTCTTGCAAGGTAAAAAATTCAACTCCGATGGGGCAGTCCAAACCGACTTCAAAGATTTTATTGATTCCCGTCCGAATGTTTTTTTTAGTAAAGGGATCGATGAACTACCTATGAGATGGCAAAAGTGCATAGATAGCAATGGTACATACTTTGATTAAATAAATATATTATATTAAAAAAAAATCAACTTTATGTTCCTCCCAAACAAAACGCCAATTTCATATGTAAGGACCTAATATTATAACATATATGTGTACATATTGCACATACAAAAAAAACATGAAACTTATGTTGTTAATTGAAATAATTAGAAACTTGTCAGGTTAATGCATTTTTAATAACATAATTTCTGAAAAATTTAATTAATTTCTGAAAAATTAAATAAATTTCGGTTTAAAAAATTAGTGCGATATCTGCTGCTGCATCTTTGCTAGAATAGTTGTTTACCGTGGCTGCAGTGTTGTTTCAGAGAGACGTAGCGCTGCATTGACATCCATTCGGTTTCTCTGTTTCGTTTTTATTACTGATATAGACGAAAAAAAATTCTCAAATGAATAGGTAGTCGAAAATGCGGACAATAATATAATGGCTTTATAACTTAAAGATGGACATTCTTCTTCGAGCGATATCCAAAACTGAGACAATGTTTGTATTTTATGTCTGGACAGCAGAGTTGTCATCAGAAGACAACTCTATGTTATTAGGTTTCCTTTCTCTTGAGTAGTAAGTGCGCATGATTTGATGTCTTCCATGAAGGGATTATTAATCAAATCGCTGCCTTTACGAGGATCCTCAATTTAAGAGAAATAGTGATTAAATTTTTGTACTAACACCCTTAAATGTTGACTTGTTATGTTTAAAATAAACTTCTGGTTGACGTTAGCAGCAATCAAAAAGTCTCGTAGAAGAGGAAACATTTATATATCTCTCTCCTGTACGCAACTATTTCAAAAAGAGAGTTTATTTTTAAATGCATCCATCTTATTTCTCATGGTAAATATAATAGGTCCTTACATATGAAATTGGCGTTTTGCCGTACTGGCAACTTTGATCTCAAATATCTTCTCTTTGGTTAGGAATTCCAAATTAAAATTTATACAGCTATTTACTCAAGTATTTGTGTTTCGAAAATTATAATTCATTTGTTTTTTCCTCAATTGTTTTTTTTCTTTGCGTCACTCAGTTTACAAAATGGAAAACTTGAAATATCGCGTTATTTACGAGTACGAGTTCCACCGTGGCACCAGTGCTGCAGAAACGGCTCGAAGGATTAATGATGTGTATGGCGACGGTGCCGCAAAAGAAAACACAGTGCGTTTTTGGTTCCAACGTTTTCGTTCTGGAAATTTCGACCTGCAGAAGAAGCCCCGTGGACGGCCGGAGACCAAAGTTGATAATGAAGAATTGAAGGTTATTGTGGAAGCGGATCCATCGCAAACCACGTCCGAGTTAGCTGCAGGCTGCGGTGTTAGTGATAAAACTATTTTAATCCACTTGAAGCAAATTGGGAAGGTGAAAAAGCTTGAAAGGTGGGTACCTCACGAATTGAGTGAAGCAAATCAACAAACGCGCGTTGACTGCTGCGTTGCATTACTCAACCGGCACAATAATGAAGGGATTTTGAATCGAATCATTACCTGTGATGAAAAGTGGATCCTGTATGATAATCGGAAGCACTCATCGCAATGGCTGAACCCTGCCGAACCAGCCAAACCATGCCCCAAGCGAAAATTGACTCCAAAAAAGTTACTTGTGAGCGTTTGGTGGACTAGTGCTGGTGTCGTTCACTACAGCTTTCTTAAATCTGGCCAGACGATTACGGCAGATGTCTATTGTCAGCAACTGCAAACCATGATGGAAAAGCTAGCTGCTAAACAACCGAGGCTGGTTAATCGCTCTAGGCCACTGCTGCTTCATGATAACGCTAGACCACACACTGCACAACAGACGGCTACCAAATTAGAAGAGCTTCAATTGGAATGTCTAAGACATCCACCGTACTCTCCGGACCTTGCCCCAACAGATTACTATTTTTTTCGAAATTTGGATAACTTCTTGCAAGGTAAAAAATTCAACTCCGATGGGGCAGTCCAAACCGACTTCAAAGATTTTATTGATTCCCGTCCGAATGGTTTTTTTAGTAAAGGGATCGATGAACTACCTATGAGATGGCAAAAGTGCATAGATAGCAATGGTACATACTTTGATTAAATAAATATATTATATTAAAAAAAAATCAATTTTATGTTCCTCCCAAACAAAACGCCAATTTCATATGTAAGGACCTAATATTTGCAGAGAATCCATGGAGAGAAGTATCAATCCCATTAAGAAGACTAAATATGTCCGCCATATATACAAGTTTGGGCCTCCATTTCCTTATCCAAAAAGTGTTCTAACAGGGCCGAGTTTCTCTCTCATAAAATGTTTTACTTCTTCCCTCAGTTCAAAAAGGCGTGAAGGAACCTTTCCTCTTATAGCCACCTCACTTCCGCGTGAAGAAGAAGATGTTGGTGTTGTGAATCCATGCTCTCGCAGAGTATCGTGAACAACCTGGAGTTCATGGCCCGATTACGAATTTCATTTATGATCTTCACCGCGTCATTCATCAATGTGTTTAGTTCTGGAGAAAGCTTCTTTGCAGCTAGGTGCTCTCGATGGATCATACAGTGAGAAGACAACATTTCTAGATGTGCAACAGCCTTTATTTTTGCAACTACACCTGCATGATATCCAGTCATGCTTGCAGCACCGTCTGTACACACTCCGGCGCATTTTCCCCATTCTCTTGAAAATACTCATCAAGAGCACTCAATATATCTGAACTAGTGGTCCTCCAGGCAAGTCAACGCGACAAAGAAGTTCCACCCTGAATTCATCAGCTTCATTATACCTCACGAAGCAAAGTAGAATAGCATGGTTGCTCGCGTCAGTTGATTCATCAAGTTGAATCGCAAAACATCTCGATTTCTTTATCCCCTCTACAACTTGCTCTTCAATATCGATGGCCATATTAAGAAAAGATGCCCGAAAACGGTAAAGCCTCTAGTTTTTTTGCAGCTTGCCACAATTCTTCTCCTGATTATTGGTCTTGTTTTTAAAGAATGTTAAAAGGTTTCGCTGTTTGTTTTTATTTTTTTTCCTTTTTGTGGGGTTTATAATTTTGCAGCACAATTACACAAGAAACATTTTTCCGAAATACCACAAAACAGAATAAACAAATGATGGATGCAGCGAATTTTAGAACGTTCGAGTACTGGGAGGTGTGCAGGATGCAGGACTCATTGTCAACAGAAGAGCTGTCACAACACTGGCGAGGAGAAACAATCCACTATATGATATTTGATGAGTAATAAAGTAATTCTATTTGGTTTAAAATGTACTGTTCATGGAAGTACACGCTAATATATATCTTATTCATTGGGAATAGCGTAGTTATTGGCATTCATGGCTAACCTGACTCGTGATTTTTGCGATATTCTGGATCCTTCGATAGGAACATATGTGTCTGTGCTAGAAGTCGGAGAGAATTCTATGAATTTCTAGGTAGAAAAACCTTGAAACAAACACTCCAATCCTCCTGCATGCCGCAAATAATATCCTCAAGTAATATTGTAGTTTAAAAATATAAATGTATAATTACATAAAAACATTTTTGTATTGATTTATTAAAAATTTTAAAGAGAGGTTTTGGAATTTCTGTTATTTTGAGAAATTTTAGTATAGGCATTTTAAAATAACCGACTATTTGCGGACCGGCAGAAAATTTCTGCGGACCGGTGGTTGGGAAACACTGGTCTAGATGGTATGACGACTTCCATGACCTAGTTGATAAGACGATTGACTGCACCCAGGAGTTTCGGATTCGATTCAACAAAATAAAAAAAGATTCCCAGTGTAGTAAAATAATTCGTCTGGTAATAATACTCGCACGTGTGTGAGTGCTATTGCCTTTCCATGGCCAACACGTGCAATGATGAACCGCGAATCCAGTACTTACTCCAATGGTTCTTTATACAAAGCCTCGATTATTGGGAACGAAGACAATATTGTCTCCCTACTATACTTTTCAATGTGTCCGAATTATCAAATCGGATATGATAATGGATACCGTACCAAATAAAATAAGATAATATCCTATTTGTGCTGCTTAGTCGTGCGGCAGTATTGAAATAATATGCAAAAGATCACTAATTTGAAAAATTGTATTGTATTACGTTGTCGTTGAATACAGTACAATCTGGTGAGCTTATTGCCATATGACAATATTTTCCAACCAACCAGAAAGGTGTTAAATAAGCTTTAAGTGATAATCAGACTGAAACTGTTATCAAAAGGATCTGGGATCCAATGGAAAACTAACGATAAAAAATCTGGATATCAACAGGAAACTAAAAAAAAATTTGGGTTCCAAAGATGGAAAATAGGCATATCACCTACTTGTCTAAGGAGTTGTAGGTACCTGTTACCGTGCACAGTTGGGTCCGTCGATAGGTAGATAACAAAACACAATTAAATCACCATTAAAGTTTTATTCGAGGATGCACGTTTTTTACACAACAGTCACAAAGTCAATTTACAATAAGATAACGTATACTATAGATTAAAGTTAATTATCTGTTTAATTCGTAACGTAATAGTTTACGGCAGAGAAGCGCGGGAAGTAGATCGAAGAATGCGCGTGCATTCGCCGTCGCACATTAAACTCGACTGCCGGGGGGGCCGTCCGCTGCACCGAGCGGAAGCGAGTAGCGAGTTGCAGTGCGTATGCGCCGCATGCATGTTGGGTGCACGCGGACGAAGATTGCGGCGTGCGGCATACCACCACAGTACTCCCTCGCTGAGATCGTTACTACGATCGATAGTACTCTGGGAAATGTACTTTCCTTCCGCTACGTGTACGTTTTTCATTTGTGGTGGATGATGGAACTTGAATTGGTGTCGGTTCAACTTGTAAATCAGTCTCTTTTACCGTATATGCAGCTTTCAAACGATCTATGGAAACATTTATTGGTTTGCCTTTAATATTAAGCTTGAAAAATTTTGGACTGCGTTTTAAAATTCTGTATGGTCCGACATAGGGTGGTTCCAGCGATTTTCGAACGTGATCTTGTCGCACCAGCACGTGTGACGTCTCATTAAGGTCCCGTGGAATATAAAATGGTCCATTTCGGTGCCATGACGTTGGTTTAGGCGATAGTTTGGCCATGTAGCTGCTGAGTCTTGTGGAAAAGTTTAGTATATCGGCGGCTAGGTGGTCATCCGTAGGTGAAATAAATTGACCTGGTAAACGTAAAGGTTCGCCGTATACTAGCTCTGCTGGTGAAACTTGTAGATCCTCCTTCCAGGCGCTGCGTATGCCAAGTAGGACTAAGGGAAGAGACTCGGTCCACTGTGAATCAGCATGGCACATGATGGCTGCCTTCAGCTGTCGATGGAGGCGCTCTATCAAGCCATTAGCAGACGGATGGAACGATGTAGTGGCATAGTGGTGTGCGCCAACTAACTTCGTGATAGATTTGAAGAGGTGAGATTCAAATTGCCGCCCTCGATCCGTAGTGATTCTAGCTGGGCATCCAAACCTAGCTATCCACCCAGAAACCAATGCCTTCGCGCAGGTCTCGGCAGTGATGTCAGTGAGTGGGTATGCTTCAGGCCATCGTGTAAATCTGTCGATGACGGTGAGGCAGTACCTGTAATCAGCCGAAACGGTTAGCGGCCCTATGAGGTCGAGGTGGATGTGTTCGAACCTCGAGGAAGGACTAGGAAAAGTGGAAAGTGGAGCGGATGTGTGACGCGTTACTTTGCACCGTTGACAGTGCATGCATTCCTTTGCCCACTCTCTACAGATTCGGCGAATCCCTGGCCAAATGAAACGCTCGGTGACCAGCCGCACTGTAGCTGTACGCCCTGGGTGGCTTAAATTGTGCAGCATGTCGAAAACTTGACGTCTGTAACTAGTTGTGACAAATGGTCTTGGAAAATTCGTAGAAACGTCGCAATAAACTGGTATTTTCGACATTGAAGTTGCGACTTTTTGCAATTTTAATGACGATGAGTCATTTGTCAAAAACTGTTGAAGTTCCAGGTCTGTATCTTGAGAACGAGCAAGTGCCTTGTAATCTATTCCTAAGGCTATTTCCTCGATTCTGGATAGTGTGTCTGCTACCATATTATCTTTTCCAGGGATGTAACGAATGTCAGTCGAAAATTGCGATATGTAGTCCAGATATCTGAATTGCCTTGGAGAGGATTTCTCACGTGGTGTGGAGAAAGCGAAAGTGAGTGGCTTGTGATCCGTGAAAATTATAAAATTTCTTGCTTCTACCATGTAACGAAAATGTTTGATGGTTTCGTAAACGGCTAGCAACTCCCGGTCATACGGACTGTATTTTTTTTGAGCGGAACTCAACTTTCGTGAGAAAAATCCAAGTGGTTCCCAACTGTTATTTTTTTTTTGTTGAAGAACACCGCCCATCGCAACATCTGATGCATCAGTGGTGATAGACAGCTCTGCTGTTACTTGCGGGTGTGCCAGTAGCGTTGCGGATGCCAGTGCCTTTTTACTCTCCTCAAAGGAAGCTAATAGTTCGGGTGACATGTGAACTGGCTGTGAACCCTTGACTTTTTGTCCAGCTAACAAAGAATTGAGTGGCGCTTGAATCTGCGCAGCATTGGGAATAAAGCGACGATAAAAATTCAGCATTCCCAAGAATCGACGGAGTTCTTTGACAGTTTTTGGAGTAGGAAAGTCTTCAATAACCTGAACTTTGCTGTCCAATGGCTTAGTACCAGCGGTTGAGACGTGATATCCGAGGAATGTTACCTCTGATTCACCAAAAACGCATTTGTTTGTGTTTATTAATACACCATACTCCTTGAGGCGATTAAATAGCTGGCGTAGATGGTGTTTATGGAGCTCTATTGATGGAGAAAACACGAGGATATCGTCGACGAAGGAATAGCAAAAATCCAAGCCTCTGAGCACTTCGTCGATGAAGCGTTGGAAAGTTTGACTAGCGTTTCTTAAACCATAGTTCATGAATGGGTATTCAAAGAGGCCGAAAGGCGTAGTAAGTGCGGTTTTCGGAATATCATCAGGATTAACCCTTATCTGATTATAGGCCTTGACCAGGTCTACGGTTGAGAATACCTTGGATCCATGAATCTGGAGAGAAAAATCCTGGATGTGACGGACAGGGTATCTGTCGGGGATGGTGCGAGCGTTGAGAGCTCTGTAGTCTCCGCAGGGTCGCCAGCCGTCAGTTTTTTTCTTAACCATGTGTAGTGCTGATGACCAAGAACTCTCAGAAGGTCTAGCTATGCCACTGGCTACTAAGTCCTCGAACTCTTTTTTCGCTAGTCGTAAGCGTTCAGGATCCAAGCGACGTGGTCTGCATTTAACAGGTGGACCAGGCGTAGTCCTAATAAAATGCATGGTATTATGCTTAGAAGGAGCTGACGTACCTGCAGGTTTGGTGATCTCTGGAAATTCTCTCAGGATCTCGTGGAATTCAGTCTCGCCTGCAATAGCCTTGATGGAAGCCACATCCTCGTTCTTCTTCTGTTGAAGTGCAGTAACAAATAGCGTCGTAGTTCCATCAATAAGGCGCTGATGTCGCGTATCTACAAGCAAGTTGTAAAAACTTAAAAAGTCTACGCCGATTATGGGCTTAGCAACATCAGCTATAGTGAAGCTCCAAGTGAAATTTCGCCTAAGGCCTAGATCTAGGCTTAGTCGTACGGGGCCATATGTCTGGATGATAGAGTTGTTAGCTGCGATCAACTGAAAATCCGTTTTCGTGCAGGACGCCTTCATAGCAGTGCGAGGAAAAACACATAAATCTGACCCAGTGTCAACGAGAAATGCCATTTTTGATGCACGATCGGTGATGAAAAGGCGGCCTGTTTGTGATGGGCAGTCGCTGGCCGCTACTTCCGGCTGCCCTGAGAGTTTTCCGACTCGTACGAACAAGGCTTTGTGCATCTCTTTGCTTGTGTACCAAACTTGGTATGATACCAACAATGTGAAGAGTTTGGTCGTGTTTGCCTAGAATGTGAACGGCTACGTTGGCGATGGCGCGAGTGTGATCTATAACGAGAGGTATTTTTAACTTGAGAGGAAAGTGCTTGCACCTGTTTTGTCAACTCACTTATTTGTTTTGCCATGTCGCTGATAACATTATTAGATGAGCTTGCTTCTGCGACACACACTTGAGGAGTCGTTGGCGCGATCTCATTAATTTTATCGGCTAAGTCTGCTAGCTTATCTAAATTTAAATCGGGCTGTGACGCGATTACAGTTTGTATATTTTGCGGTAATCTACTAGACCATATGGTCTTAAGAAAGTCTTTAGGTACAGACGGGCCAGCCAAATCTTGCAAATGACGCAAGAATTGAGACGGTTTGCGATCTCCGAGCTGCTCATGCATTAGTAACTGCTTTACCTTTTTTTCCTGCGAAGCCGACAGCCGTTTGATGAGTTGACTTTTAAGCTTGTCATACTTGTCGGAATCCGGTGGTGCAGTGATAATATCTTTCACCTCGGCTGCATATTGGTGATCCAGTTGCGCAGTCACGTAGTAAAACTTTGTAGCGTCATTTGTGATATTTGACAGAACAAACTGACCTTCGACCTGAGCGAACCAAAGTGCCGGTTCTTCGGGCCAAAAGGGTGGAATACGTACGCCGACGCGAAAAACTTCCACGTTTTCCGATTGCATTTCGTATTTGTCGTATTCTTGGTCGGTGTCACCAATGTAGGTACCTGTTACCGTGCACAGTTGGGTCCGTCGATAGGTAGATAACAAAACACAATTAAATCACCATTAAAGTTTTATTCGAGGATGCACGTTTTTTACACAACAGTCACAAAGTCAATTTACAATAAGATAACGTATACTATAGATTAAAGTTAATTATCTGTTTAATTCGTAACGTAATAGTTTACGGCAGAGAAGCGCGGGAAGTAGACCGAAGAATGCGCGTGCATTCGCCGTCGCACATTAAACTCGACTGCCGGGGGGGCCGTCCGCTGCACCGAGCGGAAGCGAGTAGCGAGTTGCAGTGCGTATGCGCCGCATGCATGTTGGGTGCACGCGGACGAAGATTGCGGCGTGCGGCATACCACCACAGAGTCTTAAAAATTTGCTACACCCTATCTTTGTAACACAAGTAATATGACGATACATTTGACGTTAAAAATATTCCTTATTTTTATTGAGACGAAAAAAAAAGCAAACGTTAGCTACAAAATAATGTCAAAATCAAATGAATATTTCAGTTTCCCAAATGAAACAGTGCCATCTAGGAAATGATTATGAAAGTAATGTAATTTACTTTAAATACTCTGTGTGAGAATACATTTCTTAATAAAGTATCCAACTTTAACTTTAAAGATTATTTCCTATAAATACATAATATATAATTCACTATAAATGTCATACAACTTAACCAAATCGTAAATTATTGTCACAGTTTTTGGAAGACATAATTGGAAAATATTTTTTTATGGATTATTTCACTCTGCTTTCTTTTATACCGTGTTCGCACTCGGAAGATGACTTCACTGCTGAGGACGGGCAGTGCGATCGATCCGATAAGTCGAGTCTACTCAGAAATCTTATATTATTCAACAGATCAATTTGTTCTTATAATACATGTTATAACATGTATAAAGTATAAGATATTTGGATTATTATTTTATTTAAACAGTAAAAATTAATGATACTCGTAGATTGTTTAAGCAATACTCAGATGGGTAGAAAGAATACTTGATTAAAAGCATGAAATGTTAATACGTAGAAAACATTTGGAGTGAATTAAATTAATTTATTTTTGAAATTTAGTTTCTTAACGGACTAACTGGCATAAACATGATAAAATCAAAATTTATGCTTTAGAGATGTTAGCTTTGGCCTAAAATTTTGATATAAAATGGTATGAAAGCAGAAAATTTTAATATATTAAGGTTTAAGACTAAAAACACCACCGGAAAACAAACCCTGGACGATGGCTTTATTAATATCAATGTTAACGATTGGACCACACAGTTATTGTTTGCATAAAGGTATTTTACAGGGACAGATTGTTGTGCTTCTTCCTCCTACACTTTCTCTAGTAACTGTATAAAAAGTGAATTATTGCATGTGATGATAAAAAAGCTATCCGAGAGGGAGTTGGCGCCATACGCTATGAAAATGAAAAAGGTGAGAGAGTTGGCGCCATGCACCACGAAAAGGAAAAAGGTGGCGCTAAGAGATCAAATACCACAGAACAAGAATATTTGTAGGTTATAGTTAATTTTTTTATAAATAATATTATTTATAGTAAGGCATTAACACTGGAGGTTTTAAGACATTCTCATTTGTTTAATCTAACACTGTTTATTCCACTTTATATAACGGTATAACCCTACCGGTTTTAAGGTTTTCACCTCATTATCAGGGTAGCACAAACGAGACTCCGTGCAAACAAGTCTTGTTTGAGCTCCTCTGATGATGAGGTGAAACCCCATGAAACCGGTAGGGTTATATAAAGTGAAATTACAATATAATTAAAATTTAATTTGTAAATTACTTACTGCCTGGAGGTAGGCAGAAAGCTTTCGAGGTGAGTAATATAGTAAAAACGTTTTTTTTTAGTTCAATAAAGCTGCAAAAGTTTTCAAGCCCGTCACAATGTCTGACTGGGCAATAGGTAGTTGGACGTGCTATATCTAGCCATATAAAACTCCTCATTTTGAATTGTATTATATATTTTCTTATATATAATAAATATCCACACAGTATTAAAGTGGTTCAATTTTATCATAAAAACCCATTAAACATAAACCTTTTATATTTCCTCAAAATATTTGAAAATTAACCTAAAACACGCCCAAATATCGAAGAAATAGAATTTTTGTTCGATATTTAGCGTATAAAAAGAT
This sequence comes from Odontocerum albicorne, assembly GCA_949825065.1. Lineage (NCBI taxonomy): Eukaryota > Metazoa > Arthropoda > Insecta > Trichoptera > Odontoceridae > Odontocerum > Odontocerum albicorne. Next base: position 14,718,898 of record OX463856.1, read on the forward strand.
CCAAAATAAACTAAATACAGTGAAACCCCGAATTCACGTTTTCCCGCTATTTGCGTTAAATTTTCCAATCCTGTTTTATTTTAGTACATTTAGTACCCGCTTTTACGTTTTTATTTCCCGCAATTTACGTTTGAAATATTTAAAATGCAAATCAATTTATAAACATATTTAATTAAATGCAGGAAGCAGAAATATGTTGTTTCTATTTATAGACACGTGTGCATCTGCAGCGTTCATGGTCAAGGCTGCACGAGTCGTGTAATACGATGCAATTTGTGGGAAATTTAGCGAATCAGAGGCAGGCAGACTGTATATGTATTTGGTCAATCTATGCTTGTGTTTTAAACGTGTCGGTCGTGTATATACAATTTCAATTGTCGTGTATTTCGTGTGTCAATTTACATTTTTTTCATTTTTTTAAATTTTTCGTTGAATCCCTTGAAATAATGTCTCAGCAAAGAAAAATATTATCGATTCAAGAGAAAAAGAAAATTCTCGAAAAAGTGAATAAACATGTTGGTACACGTGTTTCGCTCGCGCGTGATTTGGGGATACCCATTACAACTTTGGCTACGATAATAAAAAATCGTGAATCGATTGAAAAAAGTTTCCGATTTGCGTGATTATCTAAATAAAAAATAATTTTCAATTTTACATTTTTTTTTCTAGCCCCGAATCTACGTTTTCCCTCCAATTACGTTTTTTTTATAAGTCCCTTCAAAAACGTAAAAACGGGGTTTCACTGTATATTTTTATTTATTTATATACAATATCAAAAAAGCATAAATCAATATAATATGTGCAAAAATATTAAGCCAGTTGAGCTATGTTTAATTTAAATCTTTTTTATTTTGTGTAATAGGGTGATATTGTACAATAGGGTGAAGTGTTATGATAGAACTTTTGTCGTTGCTGGTCTTGTAGCGTGGAATGGTCTGCATCTTAGTATTGGAGATATTGGTGGCGTGTGCAGCTTTATAAAGTACTTAAAGACGACCGTTTTTTGGGAGGTTTCATAAAAAAATATGATGTTACGATATATGAATAATACACTAAATGTAAAGCCGAATGCGTTCACAAACCAGAAGAACTACAAAGATTTCTTTGTTGTTTGTCTTTTCTTGGTAAGTTTCCTGCGGTTTTCTTACCAAATACATTAAGCAGATGCGGATAATTGGTTAATCTAATGGCCGCAACCACTTTTTTCTTATCCTTACACTCAACTTATATATATTTATTTAGTAATATTTTTAATCTGTCCATAATAGTGGCTTCGACTTCGAGTGCCCTTGAGAAGTGTTAGCTTTTTTAACGACGCTATATATTATAAATTATTATGTAACAATTATTGATATTATTGATCCATACAAGAACACTAACAAATCCACGGAAAAAGTGAGTTTGATCTTTTTTGCTTACGTACGTGTTTGTCCATTTATTGCATCAATACGCTCTTACATTAAAACGAAAGCTTGAATGCAATACACGTGCGAGTATATATAGTTAAGATTTTTTTAAATATGCTAAGAATTTTCATTAACAATGAAATTATTACTCGGTTACGAACCCACGACACTCGTCTGTTCGGTTCGAAGCTTCCCTTCCCAGTTCGTATCCCATTAACACAATAATGTTTTTGAGACGAAACATTAAACAGAAAAATTGCATGCAGGTGCATGCATTGAAAAAATAATACTTAACTACTATTTCCATAGATCTCAAAAGTATTTCTTTACACAGAAGTATATAGTATAAAAATTTACTAGACGATGATGCAATTATAATATTTATAAAATAAAATTCCTTTTTTTATTATCCGCATTCGTATATTATTAGTTTATAAATATTTCTCATGTCTGATGTCTGACCATAATGACTTTAGAATCTTAATTAATTACACAAGCTGTTTAATGGTCAAATATTTATCCTAATAACATCGATTATATTTAAAATGTTTTTATATCAATTGACCTAAGAGATGTTTTATTGAAAAAAACTTGAAGTATTCAAGTCGTCAAAGTATATTAAATGGATTAGGGAAAAGTTAAAACTATTAGAATTTACGTTAATTCATTCGTATAGTATCCTTCAATATCTCCGAATTATTCATGCAAACATTTTGAAGAACGTGGCCGAGAGATAGTCTTTGGTTCTGCTCCAATAGTCGAGCCTTTGGATTAAAAAAACACGTATTAGAGATATTACTCATAGCTTGAAGACGATATCCGTGGACTAGTTTGTAAAACGTTTGACTTCTGCTCGAGGATTTTAGGTTCGATTCCTGATATCTGAAAAATGAGTAAAAAAAGGGTTCCAGTCTAGTAACAAAGACAACACGCGTTAGACTTGACTCTCGTATGATTGTTATTCCCTTTACACGTGCGGTGTAGTATCACCAATACGTTGAATGACGAACTGCGAGTTCCGTGAATAATTCAGTGGTTCTAAACCTAAGGACTCGATTAATGAGGCTGGACACAATGTTGTATCCCGGCCACGTCCTTCAATGTGTTTGAATTGCCAATTTGCATATGTTGAAGGGTTCCAAATGAATGAAAAACCTAAAATCTCTGTTCACGTACATGTTGGAAATATAACCGCACGTAAAAAGGAAATAACACTCACATACGTTTATTCTGTGCAAATTTTGTGTCCAGACGACTTTTTAAACAAGATTTGTCAATAAGTTCTCAGAGGTTAACGGTCATGGGTAGATTTTTTCTGCTAGATTTAAACCATACGATTTATATAATATGTGTTTATTAATAACTTATGTTTCAAGCACCTACTTAATTAAATTATTTATTATCCAATATAAATCCGTGACTTATACATATGGAGTAGGATTTTTTATTAACGACGGCAACCGTGATCTAACAGTTACTCGAAGCATTCATGCTAAGAAAGAGTGCGCCCCAGGTTATATTCCTGGTAGACTGGTTCTTCTCTTGAACTATATTCCGAGTACATCTTAATTTAACTACTAATTGTTAAAGTACTATTTCGTAACGCAAAAATAGCGAAGTACGAAAACATCGCTATTTTTGCGTTGCGAAATAGTACGAAAACAATCAACCTACTGATCGTCGTGGATGTTTGATTTCCTTGCCATTAAAACTTGGGATTTTATCTGTTAAGTTCATTTGCTTGCTGAGGTACAATAGTTGCATAAAATACACCAATACATGCACAGGCGTCTTCCGTTCACAGAATGACTAATAATCATATTGGATTGCCTCATCATCATTTTATCTTCATGGTTTGTTTTTTTCTTTCTGCATTATTCCTGTGACGCGGACTGACAGCTACCCCTTCATCTCTTTGGGGGTCTGTCTTGTGTTTGGCATCTTATGTGGTATCTATAAGAAACTATAGGAGGAATCCGGGTTTCGTCCATTCTTTGAATGACTTCTCTGGCTTCCCCATTTTATGACACTGTTACTTTTATAATTCTTGTGTTTCTTATTCTGTCTTTGAATGTTTTCCCTGTTATACAAGAGTTATACGAGTATACTTTCATTTCCGATGTTCTAAAGAGTGTCTGTATAAACTTAAGTTTCAATAGCATATTTCATTACTGGTATAACTTTTGTTTTATATTCCCCCACTTTACATTTTGTCATCGTGTATTTATTTTTCCATGTAGTATATTTGGGGCATCCAGATATTGCACAGGCTATATTCACCTGTCCTGCCTAGGCTTTATTCACATATCATTTATATACGCCATATGGCTAGTAGTATCCACTCTAAGAATTTAAAATGTTGTACATTACTTGCATAATTGTCATGATAATAAAATGATAAAACCTGAAAACCCAAAAAAAATTCTACCGCACAGGGATATCCTATTAAATTTTCACTGTAAATGCATAACTCGATGAATCACTCATTTTGTTCACATATTAAAATAATTCACCATTTTTACTCCAAGAAGCATACTTCTACAGTAGAAAATAAAATTGTTTTCAATCTTTCGATATATGATTGTATATTCGGCTTTAGATGTAGTGTATTTGTGAAGTGTTCGTATTTTGTTTTCGTAATTTCACTTTCGTTGTACAGTACAACCTAGTGGGATTATTTCTACGTGATAATCTCTTCCAGTCAATCAGAAGTATGTCAAAGATACCTTAGGTGAAAACCAAATAAGATTCACTTGAAAAATTATCAGCTCCAACGGGAATCGAACCGATAACCCCCGGGGCAGATGTTACCAACTAAGCAACGGAAGTTGTATTCCTTCATGGCGAACATTCAAAATATAAAATAAATTAATTTGAAAGAAAAGTAACGTGAAAATTTCCATTGAATTATAAATATAAGGATGTTAATACAGCAAATGAAATATCTTTCTTACTTTCATCAATTACTTTAATTGAATACGGTATAACCTGGTGGGCTTATTGTCATGTAGCAATCTCTAACAAACAACTAGAACAATTTTAAAGAGGCCTGAAGTGAAAACTAGATTGGAATCCTTTTTAAAACAATCTGGGGGATTTGAATTCACAACCTCCGGGTTGGGAGACAGTCGTCTTACCAAGCAGACCACGGAGGTCGTCATAAACTTTATAGAAAATAAGATAAAAAGTGCGATATGAAATATAAACTTAATTGAATATTTACCATGAAAAAGGGTCAAGTAGTTGAACGTACCTTAAAAAACGTTTAATAAATTATATAAAGTAAACTCACTAAATTATACTGCACAACGAAAGTGTAATAAAATAATTAAAAACAATAAATGTCCTTGTAATAAGAAAAATTCACTAACATGTCTTGATATACATACATTTAATGTTTATTGCTAGAGTTAAAATTATTTCGATATAAATAATATTATTGCAGTGTGCATAGTGCAATGAGACATAAGCCTTAATTTACAAAATCGATCAAAATATAATAAAGGTAATATAGTTTTAATTATGTTCGCATTTTCATTGAAACGTAACTTAAATGAAAAGACGGGCAGAATAGTATAAAAACATGCGAGTAACAAACAATACATAAACCCAAAATTTTGTAGAGAACCGCTTCATTAGGCAAGGCCTGTGATTAACTGGTATCATTTCTTAATCGTAAATTTTATATATTCATCTTAAATACTAAAACTGTAATATTTATGAAATGTATGTACATATACATATTAAAGTAAAAGTGAGATATCATCAATCAAAGGAAAAGGAGGGGATGGTGGAGAGGAAAGACAAATTAGGAATGAAACACGTTATGTTACTGACGAGAAATTAAGCGTATTTTCAGCCGCTTCTTAAAGCATGCCAAAGATGATTGTATTGTAAGGATAATTTAATAAAGTTTATTCTAGGCTTTAATAAAGTTTATTCTAGGCTTTAATAAAGTTTATTCTAGTCTAACTTATTGCCATGTGGCTATCTCTTCCAACTAACCAGAAAGATGTTTAAGAGAAATTACGTTAAAATCAGACCAGAACCTTATTTAAAATAAAATAGGTACCAATGGAAACCGAATCTGTAACCAACGGATCGGAAAGCAGTCGTTTTACCAACTAGGCCACAGAGTTCGTTATGAAGTCTAGCATGGAGTGTTATAAATTTTAATGAATTAAAAATAATTAAAAACATAATTTGTACCATTTTCATTATGAAACCCTTGGGAATACAAATGTTACAAGTAAAAAATATATGTATGATACCCACCTGTGATATTATTTAAATAAAATAATTATCCTTTACTTCGTATTTTAAACACAGGCACACTTTACATTTAAAATATTTAATAACAATGTCAAAAGTTTATGAAACACGACGTACTAAAAATAAAAATGTTTAAAATATTTCATCAAGGAATGCAATTTATTTAAACGTGAATATTTATATATTTTGTTCAAAACAGTCAACGAACTGATTTCGTTAAAAGAACGTCTTATTTGCAAAGTTAATAATGAATATTTATTTTTATTACTTTTATCAATTGACATCTACTACGAACTTATTAAAATATTCATGAATTATTTTATATTTCTGCATTTAAATCTCTACGTTTTTATATACTTTATTATTTTCATCCAATTACGTAAAAATATGCAGTTTAATTTAATAACTTTTACACATTTTTAAATAAAATAAACGATTTTTTTCGTAATAATGGCTTCTTATTACGTTTTGTAAAAAAAAACTCACAAAAATTTGAAATTTAAATGAAGAATTCCGCGTTAATTCATTTTGAACTTCACAAGAGTGAACGTACTTTTTGAGTGATAATAATGAATCTTTTGTTTTTCACGATTAACCAAAACCAATCGTGTGTTCCATTAGTATTTTAAAATTATTCTTAATTTGAAAATTTAACAGTTTTCTTTTTTTTCTGTTGACAGTGATTCAATACGTTATCTAACCGTTGATTTACATTGCATTTGATGGAATTCTTAAAAATAATTTTCTTTTAATTATTTGATTTTTTCACTTTGTCTCTCGGTTTTTAATTTCGCGGTAATTTCCGACCAACACGTGTATATTCACGTGTAGCATAAGAGTTGTATGGCGGTCGGCCGCCGGTATGAGACTGTCACAGCATCCAACAGATCTGAGAGCTACAGGTATCTCCCGTTTCCAAGCAGGTGAATGCAACCATTTGAGAATCGGTATCAGTGAATAGGTATTTGTTCTTTCAATAATGTTAAAACATTTTTTCTTCTCAATTCAAGATTTGGTTCCAGATATATGCGATAAAATACATTTATGACAAATGGATTTATAAATCTGTAAAAATATTACCCGTAAATCAATGTTGTTGCTGTATACACATATATTTTAAATGTCGAATAAGAATTCCTCATTTTTATATATAATACAAATATCAATCGGTTAAAATGTGTATTTAATTTTAAAATTTAATGTTACAAATATTCCACACTCTCCTTATTTAGTTAAGCCTGTTAGATATGATGCTATATTTCATAGAGTTTATAACAGGTTAAATTGCATTGGATGATTGCATAAAAAATATAGGATAATGTTTTGAGGTTGGCAACAAGTGTGAATGAAATGAATAAACACCTTAAAAATGTATTTATTATTTTTTTTTAATATATGAATTTTCGTAGCAGCCATAAGTCGTACAATCTTTACCAACTCCACGTTTCCTCAAATATCTCAGAACAGGAAGAATTTGTTTTTAATCGTTTTGCATATAAACGTCCACAATATACAAAATCTCATTGATTTATTTCAATGCATTTCCTGGAATTTTAAATGCAGTTAATATTCACTAAATCCTAGTTCTCATTCTATCACTAACTACTCACTTAATGTGAACAGTCATGATCAAGTATCAAGTCGAATTACCTAGTCATCTAAACGTTTATGAAACCATTTAAAAGCTTAACTATGTATCATTTTTATTGGAACTTACCCAATAGGTCGAGTAGTTGTATTGTATTATATCACACTTTCGTTATATACAGAATAAACTGGCTCGCTCAAATGTGTTAAACAAGCCTTTAGTGAAAACTAGACTAGAATATTTTTAAATAATTTGGGTAGCAACGGGTATTTTATATATTATATGTACATGTATATATTTACAAACATATCCGAGTGTATAAAAAAAATATTCAACCCGTGTTTTAAATATTTTAGTTTGTTTATGAACTTGGACTTAATCAGTTAAATAAAATCCACAGTCGATGCCATCCTTTCTTCCCTTGCACTATTTTATTTTAATTTTTCTTTTTTTTTCGTTCATCATTAAATCCTATAATTATTTAAGTTAAATCAGTTTTATTATTGAGTAGATCATCATATTCATCACTGGCCCTACAACCCAGCATGGGTTTTGGCTACCTGCAGGACTCTGTGCCACCTGTATCTCCCAGCAGTATTGTTATGTAGTTGGTTATACTCAGTGTGCGGAAGTTCCCTGTCACATCATCCAGCCATCTCAGCTTTGGTCTAACTACTCTCCTACATCCCATCGGGTCGCTGAACAAACAAAATCCTAACAGAGTCAGTGTCCTACATGCAATATAAGTGCTCAAGTAGTTGATATTTAAGAAATAATTCGGCTCTTTAAATCATACTATAGGTATAAGCGAAAAACACACATATTTAACATATTTACCTAATCATGATTCTTTAAAAGTGCAGTTATCCATGAAATATACTTTTTACAAATGAGGTATTCTTATTCTTGGCCTTATATTCAGACACACGGGAATTCCTTTTGTTAAGTATTTGTAGAAATTTTAATCGTATTAATTTAGTATTTAAGAATTCACTTCTCAGTTTTAAGGCTCCGCTATTCCCTTTTTAGTAACGGAAGTTCGAGTACAGTTTTCTATTTTGTTTTTTGTTCAATTTACACATGTACTTTTTTTATCTAATAAAGTAATATATTACATTACCCGGCGGTAAGTAATACACATCGGGCTTAAGAAAGAGACTAACACAAGATAATCGGCTAACTTCGGCTTTGTAGAGCGTCGTCTCTGTCGCACGATGCGCTAACAGTCTCGCGACGGAACACGTGTATCAATGACAGGGATGACGCTCTACGAAGCCGGAGTTAGCCGATTATCTTGTGTTAGTCTCTTTCTTAAGCCCGATGTGTATTACTTTCCACCGTGTACTGGACAAACATTTGTCTAAAGCTACACCTATATACTCGTACAGATGTATATTTTAACAACTTATTTAATTTTAGTAATTTAATGTATTATACATATTATAACTAAGAACTAACTTCACTGCAATTTCCTACACGTAATTTTTATTTTTTAATAATCTTCTTATTTTATTTCTTACGGATAAATACCTACATACTGACTTATAACAATTTTATTAATTTTACATAACTTGCTTTTGATATTTTTAACTTTTTTGTTTTTATATTCAGTCATTCTTAAATACTTCACTAATAACAGATTAATTATTGGAACAGATAGTGGGTGTTATATGCCTCGTATATATCTATATTTTCCTTCATAAATAAATAAATGGGATTTTTTTTTACGAATGTGCATACTTTTTTACTTCAATATTTTTGAAATTTATTGATCGGGTTTTCTTGGAACTTATTAGCTGTCTAACGCAAACGCTAGGGGCGCTCTTGAGGTAGCCAAATTACCAAAATCACTTTGTTTATTCAAAGTTTCTTTTATAATAGAAAATTATCTAGATTTGAGTTGATTTATATTGATTTCCGTATTGTTTGAATAAAATATCTTGTTTGAAATGTATATAATTTAAATGTATGCATTCCACGATCATGATACTAATGTTATAAGTTCATTAGTACCATGATCATGGAGTGCACTTATCCATAAATGCAGTCATACATGTTCTTCTATTTCACATACTTTACTTTCCTCGGTTGAAAATTCTCCAACTATTTCCTTCCACTCGGTCTACCTCTTTCTTGCTCTCCATTAATTTAAAAATATATATCTATTCCAGTAATAATAAGACGTTATTCTCTTAATGTGGTCAAATAATCTTAAGATTTCTTTTTTTTTTAATTAAACGTTTCATATCCACATCTAACAAATATGTATCCTTTATTCGATCAAATAGAAAAATTAAAAACAATATCTCGGTGCCGAGGAGAATCGAACCGCCAATCACCCAGCCGATGAGACGATGTGTTATTGTTCAATTTTAGAATTAAATCGTATTTCAAAGTCGAATTTTTACAATAATATATTTTCTTTGACTATTAAAATTAACGCCTCTTTAGCTATTTCTAAATAAAAAGGTTGCCGATCCCTTGCGTAAAAAATATACGTGTTAAAGATAAAATAAAACAATTAAAAGGCTAAACGTTTTTTTTAATATACGAAGCTTCAGGTGGAATGATAAAAACGTTAATATTCAATATGTTTTATTTATAACGAGAGTATTACAGAACTATCCGCATAATTTTTAATATTTATCTATAATATAAGTTGTTTTATGAATGTGAGAAATAAACAGGTTGATTATTATTTTTTTTATTTTCGACAGTAGAAATATCGCATCTTAGAATAAAAGTGTTTTATCGTTAGTCATTATTCCTCATTATGTCTCCATAGCCAAAAGGTAGAACTATAATCTGCATCCCGGTGTTTTCGGGTTCGATTCCTGATGTTACCATGTCTCAATAAAATATGACATTTAGGTGGTGTCATTAGTAAGGGGGTTGTATTTGCAGTAGTTAATATACAGTATACCAGTAGACGCACATGTGCATTCCATCCACAGGAATGCTGACAATTATACGAGATTTCCGATAGTACCATAAAAAATCTCAGTATGGTTAAGACGACATCGGTGGCGAGGTTATTCAAAGACTTGTCTTTGCAATAGTTTGCATTTAATAAACTAATATACACACAGAAATATTAAATCCACAAGATAGCTGACAATCATATTCGATTGATTTCCAACGGTACCATTAGTGTCAATCTGGTCATGGCGGTCTCTTTGGGGTAATTAGTAGCAGGCTTGTCTTTGTAGTAGTTTACACAAAATAAACCAGTACACGCATAGGCATATTCGATTCACAGGAATGATGACAATCATACTCGATTCCCGATTGGACCATAAAAAGGTCTCAATATGTTTAGACGACTTTGGTGGCGAAATTAATAACAGATTTATCTTTGCCGCAGTTTGCACAAACCAAACCAGTACACGCACAAAATATTATATCCACAGGAATGCTGAAAATCATACTTGATTCTCGACTGAACCATAAAAGAATCTCAATATATTAAAATGACTTCGGTAGCGTCCTTAGTAACAGACTTGTCTTGGCAGCAGTTTACACAAAATAAACCAGTACACGCATAGGCACATAACATACTATCTACAGGAATGCTGAAAATCATACTTGATTCTCGATTGAAACAAAAAATAATCTCAATATATTAAAATGGCATTAGAGGCGTTATTAGTAACAGGCTTGTCTTTCCAGCAATTAACAAAAAATAAATTATTGCACACATAGACATATCACATCCACAGGAATGCTGACAATCATACTTGATTCTCGATTGGACCATAAAAGAATCTCAATATATTAAAACGCATTAGAAGCATCCTTAGTAACAGGCTTGTCTTTCCAGCAATTAACAAAAAATAAATTATTGCACACATAGACATATCACATCCACAGGAATGCTGACAATCATACTTGATTCTCGATTGGACCATAAAAGAATCTCAATATATTAAAACGCATTAGAAGCATCCTTCGTAACAGGCTTGTCTTTGCAGCAATTAACAAAAAATAAAATACTGCACGCGTAGACATATTACATCCACAGGAATGCTGACAATAATGTTTGATTCCCGATCGGATCATAAAAAGGTCTCAATATATTAAGATAACATTATAAGCGTACTTAGTAACAGGCTTTTCAATTCAATTCTAAGAAATGTCCTTATCTGTATTGTCGTAAGAAATCCTATCCATCAAGTTTCTGTTCTCTTGATACTCACATATTCAGAGCATTAGATATAATTCTTAAATATTTTATCCGATAATTTAAAATTCATTGCTCTGTACCTAAACTACCTACCTGCTTAGATAAACAAAATTATCAGGTGTTCAGTTACCTAATATGATTGGCGTATCCATGACTTATATAATCTAGTGTAATGTACACAAAAAGTTTTTTTTTAATATTATCTTAATTGTTTATCCGATTATGTATTTTTATAATTGTCAGACTAAGGTTTGTAAAATCGTTTATTTTTTTCATACAGGACATATCCATCATGTTTCTCTTCTCTTGATACTTGATGTTGAGAGCACTAGACATAATCCTAAAAGATTTTATCCGATAATTTATTATTTATAATTTAGTTGGATAAGTATAATTATCAGAAGGTATTCTAAAACTTAATTAGCGTTTAAACTTACTGTTAAATCTTGTGTTATGTAAATATAAAGATTGTTTTTACATATCGTGTTGAATATTTATCCAATGGTGTATTACTATTATTATCAGATTAAGCTTTGTAAAACTTCATAACTTTTTTTCAATTCTAATAATTAATCTGTCTTCCCAGGACTCAATTTTCCAAATACTCCTCAATTCTAAGAATCATTTCTTCATTCGGATTGTGACGACCATCTTTCATGTTACTCTATAGCTCGTATGTTTACCTGATACCAGCAGGAATTAATAATCCCCGTATCTTCTAATTTGAAGAATTACATATAAAATTTACAAAAGAAATTTCCTAATCTGTGTTGTCCCAAGAAACGAATGAATAAATAAAAGAAAATCGCTTTTTACAAAATGATAATTTAACAAAGTTTCAGACACTAATAGGTCATATCCATCATGTTTCTGTTCTCTTGATACTCACATATTAAGAGCACTAGACATATTTCTCAAAGATTTTATCCGATAATTTATTATTTATAATTTAGTTGGATAAGTATAATTATCAGAAGGTATTCTAGAACTTAATTAGCGTTTAAACTTACTGTTTAATCTTGTGTTATGTAAATATAAAGATTTTTTTACATATCATGTTGAATATTTATCCAATGGTGCATAACTATTATTGTCAGATTAAGCTTTGTAAAACTTCATCACTTTTTTTCAATTTTAATAATTAATCTGTCTTCACAGGACTCACTTTTCCAAACACTCCTTAAATCTAAGAATGATTTTTTCATTGGATTGTGACGACCTTCTTTTATGTTACTCTTTAACTCGTATGTTTTCCTGATACCAGTAGGAATTTATAATCCCCGTATCTTCCAATTTAAATAATTGCATGTAAAATTTACAAAAGAAATTTCCTTATCTGTGTTGTCCCAAGAAACGAATGAATAAATAAAAGTAAATCGCTTGTTACAAAATGATGATTTAACAAAGTTTCAGACACTTATAGGTTATATCCATCATGTTTCTGTTCTCTTAATACTTACATGATCAGATCACTAGACATAATTCTCAAAGATTTTATCGGATAATTTATTATTTATAATTTTGTTGGATAAGTATAATTATCATAAGTTATTCAAGAACTAAATTAGCGTTTAAGTTTACTGTTTAATCTTGTGTTATGTAAATATTAAGGTTTTTTATATATCATGTTGAATATTTATCCAATGGTGTATTACTATTATTGTCAGATTAGGCTTCTTAAAACTTTTTAACTTTTTTTATATTCTAATAATTAATCAGTCCTTCTCGGACTCACTTTTCCAAATACTCCTCAATTCTATGAATCATTTCTTCATTCGGATTGTGACGACTTTCTTTTATGTTACTTCTTTAACTCGTATGTTTTCCTGATACCAGCAGTTATTAATAATTCCTGTATCTTTCAATTTAAATAGGTACGTGTAAAATTTACAAAAGAAATTTCCTTATCTGTGTTGTCCCAACAAACAAATGAATAAATAAATGATAATCTTTTGTTATCAAATGTTAATTTAACAAAGATTCAGACACTCGTAAGTCACATCCATCAACTTTCTGTTCTTTGATACTCACATATTCAGAGCATTAGAATTCTTAAATATTTTATCCGATAATATAAAATTTATTGCTCTGTACCTAAATAATGCTAAGATAAGTAAAATTATCAGAAGGTGTTCATTTACCTAACATAATTGGCGTATCCATCACTTATATAGTCTGGTGTAATGTACACAATTTTTTTTTTATAATATTATCTTAATTGTTTATCCGATTATGTATTTCTATTATTGTCATACTGAAGTTTATAAAATCGTTTCTGTTTTTCAAATCTAAGAATTAATTTGTCCTTCCAGGGCTCATTTCGCAATAATACTCATAGATTGTGACGACCTTCTTTTATGTTACTCTTTAACTCGTAAGTTTTCTTGATACCAGTAGGAATTTATAATCCCCGTATCTTCCAATTTAAATAATTGTATGTAAAATTTACAAAAGAAATTTCCTTATCTGTGTTGTCCCAAGAAACGAATGAATAAATAAAAGTAAATCGCTTGTTACAAAATGATGATTTAACAAAGTTGCAGACACTTATAGGTTATATCCATCATGTTTCTGTTCTCTTAATACTTACATGATCAGATCACTAGACATAATTCTCAAAGATTTTATCGGATAATTTATTATTTATAATTTTGTTGGATAAGTATAATTATCATAAGTTATTCAAGAACTAAATTAGCGTTTAAGTTTACTGTTTAATCTTGTGTTATGTAAATATTAAGGTTTTTTTACATATTATGTTGAATATTTATCCAATGGTGTATTACTATTATTGTCAGATTAGGCTTTTTAAAACTTTTTAACTTTTCTTCTATTCTAAGAATTAATCACTCCTTCCCGGACTCACTTTTCCAAATACTCCTCAATTCTAAGAATCATTTCTTCATTCGGATTGTGACGACTTTCTTTATGTTACTTCTTTAACTCGTATGTTTTCCTGATACCAGCAATTATTAATAATAACTGTAATTTTTAATTTAAATATTAACGTGTAAATTTTACAAAAGAAATTTCCTTATCTGTGTTGTCCCAAGAAACGTCCCAAGAAAACTTAAGCTTTGTAAAACTTCATCACTTTTTTTCAATTTTAATAATTAATCTGTCTTCACAGGACTCACTTTTCCAAACACTCCTTAAATCTAAGAATGATTTTTTCATTGGATTGTGACGACCTTCTTTTATGTTACTCTTTAACTCGTATGTTTTCCTGATACCAGTAGGAATTTATAATCCCCGTATCTTCCAATTTAAATAATTGCATGTAAAATTTACAAAAGAAACTTCCTTATCTGTGTTGTCCCAAGAAACGAATGAATAAATAAAAGTAAATCGCTTGTTACAAAATGATGATTTAACAAAGTTTCAGACACTTATAGGTTATATCCAGTAGCGGCTGGCTCATTAGTGCTTTCGTGCGCCGAACTACTGAATTTATATAACAATAAACACCTAAAGAAGTATAGCGAAAATGTATATTATCATAACAATATTTATGAAAAATAATATATATTTATGTCGACATGGCTCACTACAATATGCAACTCTATTTGTTAGAGCACATTTTTTGTATACATGTGTTTTGCACCCGGACGCATTCTGCGAGCAGGTAGGAAGATACCCGTTGTCCGTGCGTATTTGAAATCGTCCCAAATCTTCTGAAAAATTGATGATTTACTCACAATTAGAAGAGAACAGAAAATCTTGAGACAGCTATATTTGAATAGGGATTTCTAAGAATTCTTAGTCTTTGTAGTGCGTGCACGTGATCCTGGAAACATCCGAGTGGCGCGTATGACAAGTCGCTGGGATAGTAATACATCAATTTAAAGTTTTTTTTTAAATATGACCACCGCAGAGAAGGGATGATTTGTTCCTAGCGTTCAAACTGGGGCGTCTTTTTAGTACATGTATCTTTGCGAGTGTATGTCTCCAAATTAACAAACGTTTTAGCTTACCTAATTAGGTACCGACTTTCTTCCTTTATTGTTTTGTTTAGTTCACTTGTAATTAATTCCGTTTTCGATTTCAATTATATTTTTCCAGTTTCGTCACGTAGCTAAACGCTTCTCTAACTACCTATATAATATTACGAGCCATTTACAGGATAAACATAACTATTTCGATTATTTATTGTGTTGGTTTGCGTAAATTTTTCCAAAAAATTCTGCCACACCGTGATATTTTATTCAAACAATTGCAATTTAATAAATTAGATCCCGTTATAATTCGTAACAATATCAGTGAGTCTGAAAAATGTGTAAATCCACGGACAATTTTCTTGGACCACCGACTAAACGAATAAAAATCTCGAAGTCAAGTTATTTGTAAAGAAGTCTGCTATACAATTTTGTGTGAAATGAAACAACGTTTTACATTCAGTAATCACCTAACTGCAGCAAAATTATTCTGTAGCGAAAAATTTACTGAGTATAGGTCAAAATTTCCCGAACATGATTTTATTTTGACGGTAAAAAAATACGATTTTTTAAATAAAGTTCAATTCAAAGGTGAACTCAGTGCAATTTATGCTTGCGATGAGTTTGCCAATGCTAAGGGCTCTTGTCTATTTTGCAACTTTTTTATAATACTGGTTTACTAGAAGATTTTTATCAGACTGTAAAGTTACTTAAACTCGTATCCACTATTCCAATGACTTATGTTGAGAGTGAAAGGTGTTTCTCTACGTTAAAAAGGATAAAATCATTTTTGAGAAATACAATGAGACAGGACAGACTGACCGCTTTATCAATATTAAGCATCGAAAAAGAGCTAATTCAGTCTGTACCTGATTTTAATAAGATTCATTGGGTCTTCGCTAAACAAAAAGAGCGGAGAATAGAACTTCTTTATAAATAGGTATGTAATATTTTTTTTCTTTATATTATTTGGTATTTTTATACCTACTCTGGTGAACCCCCAATTATTTGGTCCACCGGCCGCCACTGGTTATATCCATCATGTTTCTATTCTCTTGATACTCACATATTCAGAGCATTAGAATTCTTAAATATTTTATCCGATAATTTAAAATTTATTGCTCTGTACCTAAATAATGCTAAGATAAGTTAAATAATCAGAAAGTGTTCATTTACCTAACATGATTGGCGTATCCATCACTTATATAATCTGGTGTAATGTACACAATTTTTTTTTTATATTATTACCTTAATTGTTTATCCGATTATGTATTTCTATTATTGTCATACTAAGGTTTGTAAAATCGGTTCTGTTTTTCAATTCTTAGTATTAATTCGTCCTTCCAGGGCTCATTTCGCAATAATACTCCTCAATTCTAAGAATCTTTTTTTCAATCGGATTGTGACGACCTTCTTTTATGTTACTTTTTAACTTGTATGTTTTCCTGATACCAGTAAGAATTTGAAATCTCCGTATCTTCCAATTTATATAATTACATGTAAAATTTACAAGAGAAATTTCCTTATCTGTGTTGTCCCAAGAAACGAATGAAAAAATAAAAGTAAATCGCTTGTTACAAAATGATGATTTAACAAAGTTGCAGACATTTATAGATTATATCCATCATGTTTCTGATCTCTTAATACTTACATAATCAGATCACTAGACATAATTCTCAAAGATTTTATCCGATAATTTAGTATTTATAATTTTGTTGGATAAGTATAATTATCATAAGTTATTCAAGAACTAAATTGGCGTTTAAGTTAACTGTTTAATCTTGTGTTATGTAAATATTAAGGCTTTTTACATATCATGTTGAATATTTATCCAATGGTGTATAACTGTTATTGTCAGATTAGGCTTTTTAAAACTTTTTAACTTTTCTTCTATTCTAAGAATTAATCACTCCTTCCCGGACTCACTTTTCCAAATACTCCTCAATTCTATGAATCATTTCTTCATTCGGATTGTGACGACTTGCTTTATGTTACTTCTTTAACTCGTATGTTTTCCTGATACCAGCAGTTATTAATAATAACTGTATTTTTTAATTTAAATAGGTACGTGTAAGTTTTACAATAGAAATTTCCTTATCTGTGTTGTCCCAAGAAACGAATGAATAAATAAAAGTAAATCGCTTGTTACAAAATGATGATTTAACAAAGTTTCAGACACTTATAGGTTATATCCATCATGTTTCTGTTCTCTTGATACTTACATGTTCAGATCACTAGACATAATTCTCAAAGATTTTCTAAATATTAAGGTTTTTTACATATCATGTTGAATATTTATCCAATGGTGTATTACTATTATTGTCAGATTAGGCTTTTTAAAACTTTTTTACTTTTTTTCTATTCTAAGAATTAATCACTCCTTCCCGGACTCACTTTTCCGAATACTCCTCAATTCTAAGAATCATTTCTTCATTCGGATTGTGACGACTTTCTTTTATGTTACTTCTTTAACTCGTATGTTTTCCTGATACCAGCAGTTATTAATAATTCCTGTATCTTTCAATTTAAATAGATACGTGTAAAATTTACAAAAGAAATTTCCTTATCTGTGTTGTCCCAAGAAACAAATGAATAAATAAATAATAATCCCTTGTTATCAAATGTTAATTTTACAAAGATTCAGACACTCGTAAGTCACATCCATCAATTTTCTGTTCTCTTGATACTCACATATTCAGAGCATTAAAATTCTTAATCATTTTTTCCGATAATTTAAAATTTATTGCTCTGTACCTAAATAATGCTAAGATAAGTAAAATAATCAGAAGGTGTTCATTTACCTAACATGATTGGCGTATCCATCACTTATATAATCTGGTGTAATGTACACAAAAAGTTTTTTTTTTTAATATTATCTTAATTGTTTATCCGATTATGTATTTCTATTATTGTCCGAATGAGGTTTGTAAAATCGTTTCTGTTTTTCAATTCTTAGAATTAATTTGTCCTTCCAGGGCCCATTTCGCAATAATACTTCTCAATTCTAAGAATCATTTTTTCAATCGGATTGTGACGACCTTCTTTTATGTTACTCTTTAACTTGTATGTTTTCCTGATACCAGTAGGAATTTATAATCCCCGTATCTTCCAATTTAAATAATTGCATGTAAAATTTACAAGAGAAATTTCCTTATCTGTGTTGTCCCAAGAAACGAATGAATAAATAAAAGTAAATCGCTTGTTACAAAATGATGATTTAACAAAGTTTCAGACACTTATAGGTTATATCCATCATGTTTCTGTTCTCTTGATACTTACATGTTCAGATCACTACACATAATTCTCAAAGATTTTATCCGATAATTTATTATTTATAATTTTGTTGGATAAGTATAATTATCATAAGTTATTCAAGAACTAAATTAGCGTTTAAGTTAACTGTTTAATCTTGTGTTATGTAAATATTAAGGTTTTTTACATATCATGTTGAATATTTATCCAATGGTGTATTACTGTTATTGTCAGATTAGGCTTTTTAAAACTTTTTAACTTTTCTTCTATTCTAAGAATTAATCACTCCTTCCCGGACTCACTTTTCCAAATACTCCTCAATTCTATGAATCATTTCTTCATTCGGATTGTGACGACTTGCTTTATGTTACTTCTTTAACTCGTATGTTTTCCTGATACCAGCAGTTATTAATAATAACTGTATTTTTTAATTTAAATATTAACGTGTAAATTTTACAAAAGAAATTTCCTTATCTGTGTTGTCCCAAGAAACGAATGAATAAATAAAAGTAAATCGCTTGTTACAAAATGATGATTTAACAAAGTTTCAGACACTTCTAGGTTATATCCATCATGTTTCTGTTCTCTTGATATTTACATGTTCAGATCACTTCACATAATTCTCAAAGATTTTTCCGATAAATTATTATTTATAATTTTGTTGGATAAGTATAATTATCATAAGTTATTCAAGAACTAAATTAGCGTTTAAGTTTACTGTTTAATCTTGTGTTATGTAAATATTAAGGTTTTTTACATATTATGTTGAATATTTATCCAATGGTGTATTACTATTATTGTCAGATTAGGCTTTTTAAAACTTTTTTTCTATTCTAAGAATTAATCACTCCGTCCCTGACTTACATTTCAAAATACTCCTCAATTCTAAGAATCATTTCTTCATTCGGATTGTGACGACTTTCTTTTATGTTACTTTTTTAACTCGTATGTTTTCCTGATACCAGCAGTTATTCATAATAACTGTATTTTTTAATTTAAATAGGTACGTGTAAATTTTACAATAGAAATTTCCTTATCTGTGTTGTCCCAAGAAACGAATGAATAAATAAAAGTAAATCGCTTGTTACAAAATGATGATTTAACAAAGTTTCAGACACTTATAGGTTATATCCATCATGTTTCTGTTCTCTTGATACTTACATGTTCAGATCACTTCACATAATTCTCAAAGATTTTTCCGATAAATTATTATTTATAATTTTGTTGGATAAGTATAATTATCATAAGTTATTCAAGAACTAAATTAGCGTTTAAGTTTACTGTTTAATCTTGTGTTATGTAAATATTAAGGTTTTTTACATATTATGTTGAATATTTATCCAATGGTGTATAACTATTATTGTCAGATTAGGCTTTTTAAAACTTTTTAACTTTTTTTCTATTCTAAGAATTAATCACTCCTTCCCGGACTCACTTTTCCGAATACTCCTCAATTCTATGAATCATTTCTTCATTCGGATTGTGACGACTTTCTTTTATGTTACTTCTTTAACTCGTATGTTTTCCTGATACCAGCAGTTATTAATAATTCCTGTATCTTTCAATTTAAATAGATACGTGTAAAATTTACAAAAGAAATTTCCTTATCTGTGTTGTCCCAAGAAACAAATGAATAAATAAATAATAATCCCTTGTTATCAAATGTTAATTTTACAAAGATTCAGACACTCGTAAGTCACATCCATCAATTTTCTGTTCTCTTGATACTCACATATTCAGAGCATTAAAATTCTTAATCATTTTATCCGATAATTTAAAATTTATTGCTCTGTACCTAAATAATGCTAAGATAAGTAAAATAATCAGAAGGTGTTCATTTACCTAACATGACTGGCGTATCCATCACTTATATAATCTGGTGTAATGTACACAAAAAGTTTTTTTTTTAATATTATCTTAATTGTTTATCCGATTATGTATTTCTATTATTGTCCGAATGAGGTTTGTAAAATCGTTTCTGTTTTTCAATTCTTAGAATTAATTTGTCCTTCCAAGGCCCATTTCGCAATAATACTTCTCAATTCTAAGAATCATTTTTTCAATCGGATTGTGACGACCTTCTTTTATGTTACTCTTTAACTTGTATGTTTTCCTGATACCAGTAGGAATTTATAATCCCCGTATCTTCCAATTTAAATAATTGCATGTAAAATTTACAAGAGAAATTTCCTTATCTGTGTTGTCCCAAGAAACGAATGAATAAATAAAAGTAAATCGCTTGTTACAAAATGATGATTTAACAAAGTTTCAGACACTTATAGGTTATATCCATCATGTTTCTGTTCTCTTGATACTTACATGTTCAGATCACTACACATAATTCTCAAAGATTTTATCCGATAATTTATTATTTATAATTTTGTTGGATAAGTATAATTATCATAAGTTATTCAAGAACTAAATTAGCGTTTAAGTTAACTGTTTAATCTTGTGTTATGTAAATATTAAGGTTTTTTACATATCATGTTGAATATTTATCCAATGGTGTATTACTGTTATTGTCAGATTAGGCTTTTTAAAACTTTTTAACTTTTCTTCTATTCTAAGAATTAATCACTCCTTCCCGGACTCACTTTTCCAAATACTCCTCAATTCTATGAATCATTTCTTCATTCGGATTGTGACGACTTGCTTTATGTTACTTCTTTAACTCGTATGTTTTCCTGATACCAGCAGTTATTAATAATAACTGTATTTTTTAATTTAAATATTAACGTGTAAATTTTACAAAAGAAATTTCCTTATCTGTGTTGTCCCAAGAAACGAATGAATAAATAAAAGTAAATCGCTTGTTACAAAATGATGATTTAACAAAGTTTCAGACACTTATAGGTTATATCCATCATGTTTCTGTTCTCTTGATATTTACATGTTCAGATCACTTCACATAATTCTCAAAGATTTTTCCGATAAATTATTATTTATAATTTTGTTGGATAAGTATAATTATCATAAGTTATTCAAGAACTAAATTAGCGTTTAAGTTTACTGTTTAATCTTGTGTTATGTAAATATTAAGGTTTTTTACATATTATGTTGAATATTTATCCAATGGTGTATTACTATTATTGTCAGATTAGGCTTTTTAAAACTTTTTTTCTATTCTAAGAATTAATCACTCCGTCCCTGACTTACATTTCAAAATACTCCTCAATTCTAAGAATCATTTCTTCATTCGGATTGTGACGACTTTCTTTTATGTTACTTTTTTAACTCGTATGTTTTCCTGATACCAGCAGTTATTCATAATAACTGTATTTTTTAATTTAAATAGGTACGTGTAAATTTTACAATAGAAATTTCCTTATCTGTGTTGTCCCAAGAAACGAATGAATAAATAAAAGTAAATCGCTTGTTACAAAATGATGATTTAACAAAGTTTCAGACACTTATAGGTTATATCCATCATGTTTCTGTTCTCTTGATATTTACATGTTCAGATCACTTCACATAATTCTCAAAGATTTTTCCGATAAATTATTATTTATAATTTTGTTGGATAAGTATAATTATCATAAGTTATTCAAGAACTAAATTAGCGTTTAAGTTTACTGTTTAATCTTGTGTTATGTAAATATTAAGGTTTTTTACATATTATGTTGAATATTTATCCAATGGTGTATAACTATTATTGTCAGATTAGGCTTTTTAATACTTTTTAACTTTTTTTCTATTCTAAGAATTAATCACTCCTTCCCGGACTCACTTTTCCGAATACTCCTCAATTCTAAGAATCATTTCTTCATTCGGATTGTGACGACTTTCTTTTATGTTACTTCTTTAACTCGTATGTTTTCCTGATACCAGCAGTTATTAATAATTCCTGTATCTTTCAATTTAAATAGATACGTGTAAAATTTACAAAAGAAATTTCCTTATCTGTGTTGTCCCAAGAAACAAATGAATAAATAAATAATAATCCCTTGTTATCAAATGTTAATTTTACAAAGATTCAGACACTCGTAAGTCACATCCATCAATTTTCTGTTCTCTTGATACTCACATATTCAGAGCATTAAAATTCTTAATCATTTTATCCGATAATTTAAAATTTATTGCTCTGTACCTAAATAATGCTAAGATAAGTAAAATAATCAGAAGGTGTTCATTTACCTAACATGACTGGCGTATCCATCACTTATATAATCTGGTGTAATGTACACAAAAAGTTTTTTTTTTAATATTATCTTAATTGTTTATCCGATTATGTATTTCTATTATTGTCCGAATGAGTTTTGTAAAATCGTTTCTGTTTTTCAATTCTAAGAATTAATTTGTCCTTCCAGGGCTCATTTCGCAATAATACTCCTCCATTATAAGAATCATTTTTTCAATCGGATTGTGACGACCTTCTTTTATGTTACTCTTTAACTTGTATGTTTTCCTGATACCAGTAGGAATTTATAATCCCCGTATCTTCCAATTTAAATAATTGCATGTAAAATTTACAAGAGAAATTTCCTTATCTGTGTTGTCCCAAGAAACGAATGAATAAATAAAAGTAAATCGCTTGTTACAAAATGATGATATAACAAAGTTTCAGACACTTATAGGTTATATCCATCATGTTTCTGTTCTCTTGATACTTACATGTTCAGATAACTACACATAATTCTCAAAGATTTTATCCGATAATTTATTATTTATAATTTTGTTGGATAAGTATTATTATCATAAGTTATTCAAGATCTAAATTGGCGTTTAAGTTAACTGTTTAATCTTGTGTTATGTAAATATTAAGGTTTTTTACATGATTAAACAAAGTTTCAGACACTTATAGGTTATATCCATCATGTTTCTGTTCTCTTGATACTTACATGTTCAGATACGTGTAAAATTTACAAAAGAAATTTCCTTATCTGTGTTGTCCCAAGAAACAAATGAATAAATAAATAATAATCCCTTGTTATCAAATGTTAATTTTACAAAGATTCAGACACTCGTAAGTCACATCCATCAATTTTCTGTTCTCTTGATACTCACATATTCAGAGCATTAAAATTCTTAATCATTTTATCCGAAAATTTAAAATTTATTGCTCTGTACCTAAATAATGCTAAGATAAGTAAAATAATCAGAAGGTGTTCATTTACCTAACATGATTGGCGTATCCATCACTTATATAATCTGGTGTAATGTACACAAAAAGTTTTTTTTTTAATATTATCTTAATTGTTTATCCGATTATGTATTTCTATTATTGTCCGAATGAGGTTTGTAAAATCGTTTCTGTTTTGCAATTCTAAGAATTAATTTGTCCTTCCAGGGCTCATTTCGCAATAATACTCCTCAATTATAAGAATCATTTTTTCAATCGGATTGTGACGACCTTCTTTTATGTTACTCTTTAACTTGTATGTTTTCCTGATACCAGTAGGAATTTATAATCCCCGTATCTTCCAATTTAAATAATTGCATGTAAAATTTACAAGAGAAATTTCCTTATCTGTGTTGTCCCAAGAAACGAATGAATAAATAAAAGTAAATCGCTTGTTACAAAATGATGATTTAACAAAGTTTCAGCACTTATAGGTTATATCCATCATGTTTCTGTTCTCTTGATACTTACATGTTCAGATCACTACACATAATTCTCAAAGATTTTATCCGATAATTTATTATTTATAATTTTGTTGGATAAGTATAATTATCATAAGTTATTCAAGATCTAAATTGGCGTTTAAGTTAACCGTTTAATCTTGTGTTATGTAAATATTAAGGTTTTTTACATATCATGTTGAATATTTATCCAATGGTGTATTACTGTTATTGTCAGATTAGGCTTTTCAAAACTTTTTAACTTTTTTTCTATTCTAAGAATTAATCACTCCTTCCCGGACTCACTTTTCCAAATACTCCTCAATTCTATGAATCATTTCTTCATTCGGATTGTGACGACTTGCTTTATGTTACTTCTTTAACTCGTATGTTTTCCTGATACCAGCAGTTATTAATAATAACTGTATTTTTTAATTTAAATATTAACGTGTAAATTTTACAAAAGAAATTTCCTTATCTGTGTTGTCCCAAGAAACGAATGAATAAATAAAAGTAAATCGCTTGTTACAAAATGATGATTTAACAAAGTTTCAGACACTTATAGGTTATATCCATCATGTTTCTGTTCTCTTGATATTTACATGTTCAGATCACTTCACATAATTCTCAAAGATTTTTTCCGATAATTTATTATTTATAATTTTGTTGGATAAGTATAATTATCATAAGTTATTCAAGAACTAAATTAGCGTTTAAGTTTACTGTTTAATCTTGTGTTATGTAAATATTAAGGTTTTTTACATATTATGTTGAATATTTATCCAATGGTGTATAACTATTATTGTCAGATTAGCCTTTTTAAAACTTTTTAACTTTTTTTCTATTCTAAGAATTAATCACTCCTTCCCGGACTCACTTTTCCGAATACTCCTCAATTCTAAGAATCATTTCTTCATTCGGATTGTGACGACTTTCTTTTATGTTACTTCTTTAACTCGTATGTTTTCCTGATACCAGCAGTTATTAATAATTCTAGGAACGTGTAAAATTTACAAAAGAAATTTCCTTATCTGTGTTGTCCCAAGAAACAAATGAATAAATAAATGATAATCTCTTGTTATCAAGTGTTAATTTAACAAAGATTCAGATACTCGTTAGTCACATCCATCAATTTTCTGTTCTCTTGATACTCACATATTCAGAGCATTAAAATTCTTAATCATTTTATCCGATAATTTTAAATTTATTGCTCTGTACCTAAATATTGTCCGACTGAGGTTTGTAAAATCGTTTCTTTTTTTCAATTCTAAGAATTAATTTGTCCTTCCAGGGCTCATTTCGCAATAATACTCCTCAATTCTAAGAATCATTTTTTCAATCGGATTGTGACGACCTTCTTTTATGTCACTCTTTAACTTGTATGTTTTCCTGATACCAGTAGGAATTTATAATCCCCGTATCTTCCAATTTAAATAATTGCATGTAAAATTTACAAGAGAAATTTCCTTATCTGTGTTGTCCCAAGAATCGAATGAATAAATAAAAGTAAATCGCTTGTTACAAAATGATGATTTAACAAAGTTTTAGACACTTATAGGTTATATCCATCATGTTTCTGTTCTCTTGATACTTACATGTTCAGATCACTAGACATAATTCTCAAAGATTTTATCCGATAATTTATTATTTATAATTTTGTTAAATAAGTACAATATAATTATCATAAGTTATTCAAGAACTAAATTAGCGTTTAAGTTTACTGTTTAATCTTGTGTTATGTAAATATTAAGGTTTTTACATATCATGTTGAATATTTATCCAATGGTGTATTACTATTATTGTCAGATTAGCGTTTTTTAAACTTTTTAACTTTTTTTCTATTCTAAAAATTAATCACTCCTTCCCGGACTCACATTTCCAAATTCTAAGAATCATTTCTTCATTCGGATTGTGACGACTTTCTTTTATGTTACTTCTTTAACTCGTATGTTTTCCTGTTACCAGCAGTTATGAATAATTCCTGTATTTTTTAATATAAAAAGGTACGTGTAAATTTCCAAAAGAAATTTCCTTATCTGTGTTGTCCCAAGAAACAAATGAATAAATAAATGATAATCTCTTGTTATCAAATGTTAATTTAACAAAGATTCAGACACTCGTAAGTCACATCCATCAATTTTCTGTTCTCTTGATACTCACATATTTACAGCATTAAAATTCTTGAATATTTTATCCGATAGTTTAAAATTTATTGCTCTGTACCTAAATAATGCTAAGATAGGTAAAATTATCAGAAGGTGTTCATTTACCTAACATTATTGGCGTATCCATCACTTATATAATCTGGTGTAATGTACACAAAAAGTTTTTTTTTTTAATATTATCTTAATTGTTTATCCGATTATGTATTTCTATTATTGTCAGACTGAGATTTGTAAAATCGGTTCTGTTTTTCAATTCTTAGTATTAATTTGTCCTTCCAGGGCTCATTTCGCAATAATACTCCTCAATTCTAAGAATCATTTTTTCCATCGGATTGTGACGACCTTCTTTTATGTTACTCTTTAACTCGTAACTTTTCCTGATTCCAGTAGGAATTTATAATCCCCGTATCTTCCAATTTAAATTATTATTATTATCCTAAGCTCGACAGCCCTGGGTGGGCCTTGGCTGAATCCAGGAGCTTCCATATGTCCGAGGCTCCTTGGATTTTTCGTAACAAGTTTGTTTTTCTAGGATAAGGTTGTTAGCCTTACGCCAAACCCCCTACCAGGAGGACCAGGGTTTTTCTGTAGGGGTTTTCCTTCCCTTAGCTGGGGGGTTCCAGTTTTATGGCGCTGGAGACTCGCCATTCATCCTCTCCTATCTGCTATGGCTGATGGTATTGCCAGTGGCCACATTGCCCAGGGCTCGCGGGGCCTATGAGACCACTCGTGGACGCTAGGAGTAGGACTATTGGTAGTGTTGCTGATGGTATGCAACTGTGGCGTTACACGGTATTTAGGTGACACATATTTGCCAACAAAATATGTATCTCCGTGACCCTACCAAAATTTGAGCCCTTCCAATTTAAATAATTGCATGTAAAATTTACAAAAGAATTTTCCTTATCCGTGTTGTCCCAAGAAACGAATAAATAAATAAAAGTAAATCGCTTGTTACAAAATGATGATTTAACAAAGTTTCAGACACTTATAGGTTATATCCATCATGTTTCTGTTCTCTTAATACTTACATGTTCAGATCACTACACATAATTCTCAAAGATTTTATCCGATAATTTATTATTTATATTTTTTTTGGATAAGTATAATTATCATAAGTTATTCAAGAACTAAATTAGCGTTTAAGTTTACTGTTTAATCTTGTGTTATGTAAATATTAAGGTTTTTTACATATCATGTTGAATATTTATCCAATGGTGTATTACTATTATTATCAGATTAGCCTTCTCAAAACTTTTTAACTTTTTTTCTATTCTAAGAATTAATCACTCCTTCGCGGACTCACTTTTCCAAATACTCCTCAATTCTAAGAATCATTTTTTCATTCCGATTGTGACGACTTTTTGTTATGTTACTTCTTTAACTCCTAAGTTTTCTTGATAACAGCAGTTATTTATAATTCCTGTATATTTTAATTTAAATAGATACGTGTAAATTTTACAAAAGAAATTTCCTTATCTGTGTTGTCCCAAGAAACAAATGAATAAATAAATGATAATCTCTTGTTATCAAATGTTAATTTAACAAAGATTCAGACACTCGTAAGTCACATCCATCAATTTTCTGTTCTCTTGATACTCACATATTTAGAGCATTAGAATTCTTGAATATTTTATCCGATAATTTAAAATTTATTGCTCTGTACCTAAATAACGCTAAGATAAGTAAAATTATCAGAAGGTGTTCATTTACCTAACATTATTGGCGTATCCATCACTTATATAATCTGGTGCAATGTCCACAAAAAGTTTTTTTTTTTAATATTATCTTAATTGTTTATCCGATTATGTATTTATGTTATTGTCAGACAGGTTTGTAAAATCGGTTCTGTTTTACAATTCTTAGTATTAATTTGTCTCCTCAATTCTAAGAATCATTTTTTCAATCGGATTGTGACGACCTTCTTTTATGTTACTCTTTAACTCGTATCTTTTCCTGATTCCAGTAGGAATTTATAATCCCCGTATCTTCCAATTTAAATAATTGTATGTAAAATTTACAAAAGAAATTTCCTTATCCGTGTTGTCCCAAGAAACGAATGAATAAATAAAAGTAAATCGCTTGTTACAAAATGATGATTTAACAAAGTTTCAGACACTTATAGGTTATATCCATCATGTTTCTGTTCTCTTGATACTTACATGTTCAGATCACTAGACATAATTCTCAAAGATTTTATCCGATAATTTATTATTTATAATTTTATTGGATAAGTATAATTATCATAAGTTATTCAAGCTACTAGCAGTTATTAATATAAATATTAACGTGTAAATTTTACAAAAGAAATTTCCTTATCTGTGTTGTCCCATGAAACGAATGAATAAATAAAAGTAAATCGCTTATTACAAAATGATGATTTAACAAAGTTTCAGACACTTATAGGTTATATCCATCATGTTTCTGTTCTCTTGATACTTACATGTTCAGATCACTAGACATAATTCTCAAAGATTTTATCCGATAATTTATTATTTATAATTTTGTTGGATAAGTATAATTATCATAAGTTATTCAAGAACTAAATTAGCGTTTAAGTTTACTGTTTAATCTTGTGTTATGTAAATATTAAGGTTTTTTACATATCATGTTGAATATTTATCCAATGGTGTATTACTATTATTGTCAGATTAGGCTTTTTAAAACTTTTTTACTTTTTTTCTATTCTATGAATTAATCAGTCCTTCTCGGACTCACTTTTCCAAATACTCCTTAATTCTAAGAATCTTTTCTTCATTCGGATTGTGACGACTTTCTTTTATGTTACTTCTTTAACTCGTATGTTTTCCTGATACCAGCAGTTATTAATAATTCCTGTATCTTTCAATTGAAATAGGTACGTGTAAAATTTACAAAAGAAATTTCCTTATCTGTGTTGTCCCAAGAAACAAATGAATAAATAAATGATAATCTCTTGTTATCAAATGTTAATTTAACAAAGATTCAGACACTCGTAAGTCACATCCATCAATTTTCGGTTCTCTTGATACTCACATATTCAGAGCATTAGAATTCTGAAATATTTTATCCGATAATTTGAAATTTATTACTCTGTATCTAAATAATGCTAAGATAAGTAAAATTATCAGAAGGTGTTCATTTACTAAACATGATTGGCGTATCCATCACTTATATAATCTGGTGTAATGTACGCAAAAAAAAAATTATATTATTATCTTAAATGTTTATCCGATTATGTATTTCTATTATTGTCATACTGAGGTTTGTAAAGTCGGTTCTGTTTTACAATTCTTTTTTTTTTTTTTTTCAAATATTATCTTTATTGATATCCGATTATGTATTTATATTATTATCTGATTAAGCTTTGTAAAATCACTTAACTTTTTTCAATTCTAAGAATTAATTTGTCCTTCCAGGGCGCACTTTTCAATAATACTTCTCAATTCTAAGAACTATTTGTTCATTCGGTTTCTTTTATGTTTTATCACCACTTTCTTTTATGTTTTATCTTCAACTCGTATGTTTTCCTGAACTCAGCAGTTATTAATAATCCCCGTATCTTCCAATTTAACTAGTTATACATAACATTTTCAAAAAAAATTTCCTTATCTGTACTATCCCTAGAAAGGAATGGATAAATAAATTATAATCGCTGGTTACCAAATGATAATTTAACAAAGAAAGACAGACTTTAACCACTTTCTTTTATGTAACTTCTTCCACTGGCATGTTTTTCCTGATACCGGCATTTATTAATAATCCTTCTATCTTCGTATTTAAGTAGTTAGTTATGTTTAAAATTTAAAAAATTTAAGAAAAAAATTCCTATCTTTATTGTCTTAAGAAATACATTAATCTTTCCCTTACAGTGCTAAAAAAATCACGCGTTCCGGTTCTATGTATTCAATACACATCAACACACATGTAAAAATGAGCGATTTAAAATCGGATAAATAAGAATATTCATAGCCAATTGCTTAAATTAATTAAATTTGAAGACGAAAGTGGTAATAATTGAAATTTAATTGCTGAAAACATGAAAAAACATCGACCGACGTTCACAAAACGGGCGCAGATTCCAACTCTCATGGATGCCCGCGAGCTTCTGAGATGGGACTCGGAACACTAACATTGTGTATATTATACTTCGAAGGAAGAAACAACTGCGAACTGACATTCTATTTCTTGCGTTCCCATATACCGAAGTAGAGGGAAACTTGAATAGCGTCGCTTCCACACCCATTGCGGTTTTTAGAATGAATATACCTATGTCACACACTGGCACACGTTTGATTGTTTTGGTGAATTTATTCCCGATTTTCACAAAATATATCTGGTGTGGCCGATAATTGCTAATTATTATTAATATTATTTTTTCATTCAATGCGTAAATGTATTACGGAAGAATACCGCAAATCAGAACCCAGTATTTAATATATTTATAGAGATATTAAAGTTTTTAGAAGCAATGTGTACTAGTTACGCATCACAGGGAAGGAAGGGTTAAGAAATAAATGTTTATCGCTTGATACAAAATGATTATCTAACAAAGTTTCAGACGCTCACGTGTCATATCCATCATGTAGAAGTTCTTTTGATACTCACGTAACATATTCAGAGCATTAGATATAATATTAAAAGATTTTATCCCATATTAAATTTTTATTGATCTGTATAATAGTTAGATAAGTAAAGTTACTTTGTCAATATTCATTATAATTATAGATTCTAAGAAAATGTCTATTCCGACTGTTTATCTTCGTTTTTTTAAACAATTTTTAAAAACTATTCATTTGTTCGGACTGCGACAACTTTCTTTTATGTAGCCTCTTCAACTGGCAGCCTAAACTTTTTTATCCAATCTGCCTATGTTTTACTGATACGAGTGCTTGCAGTTATTACAAAACGCCATATTTTCCTATTTAAGTAGTTATATTTAAAATAATTTAAAATTTACGGCAGAAAATTCCTTATCTGTTTTGTCTCAAAATAGAATTAATAAATTTATCGATTGGTACAAATTGATAATTTGACAAAGTTTCAGACACTCACGTGTCATTTCCATCATGAATGTTCTCTTGATCGACGTCGTTGCCGGGCCTCGTATTCAAGGATCCCCTCACCACTCCAACGTCAATCTTGAATCGTTCTTCCACGTCGATCATGTGATTTTCTGTGAGAAAACAACCTGATCCTAGATATACACTCCCTCCCGCAAATGTCACAGATATGTGAACCCCGCTGAGCCGCCTGGCCATGCTGACGCATGTTCTCAGCGCGCTGACTGTTTCTCACACGTCTAACCGCTGAGACGCCATCAGCCCGAGAACATAAGCTCTCCACCCCTCACGGTCCCGAGCTGCCTGCTCCCAGTCCTCAGGCGCCCCGCACAAAGTAAGCGACTCTCGCAGACTGTCCTTATAGCGCTTCCTCTGCCCACCACTTCCCCGTATAAGACGCGTTTTGGGAGTCTATGATCGCCCATGCGTATCTCATGCCCGGTCCATCGCAATTTCGCCTTTACAACCATATATTCTTTAGGTTTACAGTTGGAGCGTTGCAGGACCGAAACATTTGTGACATGATCATTCCAGTGGATCCGAGGAATTCGGTGAAGGAAACGCTGGTGGAACATTTTAAGGCTTTGAATGTGCCTTCTATAGGGAACACAAGTCTCAGACCCACAGAGAAGTATGGAGAATACAACAGCCTTGTAGACTGGGAGATGTCTGCTGTAGAATACTCTGTCATTCAATTTAGCAACAGCCGCTGACGCACTCCTGATGCGACTCTTCAGTTCATCATCAAGAGAAGAATTCGAAGCCAGGATACTGCCCAGATATGTTAATTTAGGTACGTTCTCCAGTTGCACACCATTCACTCGATTGTCGGGTGATTAAGCACCTTATTCCCTGCAGAACAAGCTAGCACCTGAGTTTTCTTCATATTTATGTCCAGGCCAAACATCTGACACACCTCTGTATAAACATCGATGATCTCTCGAAGGTCTTCTTCTGAATGCGCAACAAGAGCGCAATCATCCGCATATTGCAGCTCCGTGATGTATGTGTGAACAACTCTTGTTTGGGCATGTAATCTACACAGATTTTGTAATCCCCACCAGTCCTGCATCTCACCTCAATTCCTCTGACACAAAGTCGCCTGTCAACGACAAACATAAAGGCTGTCATGTATGCATTAAATAGAGTTGGAGCCAGGATGCATCCCTGGTGGACGCCGGTGTTGGTATTAAATGCGTCTGTCTCCAGTCCACCAAGCGAGACATAAGACCTGTTGCAGTTATGCAGCTGGGTCAGAAGCTCCGTCAGAAGCTCCGTCAGAAGTGGTCGGACACCGAGTTTCCCAAGGATTCTCCATAGTAAATATTTATTAATTGAGTCCAAAGTCTTGGCCGAATCGACAAAACCGGCCAAAAGACTCTTGCCCTGGTCTTGACATTTCTTCTGCAGTTGCCTGATGGCCCACCGCCGACAGTCTCATCGCTGTGACGGTTTTTGCGTTTAGGTTTGCTCGCTCTGTTGGAAAGCCAAGCTGTGCTATGAGTTTGTTTTAAGTGAGTGAGCCATTGCACACCAGCAAACTCACCGGCCACACCGCTATACTGGATCCGATGGCACACCGAGGTGAGACGATCGGAGCACACCGACATGTTGGGTACCATTATGGTTAGGGATGGGGCAAAAATAAAATGAGCAAGTAAAGGATTGAAGGTGGGGGTAAATTTACAGGGAGGGAAAGGAAATCAAGAAAGGAGTCCCTCCTCCTTTATCCGGGCTTGGGACCGGCTCCGTCATTCGATAAAGGACATTCATCTAGGTACGGAGGCGGAGTTGTTCTCTTGATACGCACATATTCAAAGCATTAGATATAATTCTTGAAGATTTTATCCAATAATTAATATTGCATAATAGTTAAATAAGTTAAGTTACTTTGTCAATATTTACGATAATTATCAATTATTATACAATTTGCAATCCGACTGCTTTAACTTTCTTCTTTTAACAAAACAATTATATCACGAGGTTTTCAGGTACTCAATTGTCATATCCATCACTTATATAATCTCTTGTAATGTACATATGCAGATTTCTTAAAATACTATCTTGATTATTTATTCGATGGTGTAACACTATTTTTGTCAGATTAGGCTTTGCAAAATCTCTTAAATTTTTTAATTCTAAGAATTTATCTTTCCTTCAGGGGCCCACGTTTAAATAATACTTATCAATTATAAGAACTATTCATTCGTTCGGACTGTTACAACTTTATTTTATGTTACTTCTTCAACTGGTAGTCTGAACTTTTTTATTCCAATCCTCGTTTGTTTTCCTGATACCGGTAGTTATTAATAATCCCGGTATATTCCAATTTAAGTAGTTATTTTTAAAATTTTCAAGAGAATCTTCCTTATCTGCTTTGACCCAAGAAATGAATGAATAAATACATGTTTTAAGGCTTGTTACAAAATGATAATTTAACAAAGATTCAGACACTTATAAGTCACATCCATCATGTTTCTGTTCTCTCAATACTCATATATTCAGAGCATTAGATATAAGTCTTGAAGATTTTATCCGATAATTAATATTATGTAATAGTAAGATAAGTTAAGTTACTTTGTCAATATTAACGATAATTATCAATTCTTATACAACCCGAAATCCGACTGCTTTAGCTTTCTTCTTTTAACAAAACAATTATATTATATCACAAGGTGTTCATGTACTTAATTGTCACATTCATCAATTATATGTTCTCCTGTAATTCACATATACAGATTTAAAAAAATAATAATTTAATTCTTTATCGTCGTGTTATACATACTATTATTGTCAAATTAAGCTTTGCTAACTCTTTTTTACTAACTCTTTTTACCCAGCCACGCGTTACTGTGGCTCAGTCTGGTTAAATGGAAAAGAAAGAAAAGAGAAAGCACACGTTTCTAATATGTTTAATTTCACAATTCTTGTGGGTATAAAATATTTTTGACACGTTTTAGCCACTCTCAGCCTGTCGCGTTCATTCTGTTGAGAACGAAGCAGATCTGAAGCTGCAGAACGCGAACGCCGTGCTTGCAATCGTGCATTCTCAAGTCTGGATGCACGTCGCTCTGCTGCTTTCTCGGCATTTTGATTAATTAAAGCAGATCGATTGCACTAAAAAAGAAGAAAGAAAGTTATAACAAAAACATATAAAATTGCGAAACATTAAAAAAAGAAAATACACGAACTAAAAAAACAAAGAATAAACAAAAAAATATTAACGAAATATTTCACTTCGAACGCAAATCAATCGATACAGGTAAATTTTAACGCATTTCATGATATAACTATGGCGGATAAAAATTTAGTATATCGTGTGTTGCTTTTACGTACAAACAGATGGCGCTATTTTTCAATACACGTATTTGAAAATTTAATATTTAAGAAAAATAAAAAAACAGTTAAAAAACGAAATGAAAGAATCCGAAACGTCGAAAATGCAATGTGACATAACTGTCAATGAGAATTGTTTAGTTTGCGTGTGTCACTGCAGGGGGCGCTCCCATTATTTCGTCTGTTTTATATATTTTTTTATATACAACTGTATATATAAACATGCTTGTATACGAATGCAACCTTTTGTCAAAACTTCAAAGCAATCGGTGAAGAACTTTCGGAGATTAGAGATTTTCTATTAACGAACATTTACATTTTTATTTATACAGATATTTAATATTTATGATTAAACATTTAATAATTTAATATTTAATATTCGAAATCAAAATGAAAATAAATCGAAATCTATATTGCGTATGTTGCCGCCACGTTCAACAGGGGCGCTCTCATTATTTCGTCTGTTTTATATACTTTTTTATATTTATTATTTGTTATTAAATTTTTAATTATTTAATATTAAGTTATTTAATATTTATTATTTAATATTCGAAATCAAAATGAAACTGTCAAAATTTCAAAGCAATCTGTGAAGAACTTTCGGAGATTGGAGATTTGAAATTAACGAACATTTACGTTTTTATTGATATAGATATTTAATATTTATTATTTAATATTAATTCCGAAACGTCGAAAATGCAATGTGACATAATAGTCAATGAGAATTGTTTAGTTTGCGTGTGTCGCTGCAGGGGGCGCTCCCGTTATTTCGTCTGTTTTATATACTTTTTTATATTTATTATTTAATATTTATTATTTCATATTTATTATTTAATATTTATTATTTAATATTTATTATTTCATATTTATTATTTAATATTTAATTATTTAATATTTAATATTCGAAATCAAAATGAAACTCAAAATTTCAAAGCAATCCGTGAAGAACTTTCGGAGATTTGAAATTAACGAACATTTACATTTTTATTTATATAGATATTTAATTATTTAATATTAATTCCGAAACGTCGAAAATGCAATGTGACATAACTGTCAATGAGAATTGTTTAGTTTGCGTGTGTCGCTGCATGGGGCGCTCCCGTTATTTCGTCTGTTTTATATACTTTTTTATATACAACCGTATATAAAAAAAATTATGTTAACATGCTTGTATACGAATGCAACCATTTGTCAAAATTTCAAAGTAATCGGTGAAGAGCTTTCGGAGATTGGAGATTTTTAATATACGAACATTTACATTTTTATTTATATAGATTTTAAGATATAATCCATTCTGGCGGCTCTCTCTTTTCTACAATGTTTATTAATTGTAATAAATTCTTTATTCCTGCTGCGTTCTCTTTTCTTTTTTAACTGCTTCAATGCTTTACTCTGACCTTCTTTATTATATGTTTGTCTGTTATCCTGATATTGGCAGTATTAAATTATCTTACTTATACTTGCTAAAGAAATGTATTCATAATCTCCTCTTCACAGCTCATCATTATAAAATTGGATAGTATTGCTTACGTAATGCTGATTTAATAATATATTTATTATTTCTAAGGATAAAAGCTTCCCAAGTTATTTACATTTTTTTTTCGATTCTAAGAGATAATCCATTCTGATAGCTTTCTCTTTTCTACAATATTTATCAATTCCCGAAGAAACATAATTTTTTAAAATTTATTTTAAAGAAAAGCTTAAAAATTATTTATGTTTTTTTTTATTTCTAATGCATAAACTTTGTAGATATAAATTTTTATTATTAAATTATATTTATAAGAAAAACACTATTAGGTCCACTTAAAAAACATCATGAAATAAAAAATTTATTATTTTATTTGTGAAGGAAAATTTTGCATACCAATTAGATTGATACTCAATTAAAAATATTTAAATATTAAATTGCATTCAATATTTGTTTTAGAGTGTTAAATGTTAAGGTTATTGTTTTAATAAAAACATTAAATAGCTTTTTAATCAAAATTTATTCAAAATGCATATCCTCATATTCTTAATGATGTAGTCGGAATACCTAGATCTTATCTTAATTTCCTCAAGAATATTGTTTCATGCAAAGTGTTTGATGAAAAACAGTTTCCAAAATATTCAATGCACTATTTTGACTGTGACCATTATATGTTACTATGAGAGCGGCATTTTATATTTAATTTCCATTGGTTTGTTTATTTTTAATACTATTAATGGTAGTATTTAGTAGTAGAAAAAACTATAAGTCTAGTACAGTTCAGAATGATAAGCGTTTACAAATTTGAATGAGATTAGTTTAAAAGAAGTACGAATGATTTTTTTATATTTGTAATTTATAAATGGTGATATGTTGTAATTGAAAAAAAGTATAAGTCTGGTATTATTAATATATTCAGAATGATAAATGTTTACAAATTTGAATGAGACTTGTCTGGAAGAAGTACGAATGGATGTAAAACATAATAAAAAGGAAGTGTTAGGCTTAGATGTTGTGAACACAGAACTAATAGTGTATGGGTGTGAACAAGTGACTGATAGTTTTTCAATAAATGTTGAGAATCTGACAACCCACTGAAAGAGTTGAGGAGTGCAGAGATAGTTCCATTATATAAACAAAAGTGTGTAAGAATGGAGTACGTAAGTTACGGACCCATTAATTTGCCGAGTGTAGTTGGTAAACTATTGAAAAATTCTGATAGAGAGAGTGAGAAGAAATACTGAAAAAAAGTGTGTAATGCTCTGGGTACCTTTTAAAGTAGAAGAGGATGCATGGATCTGATTTTATATCTGCGTATGCTTGTGAAAAAATTAAATGGTATATTATGCGTACATGGACTTACTAAAACCATAAGCATATGACCATGTGATAAGAGGAAAGCTATGGATAATATTAAATGAATATGTTGTTTTAATGTAAATTAATATGTGCTATTACATCAATATACACTAAAGTAGAGTATATGTTAGATTGAATGGTTCCTTGTCTGGGTGGTTTAATATTTCAAAAGAAGTAAAGTAAGGATGTGTTATATCACCCTGTTGTTTTAATCTTTACATAGATTCATGTGTGAAAGAACTACAGAAGTCAATGGGTAGCACATAATGATGAATGACGTGTGCAGTTTGCTGTAGGTTGATGACAGGTTGTGTTAGCAGAGAATGAGAATGAATTATGTCTGATAAGCAAATGGAATGAGAGATGTAAAGAGAAAGATGTGTGAGTAAATATTGAGAAATCCAAAGTCAAGTGATAGCAAAGTGTAAAAGGAAAAATAAATGTGACACATGGGTGAGTAAATATTGAGAAATCAAGATTCGAACAAGTTGAAGAATTTGGCTTTTTAGATAGTACTTCCTCAGATGGTGGAAGAGTTACAAAGGATATTTAACGGTGTATAGCAATAGGAAACAAAATTAATGGGGCACTAAAACATACTCGAACTGAACAGTATCAAAATCTGTCAAGATGATAATCCACGACAGATTTTATTACTATTGGGAATGTGCACCGCACCATCTTACTGGAAATAAAAGTCCTTCTCATCCATAAGCTCTTCACTAATGCATGGTACGACAAATTCCTGCAGCAAGTTCAAGTAAACGGCATGGTGTAAAACTGTGTATACTTTTTAGGACACCTTAAATAGGGTGTCCCAATAAGAGGGCCGGATTTAAATTTGGTACCCTTTTTTTATAAAGTTGACAGCTCTAAATATTTCTATTTATCAAGCTATTTTTCAATCTTGCGATTAGTAAATATGGAACTTTACACGAAATAACGTGTTATTATGGTTAAAACTCATTATAAAAATGCGGAAAGTTTTGCTTAAACAGTTCGTAAACTTCGTGGAATTTTCGGTAGAAATAATGGTCCAAATGAGTCGTCAATTCGAAGATTAATTAAAAAATTTGAAGAAACTGGTTCGATTCTGGACAATACGTCACCCATGCGTCCTTGTAGCAGGCGTTCACTCGAAAACATAGCCGCAGTGAAAGAGTTACTGAATCCCCAAGAACATCAATTCATCATCGTTTACAAGAATTAGACGTTTCAAGAAGCACCTTACAGCGAGTTCTCACAAAATATCTGGGTCTGCATGTCTACAAGATCCGAACTCAAACCCAAGAACTCAAACCAGCAGACAGCAAAAACTAAATCTGGCACTCTTATTGGGACACCCTATAGAAGTCAATCTCTTAACTATAATATTTATTGGAAGGTATGTTCAATCAATGAATCAATATTAGAGTTAGATTCTTCTGAGCTGTCAATATTTGCATCTGAATCAATATCAGATACTATTTTAGATTCAGAATTTTATTGTTCTGAACCGTCGGTTATCTTTATTATCCCATTTTCTGAGTTACAACCTTCGAACAGCATTGGAGATCACTGGTGATGCAACATTTTTTTAAATAAGTATTCCACTATTTTTCCCAGGATCAGCTTCCAATTTTGATGACAGGTGTCTACAGAATGTTATCAGTTAACAGCCAGGATTCATATTCCTTTCTCAATAATAGTCTGTTAGCTGAAACTTCAAGTGGCTACAGATTGGCTATTCAAGTCACCAGGAATCACCACAAATGTTCATGTTTTTCCACAATTTTATCTTTGACCTGTTCGGGCAAATGTCCACAAAATACATCAAGTACTAGCACGCTCGTTGGGTTACGAAGACTTCCATGACACCTATTCTACACAATACAGTCTTTCATAAGCTCTGTCAACATCCACCCATTTCTTGTGCATGTAGAATAACATTTTTGTGGCATATTTAATTCAAACTTGAAGGCTTCGGGGCTTCCACGTTAAAACCGTGTGGCACTGTGTGCAAAAAACGAGAAAAATTGAAAAAAAACTGCAATTGTAAGACTCAAATCAATCCAAAGATGCACCTCAAACCAAGATACGTTTATATGGGGAAAATAGTGCAACTTGAATCAAAAAAATATATTACATAATTGAGCACATTCATAGTTCATTTTTTATATGTAAATGTATGTAAAACACATGAAAAAAATTATAATAGGAATATATTATTAATGATGTATGTAAAAACATAGATACATATATCATTACGCTTTTCCCTATCTGAGTAGGCTAAGCAACAGATTTTCCTATCTCAGTAGACAACCTTTGCCTCTTCTACATCCTGTAACTTCTCATACAACTCTGATTTCTCCGACTATTTACGTTTCCTTCTTTCTAAATATTGTTCACTTGATCCAATCATACTTTCCTTTGTCTTCCTCTACCATGTCTTTCACTCACATTTGCACTGTATATTAATTCGTTCTACATGTTCACACCTTCTCAGAGTACTCTTCTTCATTCTACTCAACATATCAGATTTAAGTTCACATTCATTCGTAATCACTTCATTCCGTATTTTGTCATACATCATCAAATGACACTTAGCTTACACTTTGTGCAAGATGGCATACATTTTGTAACTTGTCCCCGGGCGCTGAAGACCTACACCATTACTAAAGTAACCCTAAACAATTAACTGTGAAACAGTGGAACTTGTTTTATGGGGAGTGACACATTTCAAAAGAAAGAAAATATAATGTTTAAGTTTCCCTTATTGTCATTTATAAAATTACTCATTTTTGTACATCCCGGTTAGTCAGTCATTTCAATTTCCCCTGCAATATCAGTTGTAGGATTTCAAGTTTTTTCCTTAGCGATATTAATTTTCCTCTTATTGATTCTTGATATTTATCTATTTATCACTTCATTGTACATATAAAAATCTGATGGACATATTACCAGGTGATAATCTCTTCCAACAAACCTGACAACAGCAAACCAAGGTAGTTACATGGTAGTAAAAATTATTCAAATTATTATTCATTTATACAAAATTCATGAACATTATGGCAAGAATAAAAGTGAGATATTATCAATAAACGAAAAAAGGTAGGGATGTTGGAGAGGGAAAGAAGATGAGGAATTAAACACATAACATTATGGACTAGAAATTAACAGTTTTTTTAAAGCTTTTATAACATGTTAATGACAGAACTTGTTCAACATTATTACTTATTATAATTTGTTTTATCAAACAATGTTTATTCCACTTTATGTAACAGTATAATCCTACCAGTTTCAAGGGTACCGTTACATAAAGTGGACTAAACAGTGTTTGATAAAACAAATTATATTATCTTTTAACCTCCACCATGTTAATGCCTTGACTATAAATAATACATTATTACTTACTTTGTCTACATAGGTCTGTAAATATGAAACTGATTTTTTTAATAGAAAATACACATTTATTGTATGAAAATGGTAAAAAATATTTTATTTAAAGTATTGCCCATCACTAGCTACACATATTTCCCATCTCTCTGGCAATTTGTGGATGCCACGCCAAAAAAACTGTTGCTCTTTTGAGGCAAACCAATCATCGAGCCATTTTCGTAAGAAGTGAAGTGCTGCTCAGCAAGTGCGTGTCCCATCAATGCAAATAAGTAGTAATCAGATGGAGCCAAGTCTGGTAAGTAAGCCGCATGCAAAAGTATTTGCCAACTAAGTCTTACCAAGAGCATGCTCACCGTAAGCTTCGACAAGCATTCGATGCAATTCTACAGCAGTTTTCTTCAAATGGTAACAGAAAATCAATGCTGTCTGCAAATCGTAGTTTTCAGGCACAAAAACAGATATTCAACGCTATGAAAACATATGTAGTTGTATTCAACTTGTATTGTTGTGAGTTAAAAGTCTGACAAATCTAAACACAAGAAAAAGGCGCCAATGACGCGGTTTGACAGTCACTACATTGACAACTAGAGCTATCTATGAACAAATTTCAGTTTCATATTTACAGACCTGATATATTTTATTACTTAATTTAATTTTCTCTTCTCGGTGGTTGACATTTTTATTCATCCATTACGAGCTATTGTGTTGCTAGATGAAGCATTTCAAACCTCTTCCTATGAATAAGACTCGAAAATGCAGGTCTTGTAAATGAAAAAGTAGTTACTAATAAAATAATCAAAAGCTATATGAATTTTCATTAATTTCAGTTTCCATTGCAATAAAGTAACCAAATCATCGTTAAATGTATGAAGGTACTGTAATAATAAGTGAAGTAATCAAACAATATAAAATTGTTAATTCATTTAGTATTTATATTGTAGAATTTCATTTTTAAACAGAATGATTTGACACTTAAATGTGATAAAATTCTGCACTTTGACAATGCTTTTGTAAAGTGAAGTAGATCTGTCACTTTAATTAAAGTTATTGTGTAGAATTTTACATATTTAAGTGTCAAATCATTCTGTTTTAATAAAAAATTGGTTATACTTACCATTCGTATGTAAGAATGTGTCATAATTACGGTT
This sequence comes from Odontocerum albicorne, assembly GCA_949825065.1. Lineage (NCBI taxonomy): Eukaryota > Metazoa > Arthropoda > Insecta > Trichoptera > Odontoceridae > Odontocerum > Odontocerum albicorne. Next base: position 14,760,992 of record OX463856.1, read on the forward strand.
TAATACTTATGTTTCAATTATTAATGTCATATTTACGGATTAGGGTTGATAATATTGATGTCTTCAAATATGTAAATTATTGTGATATGTTTTAATTATTGTGAACAAATAGGAATGGATACAAACGAAAGAACAAACTGAAGAGGAAGCCAATAAGTGTCACGCTGAGGAAACTCACAGAAAGCGTTATTTTCGACAAGTGCAACAACAGCAAGAGACTGAAAAAGAAGCCAACGAATATCATATTGAAGAAGCACAATGAATATGCGACTTTAGTCAACACTGTGAGAGAAAACTTGTTTGCCAAAATGACAACTTGGACATAAGAAGAGTTGAAATTCATAACTGTGACTTGATGAATATTAAATGCCAATTCTAACATTCTCTCAATTTTGCAACTGAAAGATCTGACAAAACATTAAAATATTGCTGCCATAAAAAAACTATTCATAAAGATGAAAATGAACCGCGATATCAGTTCCAACTTTCGATCAGTTGTTAAGCAATTCAGATTTTCCGGGCTACCAAAACTTTGAAACAAACATTCATTCTTAAAACTTTTCAGTAGTTTTCATTTTTCAACCTTTCAGCTTAACAAGTAAATTTATATTCTGTTATTTTTCATAGGTTACAGTTAACAAACTTTCATTTTGTGGAACAGCTTATTAGAATATTTGAAAGTAAATTGCTTTGTTATACCACTAATTTACATTATTCCTTTTCCACCTGAAGAGAGCTTTGTGATAGGAGGTAAAAACACTTGTAACGGGGATTAGTGTTATTAGTAATGTAATGGATTAAAATATTTGAATTGAAATAAATTAAAAAGAATTTCTTTTCATTTCATTACAACATATTACCTATATGTACATTCTTCACTTATTCTATACATTTACAGACTTTTTAATTCTCTTTCTGCCTAAATTTGGTAGCTCGCATAGTTTTAAAAATATAGCTCAGTACTTCATGTTACCAATTAGAATGCTAGAAAATATAGTATAAAAGCAAACAGTTTTTTTATTGTAAATTTATTTCAAAAAAATATATAAAAACAATATTATATGTACTTAAGTGTGAATAATTAAATTTATAATAATAATAGACATTGAATAACATTAATTATATGTGAGGTGGAAGGAGCGCTCATTGTCCCTTCTCAAAGTGTTGTGCATGGCGGAGAGTTGCTCTAGCTTACTGGAGATTTGAGCAGTGGATGAATCTATCCATTGCATCGAAGATATATGGGCGTTGAGGATCTTGCCAATTTGTACAATCTAAAAGAAATAAAATGGATCATTACCTTTTGAACTTTATTTTTAGGATTACTAAGTCTTGCTTGTAAGGCCCTATCCCTGAGAAGTAAAATCCTGTCCTTGTAAAGCCCTATCTTAGAATGCCAAACTGGGAATATATAACTTGATCACTTTACCAATAGTAATGTATAGATAGGTTCAAAGATAGGGTCATGATACCTAGACCAATAAAAGTTACAAAGTTTCGAAAACCGAATAAGTAACTTTAAACAGTAAAACACTGTTTAAAGTTAAATTAGTAAATTTACTAACGGAACAAAAAAAACTATTTTTTGTTGATATATTATATTTTTACCTTAATTATATATCTGTGATCTTGAGTCCAATAATAAAGACTTTAATATGAATTAAATAAATAAATAAATATAGGTTTATTGATAGTTTAGGGTATATGTCCTTAAGGGAAAGATGTTGATGGTTTGTTGATAAATAAAACACGTTTTCGATCGCAATGCGGAAAGAGAAATTTTATTGGTAACGTAGGTATTTATACTATTCCCGCGTGTGTGCGGGAATGCGAGCAAGATATCCTTCGTCTCGTTTCTGCATTCGCAAAACGATTAATGTCGTATGTAGGTGATAATTTATTTACGGAACTGGCGAGACAGGTGTGGTGCGTTCTCGCTCTAGTATAGAATGCTTTCCGCATCGGCTATGAGTTGAATGACCGGACTTTGTACTGTTTGTTTTGCATTGCTAATGAATGCAAAGGTCATTTCATCGGTCATTGACCGCGTGTGCGACCGCCACAATAGCAACATAGTATGTGCTTAATACGTTTAAACGTTTAAATGTAAATGTAAGATAAAATCAAATTGAAATCTAAATGGATTAAAAAAGGTTGCGTTGACAACAATTTGGATGGGACATCTTATGGGAGTCAAATCAGGTCATTAAAAATCAGCATACATTTAAAGCAATGGAGATTCCATGCATTTTAAATAAATAGTATAACTATTAGGGAAATAAATCTTCATTACTAATATAACCTGCAGCCTGCAGCATGCGAGCAATTTTTTTATAAATGATGCAATAAATAATAATAAAAAATTGTTTTTTATTAATAGTAAAACACCCTAAATTTTCAACATGAAGATTTATATCAAAATATAAAAATCTTATTTAACCCTTCCCTTACAGTGATAAAAATAATACGCGTGCTCCGGTGTTGGTTAGTGAGTACGCAATAAAAAATTAGCGATTTTAAATCGGAAAAATAAGAACATTCATAGATAATCCCCTTAATTATAATTGAAGTTAAAAATTATAATAATTGAGATTTATTTGCTGAAAACATTAAAAAACCATCTGGCAACGCTCACGGAACGGGCGTACGTCTAACCTATTTGCAAGCCTAGAAGCTACTAGTGGCGCGGAACGTCAGTCGCATACCCCGGCGCTTACGCTTATGCTTGCGACGTTGAGACAATTCAGCTCCTCGCAATTCAGTCTAGTATGCAAGAGTGAGATGCGAATATAGTGTCGCGCTTCCCGCATACTATTCACCTATCGTCAAGACGAGGCACTCGCAGCGTTTAAATGCGAATTTGTTTTCGATCTTTACAAAACACCTCGATGTAGTCGATAAATTCTGATTATTATTAATATTATTTTTTAAATCAATGCGTAAATATATTATGGAGGAATACCTAAAATCTTAACCTTGTATTTATTATATTTATAGAGATATTGATGGTTATTAGAAGCAACATGTAGAAGATACCCAACACAGGGAAGGAAAGGTTAAATGAGATTTAAAATGAAAGTAATATATTATATACAAAAATTAAAAAGAAAATACAACATATGTACATATTTATTTTGTGTATCCAAAACAACAATATTTATTTATGTAATATAACGCTCATTTGTGTGAATTGTATAATATTTATATCCAATTCAGGAACCAAGGGTTCCGGGCACCATTCCCGATGGTGTCTCAATATTTTCCAATGTAATTCCAAGCTAATAAGTTCAAGTATACTTTAAATATCCATAGGTAGCGCTTTTTTAGCAGCCTATTACCAAGCTGAGAGTATACTTGACACAGTGCTCTTGGTGATAGTAATAGGGTCACAAGAAAAATACAAAACAGCACTATATAAATAATGAAATGATTTAACCATTATAAGTACTTAGGTATATGTTATGTATCTACTCGCATTCGGAACAATTTTATTTGAAATATATTACCATTCTAAGTAATAAATAATTTATTTCACATTTTTGCAATTCATTTGAGAAATTATAATAAAGTGAACCTTTAAAGACCCAATACCAGTTTTGGCACACGACCCAAAAAGGTTGGCCATCCCCAATTGGGTTTTTTATTAATATACCTACATGTTAAATATTGATATCACTTTTTTTCAAAATTCTTTAATGAGAAATTAAAAGGTTGCGATAAATTCGAGACCGAATATCTTCAGGCCAATACGGTGCCTTTTTTAAAAAATAAAGTTAAATTAATACTTACTTGCTTAGTCCTAGTGCAGAGCAATTACTAATTACTTTTAAATTATTAAAACCCAGTCAATTTGACAAATCCCTTTAAGTGTTCTTTAAAATGTTAGATAGCTAATTAGTTGCCAGTACAATAAACTCAGAAAAAATTGATTTGTTAAAAAAAACAGTTGTGAATGATGATTATTTAAACATCATCAAAAATCATTATAGATCTTATAAAATTTTCAACCATGTTTGTAAAACATTATATAAATCCTGGATAAAAACATAAACTTACGGGGTCATTATTGTCATCACTTCGATTCGACTCGTTCAAGTGTTCGATGATTTCTTTCAAGTCCTCGGACATTTGCTTCAGTTGGGTGTCGACACTATCTGCCAGCTGATAACTGAAACAAGAAATGTTTTCCATTAAAATTTACTATTGCTCAATAATTGCATTGGAAACGTCACATTTCTATTTGATTTTCAACAATACACAGCGCAATATCAACAGTAGCAAAAATGTTAATACATAATAGTGTGTCGGTGTCCACCTTGACATGTGGAAGTAAAACTTGGACTTGGCAGAAGAAGGATAAAAGTAAGAGATTAATGCTGTGGAGATGCGTGCACTAAGGAAAATTTGCAGTATCAATGTTTGAAAGCAGGTGGAATGAAGACATCAGAAATGAATGCATGGATAAAATGGATGTTTTAAGTAAGATGAAGAAAGGAACTTGAAGATGGTTTTCGAACATGCAGAGAGAATGAATGATGAAAGAATGACTAAGTGAATATACAAGTCAAAAGTGCAAGATATGCGTGGAGGTAGAGCTAGAAAAACGTGGCTGGACGAAATGGACCAGATTTTGAAAGAAGGTAAAGTGAGAAATATGAATAATAGAAGATTGTGCATCACAAGATGTGGAGGAGGCGAAGGTTGTGTGCATGGATAAAAAAGTTTGGAGATCTGTTCTCTCTGCCTACTCTGATGATATGTATGTATGTAATTACGCCTTTAGTAAAATTTGTAAATGGGAAAGCCTGCTGAGAGGTGCTAAGAAGAATTTTCAGAGCTGTGAATGAGAACAGGTCTTGGCGCAGATGATTCAACAATGATACGTATGAGCTCTTCAAAGAACCCAGTGACATTAAATAGATTAATATTGAAAGGCTCTGATGATTAGGACACATACATCAAACAGAAGAATCTCGCCTCCCAAATTCCTGAACAGCAACCTTAAAAGTTGAATAGTTGGCAGACCAAAAATTGAGATGAGAGGATAATGTCTCCAATTCTATTGACGCTCTAAAAAACTAGTGACGAGCTGTGTGGATTGGTGGAGACAAATTCTGGAGTAAGCCAAGATTTAGACTTAATTATTGTTGCACCAAAGATGAATGAAACAAATTAATTAAATTCAAATTATGATTAAATTAATTAATAAAATACCAATTAAAATTGAATTAACTAAATTCCCCTAAAAATTTAATTCCAATTTAAATAAAATTAATGATTGAAATTCCAATGAAAATTAAATAAATTAATAAAATTCCGATTCAAATATGAATAAATAAATTCAAATTAAAATGAAATTTATGAATTCTGGACATTGGGGTTCCAATGGGTAGTAGGGCTACGATGGAGTATGCTTGGCTCGAAAGTATACTTCTACAAAATATTGTAACGCGCCACGTTGCAATGTCACCAGTAACACTACTACCAAGTCCGACTCTCTAGCGTCCACGAGTGGTCTCTCAGGCCCCGCGAACCCCGAGCAATGTCACCACTGACATTTCCATCAGTGTCATAGCAGATAGAGTGGACGAATGGCGAGTTTCCAGCGCCGTAAAACTGGATTCACCCAGCTAAGGGAAGGTAGCCCCAACAGAAAATCCTCCAGAGAAGGCAAGGGGAAACCACTCTGGATATCCCTCCCCAGGAAATCATTATGGAGAGAAATATGTCTACTCTCAAGTGATATTCAACGTTGGGGGGACCTGACATGACAATGGGAAGAAGGAGAACATTGCTGATGGCAACAAATGACCTAGGCATTTTTTTCACCCAATACCCATAGGTATAATATTTTTATATATTTTTTTCACCCAATACCCATAGTATATATATACTTTGGTCGTATATATTCTTTAAAAAAGCCTAAATAAAGAGTCGCCTTTTCACAACATTGCACTTTGCACATAAGATAAATTACGTAAAGAAAAAATCGCAAACCAAAAAATTCATAATAATACTAATTTAAGAGAGAATCAATGCAAAACTGGCAAAAATTAAAATATGAAGATTTTCATATGAACAAATATGGTCACCCTATTGTTATATAATGTTATGAATAAAATAAATATATAAAAGTTATTCTAAATAAGATTCGTCAAAAATTATACAATTTATTAAATGTCAGAGTGAAAACTGTCTGGACATTTTAAATTTATGCACAGTGCTAAAAACACTTTTCATACAAATCACAATAAATTCTGTTGACGTTTAGTAGAGTCACTTCAAGGATGCTCCAATGGATGGTGTGGTATCTCATCGACAGTCAACAGATGAGTGACCAGTGGTTTTACTTTCTGGTCACTGGCTTTGTTGATCCCTTTAAAAGTTGTTTCTGGCCAACAGGGGAAATGCGTCAATTCTGGGTTCAGAACATTATTCCTTGTATTGTATTACACTTAAGTTGTATACAGTACAACCTGGTGGGCTTATTGCCATGTGGGAATATCTTCCAACCAACCAGAAAGATGTTAAAGAGACCTTAAGTGAAAACCAGACTGGAATCATTTTTCTTTAAATCTGGGTTCCAACAGGAATCGAAACTGCAACCTTCAGGTTAGGAGACAAGCGTCTTACCAACTAAGCCACGGAGGTTCCTTGTGTGATAAAGTTTTTGATTTAAAGTCAAGATCTAGATAGATAGATCAATGATTCCCAAAGAGATAACCGATACAACCACAAAATAAAGAAAACAGATATATGCTAAATATGTCATAATTGCAATGGAATAATTGATGTGTTGAATAAATGAAGAGCACTCTGAGATGATTTGGGTATGTGGAATAAATGAATTAACAAAGACAAACAAAACAAATATACGGTGCAAATATGAGAGGAAGGCGTGGTAGAGGAAAACCAAGGTACGTATGGTTGGATCAAGTGAATTATATTTTGAAAAAAGGAAATGTAAAAAGTCTGAGACATCATAAGAGTTGTATGAGAAGGTATATGGATGTAGAAGAGGTGAAAGATGTGTAATATAAGAAAGTCTGGCACTCCTCTCTGCATACCCTAACAGGGAGATGTCGTGATAGTATGTAAGTATATGTACTGTTAACCTAATAGTAGGGATTTACCCCCATGTTCCAAAATGTTTTTTAGCTATTAAAGCCTTTATTGGTAACATATGTTATTTAACACATTGACTACTGCATTATTTCTTTTATAATTACTGTGCTGTTAAAAAATAAAAAAACCAAATATAATTCATTGTCATATCGTCGTTATTGCTGGGCCCCTTAATAGAGGATTCTCTCGCCATAGCAACGTCAATTGGAAAGTGAAGCTGTGCCGTCGACTTTTCTATTCTTTTTTTCCTTTTCCCCCTCTTTAAATGAGTGAGCCATTGCACACCAGCAAACTCACCGGCCACATCACTGTATCCGATAGCACACCTGAAGTGAGACGATAGGTGCACACCGGCATGTTTTCTGTCAGTTTTTTTTTAAAGAATAGATATGACCGAAGTCATAGCTATTAGTATCGTAAGGCCACTATGGGCTCACTTGGTTTTTGATTGACCCAATGAAATTGGGAATAGAACGACAATATACATTTTGAGCACCCAGCAAAACTTCATATGAACGCCTATAGACATTATCAACACTGGATGTGTTAAGTGTATAAATAATGAAAAATAAAAATACCTATTATTTAGTTAAAAAAAATTACCACGATCAGTCATATGCAATTAATTTTATTGGTGATATTGATTAATGCACTCCTTTTAGTAAAAAAATTTAAAACGTAAAAACCATCACAATGTGAGCTTATATGTCCCAAATCGTATGCGGTTGTATGAACAAATAAAACTGCCAAATTTTCTCTGGAATTGATACTTCACAAGCTAAATTAAGTACAAATGAATGTTTCAATATCTAATTTGAAGTTTGATTATTCATATTGATTTTGCTAAGAAATTACTGGTTGAAAAAAATAAGTATTTCTAGTTTCTAAAAAAAAAAAGTGAAATGTTTATTATATACATTCCAAACATGGTCACGACAAATACATCCACTTCTGGTATGGCCAGGGCTATGCTAGCTAATTCAATTTATAGGAGCTTGCCACAATAATGCGTGGGTGACATGTAGCGTGCGCATTAAACCACTCAATATCGCGTGATTGGCAGTGAATGTGTTAACAAAAATCTGAGAAGTCAACAGAAAGGAAGTCAGAATCATTGATCAATGTGGTCAGAATAGAACTGATTAAAAATAAATACTCAAAATATTCCTATGTTGCGAGTTGTAACTTACGTGTGTTCCCTCTCTGGATCAGTAATTGTGACATTGCCCAACTCTTTCTCAAGTGGAACTAGCAATTCTTCCAACTCTCTCTGCTGGCTAATGACAAAGTCCATCTCATGCTCCAGGCTCTGCTGTTCTGTGCGGACATTCTGGAGCATCTCATTCAAGCCTACAATCTGCAAACAACATAAGTTGAAATTTCGCATTTTATATTTAAAAAAACCTCAGATGAAGCTATCGACAGCAAAATTATAGAAACACAATTTTGCAAATCAAGTTGTGAAAATCTTGCAGTACACTTTAAGCTGGCCAGCAGTGTCACCTTCTTCTAGGTCTTCCCAAATATTTCATACCTTTTATACTACTTGTTTACATTGTTTTTGTAAATCTTTCATTATTCATTCCTTCCACGTGGCCAAATTGTATCAATGTGCCTTTCTTCATATTAAGCACAGCATCTTCTTTCACTCTTTCTATTCCTTATTCTTTCTATATTATTTATCTACACATTCTACATAACGCTCTCAATGTATTTTACTTTCATCACTTTTTTACCATGCAATTATTTGATTGCTAATCCAGCAATATGCATACAACATAAATAAAATACCTTATCTCCATTAGCTATGAGCAGCTTGTCCCAGGCGTTGACCTGTGTGGCCTGGTTAATGAACACCTTTTCCTGCTCCTCCAACTCCAGACTCCACTTGTTGATGGACTCTTCGAGCTGTCCGAAGTTCATGGAGGTGATGGCTGTTGGCTGAGTCACGGCGCTACTTCTAGATACCATATAAATATATAACATAATGAAATCAACTTAAAAACCAAACCCATTAATTACGTTTTTCAAGAGGCCCACAAAAAAATTAAATGGCCTGAAAAATTTAAATAAGGGTAGTGATATTTATATAGAGGGTCTGGCAGGGAATCGGGAGATTTTTAGTAACACTTTCCCTGTCATACTATGGAGAGTGGCATATCACCCATGGTACGCCATTAAGTTATAAAGCATTTGAGTGGGACACAGTGTTAATTTGTTGTCAAAAACTATGCAAGGCTTGAATTTTACCGAAATTTTAATAAAGCACCCCATGATCATATCTCATCGGCTTATGCAATTAAAATATGGGTTAATAATTTCGAGGAAATTGGTAAGGCACTCGAGAAAGAGCCTCAAAACATAAATGGCAAACTATGTTGTTTGAGATCTTATACATGAAAAATATGCAAAAGTTATTAATCACATATTTATAATTGCCCACTTCCCTGCTGGATCATACATAAAATAAGATTTTTTTATAAAAAAGAAAATTTGATTAATTTACTGACATATTTTTTTCATGAACATAAAAAAGCAATGGTTTTACATAAATTTTAGATTATTTATTATTTATTTATTCACCAATGAATAAAACTGATAAGAAATATTAACATGGAAAAATAGTGTCCAACATGCAAGTTTTAAGAAAATAGCATTTAGCTAACCTATAGTTCTGTATGTAAATGTCAAATAAGCTATATTTTTATGGAAATTCAGAAGTCAATACGATATTTCGTTGTTTACGTAACAATGATCAGTTCAGAGACATCCTTCAGTATTCAAGTATGGGAAATAAAGAGTTAAAGCACCCTTGATGAGAGTTTGCTCTCGAAACAGTGCTATATTAATTGTCTGTTAATATTATTAGCTGACACGGAATCAGTAGATGGTGCCTGTCTCGGTTACGCAACATTTGTGAATAGACCAGATATCCAAACAGTAGAGAAGCTGTTCCATGCCGCCAAAGATAAAAATATTTTCTTAAGAGTGATTACCAACATCAGGATGACCAGACAAAGCACATGAAGAAGAAGAATAAAGAAGCAAATGAAATAAGAAGAGACACTCTTAAGATAACATATAAAAGACAAAAAAAAGTCTAAACTATTTATTTCTTCGAATATTAGTCCAGCAAATTGATTTATAAATTGTATGGAACATAGCATCTTGTCTATGGGCTTGAGTGTAATTAGCGGAATAAAAAAAGTAATTCTAGGTTTAGAATTATCTATTGATTGTTTAAGTATTTTTATATTTAAACTCATTTCTTCAACTTGATTTAGCAAAAGATAACTTACGATGTAACTGTGGTAGTCGGGGCAATACTGGTGGCTCCAGGTAGTTGGAATCCCGTTAGGGCTGGCTGTGAACTAGGGACTGTAGACGCTGTGGTTCCTTGGGGGGCAGCCAAACTAGCAGGGGCGACCTGAGAAGGTGCTGCGGAGGGAGCACTCGCTGGGGCTGATGTTGCAGCTAATGAAGGTAGACCTGGAAATTCATTCAGTGGGTCAAATAATTTAGTAGGTGAACATAATGCAGGTTCAATTGATCAAACAGAACTGTAGGTTTAATTCTAGCTCCATTTTATCACCTACAGCCGGTGTATAAATGTAAATTGCAAAGCGGTCTAGTAGTCTTATGGTTAGCATTGTTGCTAAGCAAACCAGTATTCAGGGTTTTATTCACTGTAGATTTTACTTTCGAGAATTTATTGCATATTTTCATTAATTTATATGGTGCCCCTCAACATATCCAAATTGATGATGTGGACATGTTGAAGAGTATGGCCAAGAGACAATATTGTCGTCAGTCCCATTAATCGATCCTCTAGCAAGAATTACTAGAGTAGCCAAGTTACTTGCAATTTACCGTGTTGGAAATATTACCACACGTAGTGCAAGTATTATTACCAAATGAACTCTTGAACCCTTTTTTTGGATACCATTGGGAATCAAACATGTAACACCACCGAAGTGCAAGACCAGTGTCTTAACAAATAAGTCAAGGTTGTTTTTCAGTATAATAATCTATAGGCTTTTTTTTTTGCTGCGATATTCCCAGCCATTGAGAAGTGTTGCGTAAATTCAAATGATTTTTTAGTGAGCATATAATTCGTAATTGAATTTTTTTTTTGTGAAATTTGATCCTTCATTTTCAAATTAATGGACTTTCACTATAATCAATATTAAATAACTTATCGAAAAAATAAAAACTTTCACGGATCCTTACTAGATGACACTAGAAGTCGGTCATATAATATTGACTTTTGTATTTCGATCAGCATTACTAGAAGCTCCTGAGTTTCATATTGCGAGTATACTCACTTATGGTAGTTAAGTGGTTAAAAAAACATTTTCTATTTTTTAGTTCCCATCGGAAATCCAACCTGAAATCCTGCAATGATAGACAAGGATTATACCAGTAGGCGATCATCAGAAAATTATTAGATCTAAAGTTAAAAAATATATTTTTTTTTTTTAATCTCACCAGTTATAGCTGGTTTTGGCTGAACTGTCCCAGTTGGAGCAACTGATGGTTGAGAACTAGGCTGCTGGAATGAGAAAGGCGGTGGAGCTGCTGAAGTGGGCACAGCTGTGGTGGCAACACTGATAGTGGCCGGTTTGCTAGTGAAAGCGAGCCCTGTTCCCATTTGAGAAGTCAGACCAAATGCAGGAGGCGCCGAGGTTGTTGGAACACTTGTTGTTGCATTGGTTGCTTGGGTGGATGCAGCCTGAAGACAAATGATCAAGATTAGAACAATATTCATCATAATCACCATTACAGCATATCTATATTGGAGTAGGCAGACAGAATAGATCTCCACTTCATTCTATCTCGACAAACATCTTTCGCTTCTGTCATGTCCATACACCTCGTCAGATATACTTATCTTTTATAAAGGCTTTTCAATCTTCCCTCTTTGATCCCTCCACACTTTACTAGGTCTTCACAAACTTATCATATCTTCTATATTGCTTGTAAAGATTATTGTTAAAAATCCTTTATCATTCATTCATTCTACATAGTCGAACCATTTCGACACTATTTTTCATCTTAATCATTGCGTCTCCTTTAATCTGCATTATTTTCTAATGTCCTCATTCATAAAGCTGTTAAACATTGTTTTTCCACACATTTAACATAATGCTCTCATAAAACAATATAACATTGCTGTTAACCACTTAAAAGCCTTAAATGAGATTGCTTACACGTCACATGTTTAGATGCCGATCATCACTAATTCAAATGAAACTCAAATACTTATCGTGTTTCACTAAATAAGTTTTATGCGCAAAAGTTAATAAAGCACTCAGAAGTTGACAGGCGTGTTAAATTCTGCTATACTAGGTTGTCAAAAAGTTTTGAAAGCGACATCTATGGAGCAGTAGAAAACCAAAATTTCTACGTCATTTTAATATTTCATCTTTCATAAGAACGTACTCAAAATTTCATTTCGATCTGTCAATTCATTCTTTGTTTACAAGCCATTTGAAGTTGACGTGTCAGTGTATTTTTTAACAATGGAAAAATCCGAATATCGTGCAGTGATTAAATTCTTTGTTTTGGAAGGTTTATCGGCTACTGAGATCCATGCAAAGATGGTGAAAGTATTACAAGGAGTCTTCTCCTTCATTTCCAACCGTTCACCGATGGGTTTTGGAGTTTAAGCAAGGCCGTACAAGCGTTGAAGACGATCCACGCTCAGGACGTCCAAAAAGTGCATCAACACCAGAAATCATAGCGAAAATACAGGATATGGTTTTGAAAGATCATCGTTCGACTGTGGATGTGATAGCTGACACCATAGGCATCTCACATGGAACAACATGGCATATTTAGGCTGAAGTTTTGGGTTTCACAAAACTGTGTGCACAATGGGTGCCGCATTTGCTAACAATGCAACAAAAACACGTTCGAATGCGACTTTCTGAGCAACATTTGGAGCAATTTCGAAAGGATAAAAAGGATTTTCTGCGTCGATTCATCACTATGGATGAGACTTGGGTCTACCACCATGATCCTGAATCAAAACAAGAGGCTAAGAAGTGGTGTGAACCAGGCACTTTGGCTCCAAAGCGAGTTCGTGTCCAGAAATCGGCCAAGAAGGTGTTAGCGTCAGTTTTTTGGGATGCAAAAGGAATTTTATTGATAGATTATCTCCAAACTGGTAAGACAATCAACTCTGATTATTATTGTGACCTATTGGACCAGTTGGTTACGAATTGTTGCAGCATCCACCCTATTCGCCAGATTTAGCTCCCTCTGACTTCAGGCTGTTCTCACACCTCAAAAAATTCCTTCGTGGAAAGCATTTTTCATCAAACGAAGAGGTTATAGCCGTCGTAGAGGAGTATTTTGCAGGCCTTCCAGAAAGTCACTTCCGTGATGGGATAACAAAGTTGGAAGATCGTTGGACCAAGTGTATTGATCTTATGGGAGACTATACTGAGCAATAAAAGTGATTTTCCCCCAAAAAAAATGTATTTTCATTTCAGCTTTCAAAACTTTTTGACTAACCTAGTATAAGCTCTTTGTAAAAAAAAAAATTTACTTGAAGCTGTTATAACTACCTTAGTATTTTCTACCATGCAAGGAAATTCATACTCTACTTTCACATACTTAAATTTCAAAATATTACACACACAATTCTAACTGCATTATAATCTCAACAACCTGATCAAGATTGTTCAAACCATCTACTAACTTACTGATGCATTCATTTCTGATGTCTTCATAAATTGATACTCCACAAATTTTCCTCAACACATGCGTCTCCACATCATAAATGTTACTTTCAATCTTCCGCTAAGTCCAAGTCACTCCCATACATCGAGGTTGGCACCGATACTCTAGTATGTGTTATCTTTTTTGCCAATTTCAACATAGCTCTATAATATATAGATATTTTTATAATAACTTACATGTAATATATTATATACTTATGAATTTAACTTTATAAATTTTATCATTCATCAGGGATCGTTTGTGTCTTGCAGTATAATATAGAAGCTGTAAAATTAGATTTTCTGCAACTCTAGTTTTCAACTTTCTTGAGTACTTCAATCAATCAATTTAAAATTCCATAAAAAAAATGCATAACCCTATATTAAATTTAATCACTACTGAAATTCAAACTGAGATTTACATAAAGACAGAAGAAAGTGTATTCCTTAATTATTAAATTCAAATTTTTTTAAATTCTCACTGTAGGTAATCTGAAAAATAATAATTTAATTTCTTCTTCATCTCCTGACTAACACGGTTCTCATAACATTGCATTGTATTAGGTAAAGCGGAAAGAAATGACAATTTTTTTTGATACAATTAAAAATTGATTTAAATAAAAACTATACAATATTATTTCGTTAAATAATTACCGTTGTTACCGATGATCTTCCTCCACAGAATAGGCTGTTTTTTTAATACCTTATTCGTAAAATTCTGGCGGTTTTTCGGTAAAATATGACTCCAAGTGATTTCGGACTTGTTCGACATTCGTAGATTTTTTATCTCGAAGCGAATGTTCCATCGACTTAAAAATATGGTAATCCAAAGGTGCAATATCAGGTAAATATGGTGGATGCTGCAGAACTTCTAAATTTAGCTCTCTTATTTTGTCCTTCGTAATCCTTGCTGCGTGTGGTCTTGCATTATCATGTTGTAGAATTCTTCTCTGATTCTTTACTAAAACTGATCATTTTTTAAGCAGTTCTGCCTTTAATCTTTTGAATTGGGCACAATACACATCTGCTGTAACAGTCTGACCAGGTTTTAGTAATTCATAATGAATAACTTCCAAAATATCCCACCAAACACAAAGGAAAACCTTTTTCATAGTCAATGTCGGCTGAGGGGTAGACACAGGTACCTGATTTGTCTAAAACCATTGTTTTTTGTTTTTTTTTCTCCTCGGATTGGTGTAAAGGACCCACTTCTCATCCTCAGTAACAATTTTTCTAAGAAACGGATCAGTTTCATATCTGGAGAGTGAAGATGAACAGATTGTTATTCGTTGTTCCATGGCCGTTGGAGAAAGTTCGTGCGGCTCCCAAATTCCTTGTCTATTTTATTTTCCGAGCCTTTTCAAATAGTTCTTCACTGTTGATCATGGACAACTGATATTTTGTGACAATTCCTTGATGATTTTACGCGGATCGGACCTCACTAATGAGTTTAAAGTGTTATCATCGATTTTAAGAGGTCTTCCTATTTTTGGTTTGTCCTTCGATTCCCTTTCACAACTTTCAATTTTTAGAAACCATCTTTGGCACTTCCAAGGATTCAAGATGTCTCTATAAATATCGCAGATGGTCTGGGTAGCTTATTTTGACTTCAATCCTTAATCGAATAAAAACAGCATAAAATACCGCAAATGTGTCTCTTCAATCTCTGGCTTTTGCAGTTTTATACTTTGGACCAAAACCAAAAAAGAATATCAAAACAGAAAGGATATTAATAGAGCTTCAAAACGATACCAACCACGACGTATTTACCCAACAGTAACTGGTGGCAAACTGGTTTCAACGTGACGCCTAATGAAAATTGACATTTCTTTTCGCTTTACCTAATATATAGTAAAATCTGGCGGGCTTATTACCACGTGGCAATTTCTTTTAACCAACAAGAAAGATGTTAAAGGGGCCTAAAATCTAGTGATGGGAACAATGGCCCTAATATTGAATAATTCTAATAAATTTTTTAAAATAATGCGATTTGAATATTTCAAATTTTGTCATAACACATTGATCAATAAGTCCCGGGACTAACCAACAGATGGCGCCTCTAATAACAAATCCATACCATTCTCAGTTAGTACCAACCTTTAGAAGTTACGTGTCAAACTTTCATGACATTCCGACATTGTGTCATTGAGTTACATTGGATGCTAACACAACCCACTTCTTTTTACGATGACGGGATAAAAAACTGTATTTCTAAAGCAGGAGATTATGTAGAAAAATGATGTGTACTTGGTGCAAATAAAAAAATTTAAACAAAAAGCCTCGTTTATTTATATTTATTTTGATCCACCCTCGTATTTAAAAAATAATAACTAAACGAATCCCGGCTCTTTTGGAAGGAGATGCCAGTTTCATTGCAATTGTTGTGAATGTAATTATAATTGTTATAATTTATCTAAATTCTCTTACTGTGCCTAATTTATAAATTAAACTTTAACACATGTGTATACTCGTATGTATATTAAAAACTATATTATTTGTTGGTTTCGTATTATCTGTGGTTTCAGGCATCCATTGAAGATCTTGGAAAGTATTCCTTGCGGATATAGCAAACTACGTAATAAGAACCGAAAATCTTCTAGCCTAAGGATATAAAAAATGTGATAGAATTAAACAAAAAAAATGTTTTTCAATATAATCACCCCTATAGTCAATACATTTTTTAGAACGATGAATATCACTGATAAAATATTCTGAATTTTCTGTAGTCAGTGCTTCTGCTGGTGTGCCTTGACGATGATCATCTTTAAAGATTCTCTACCTAAGCGAAACTGTGTAGCCTAATCTTTCACTGTGGAACATGACAGAGAAGATTCTTCGTACACAGCATCTAAACTTCGTTTAAGTGCTGCCAGGCTAACCGTGCGATATTCAAATTTTAATATTTTAGAATATGACGAAACATGTCTTCTAGTTGACATACTACTGAGAGTTAGGTATCAAATTTTAACTGTAAAATCGCCTGTCCACGCAGTGGATGTGTATTTGTCCATACATGCTCTAACTTGTTCAGACTGGAATTTTTTGGACTTTACTACGTACTGTATTCAGTTTTTTACAATAGTTTCATCTTATCTCGCGGTAGACAAATCACTGTCTACTATATATTTGACATCTACTAGGCGCGTCCAGAAAGTAAAGAACGATTGCGCACCACGCCCTGCGCCGATCCCCCACCACCACGATCGTATGCACACCAGTTAGCTACTTCCCTCGCTTTAGTGCAAGCCGAGTTTTGTTGCTGAACGGTCGTGCGTCTTTGTTCTGTAACCTTTCAAAATGGCTGCGCCCATCGAAAATCCCACCAAATGTGAAGTGTGTAGTGTCATTCGTTTTCTGAATGCACAAAATGTTCGGCCTATCGAAATTTATAGGCAACTTTAAGCACAGTACATGAATCTTTCCCACAAATTTCACGATCACTCCTACATGAAATAGTGACAGAGCACCTTGGCTACAAAAAAATGTGTGCTCGGAAAAGAAAAACCGAACCTCAACACCAGAAAAGTGATGGCAACAGTTTTTTGGGACCGAAAGGGTTTGATCCATGTGGAGTTTATGCCAAGAGGACATGAACACAGCGAGAACTTCAACGTCTTAAGTGGGAAATTTTTGGACATCCTCCTTACAGCCCTGATTTGGTACCAAGTGATTTTCACTTATTCCCGAAACTAAAGGAATTTTTGGGTGGAAAACAGTTCGCAAACGATGAAGACCTCAAACAAGAAGTGACATCCTGGCTCAAATCTTTGGTGGTAGAAGAATATAACACCGGAATTGAAAAATTGGTTCAACGTTACAATAAGTGCCTTGAATGTTATGGCGACTACATTGAAAAATAGAGTAAGGAACTGTGACTTTGTAAATAAAGTTTTGTGTTGATATCTTTTGTTTTTATTTAGTTATGCCAAAACGTTCTTTACTTTCTGGACGACACACGTAGTACAAGTGTGTTTTGTTTATCTTTTATTTAAATTGTACATAAGTTTCTTTTTCTTTCGTACCCACCCTTTGAAATATACAAACATATTGAGCCTTTGGGCTTACAACCACTGAAGTAAGTACAGAGATCGCGGTTCATTATTGCACGTGTTAGGAAAATTATATCCTCATGAAAAGACAATCTCACGTATGCGAGTTGACAAACTGTTTTACCAAACTGGAAACCTTTTACTTATTTTTATTTTTGTTCATATGTTCAATACTTTACGATACATTATAACCGTTGAAGAATATTAAATTAATCATACTGGGTAGCATTTGGAATCTTTGACTGTCTTATTAGGCATGATGCATATTTTAAGTCAATGAAATAATCTACAATTCAAATAATTATTTGAAATCTGGTTACTGACATATTACTCAACTGTAATGCATTTTTCTGCCTAAAATTTGTTTTGGTGAAACACATGACATTTTAATTATTTAGAGTAATTTGTGGATTATTCAACTTTTCTCAATTCAATTAATTTAACAAATACGGAGTTAAATTAAAAAAGCTTACCAAATTGAATGCGAGTCCAGGTGTTGTAGATGTAGGTTGTTGCATTCCACCGAGAGAAAACCCTGAGGGTGCAGAGGTTGGGTTGGCTGGATTCTGTCCGAAATTCAATCCTGGCGTAGTTGTGCTGAGCGTAGATCCAAAATTCAAAGAGGTAGCAGCAGTTGAGGCTGGGGCCAAATTAAAGGACAAACCAGTTGTCGGAGCGCTGGTGGCAGCTGGTTGTCCCATTTTCGGTGCTGCTGCATTTTGCCCAAAAGGAATTGTAGGAGCCGCAGTCTGACCCACTTGGCCAAATGCTGGAGCAGGACTTATGGTAGTCTGACCAAACGCTGGAGGAGCAGGATTTGCAGTAGTGTGACCAAATGCTGGAGCAGGAGTTGCGGAAGCCTGGCCAAATGCTGAAGTAGGACTGGCAGGAGTTTGGCCAAATGCAGGAGCCGCTGTTCCAGGAGCAGTTTGACCAAAAACAGGTGGAGCACCCCCAAAACCAAATCCCGGAGTAGTGGCCAAGGTTGCGTTTGGAGTGACAAATGATAAAGCTTGCCCTTGGGTGGTTACTGGAGCTGCTTGTCCAAAAGCAGCCTGAGGTGTTGTAGTGGCCGCTTGACCAAATGATAGACCTGTGGTGGCTTGTTGAGCAGTTGCCGGGGCTTGACCGAAGTTTAATCCGGGAGAAGTGCCCCAACTGATGGTAGAACTTGTCGTGGTTGCAACAGGTTTGGCTGCAAATGCAAAGCCACCAGAAGGTGAAGGTTGATTTAGGCCAAATGGTAAAGCTGCAGGAGCTGCTGTGGTTTGAGGTGTTGGAGATTTAAAACCGAAAGCTGATTGTGCTTGGGTGGTTTGTGGTGATCCAAAACTGAAGCCGGCAGGAGCCTGGGTGGCAGCGGGGGCACCAAAGCCCAAACCACCGCCAAAAGGTGAGGTAGAGGCAGTTGTTTTAGGGGTCCCGAAGGAAAATGATGAGGCCCCTGGAGATGCTCCGAAAGCAGGTGGATTTGCAGTTGCGGGGGCAGCACCAAACGAAAATCCTGCAGGTTTGGCTGAAATATTATTGAAAAATAATTACTAACAATTTATGGCATAAAAATATAATCACTTCCAGATTCGTACTTTTCTCCTAATACAAAGAGATATTACGTATTTCTGTGAAATGGGGGGAAAAATTACTTCCCCACAGCTTTAAAAATCCTTCCTGATTTAACAATGAAACGTCCAGTGAAGAGACATAGACGACGCCTCAATAAAAACAAAAATTAAACACCCAACACGAAAAACAGGATCTTAAACAATTCAATAAAAACGTCAAACCGTCCTACCGATAGGCACCCCGCCACCCTATAATTAAAATTATATTTATTTACACATTTATCTCATGTCCCTTTTACGATGAGAGATGACAGATCTAAACACTTCTATCCACACGCACAGCTTTTGCATCGTCCACATAAACGTATCTCATCTTACATGCTCTTGTATTTCTCATACTTAACGTTTAGATAACACTGACTAATTTCAAGTAACTTTAAATTAAATCAAACACAAAACTAAATTACCTGTCGTCGGCGAAGCGGTGCCAAAAGTTAATCCACCAGTTGTTTTCGGAGTTCCAAATGAGAAACTCATTTTGTAATATTTTTTATTTACGAAATACTAAAACGCTTATCAAAGTATTGCGCGACAGATATTATACATTAGAGCTACACATAAAAGTGCGTCTTATACGTTTTGAATAAGAATTGTCAACAATCATAACCTAACTTTCGAAGGAAAAACTGTAGACAAAGATAGATGGCATGTCCCACAAACAAGAAGTTATTTTTAAGACTGGTACTCCATTACGCATACTATATTTATAAAGAGCTGTGTCTGGGCATTATATTTCAAATCTTTTCAAAAAAACCTGAGATGGTTAAAATACTGGAAGTTCAATTACGTAGAAAAATCTTGATATTAAAATTAAATTCATCAGTGTCGTATTCTTATTAAATACTCAGGTGTCCTGGGTTTGATTTCCGATCTGGTTTTATTTGCAGGTCTTTTTCAAATTATTTTCTTGTTATAGTGATACTAATAGATTCTTTTTATAAATGTTTTGAGTAATAATTAGAAATGTTTTTTATGTCTTATATTAAACGTGTTCAACATAAAACGTTTAAGATATGTTAAATAAAAACTAGGAAGACCTTATGGTTAATTTCCGTAAACCATAAAGAATACGAATGTACATGTATTGTCGTTATAATTTAACTCCTTATTTTATATCGACTATAAATAAGGTTGAAATTTTAAAAAAATAATACACTTTTAAAATGTGGATGTACCGATTAAGTATATCGTGGGTGGACTAATAAGAAATCTAAATTGCTCACTATAAAATGGAAGCTTCAATATTTTATATTTTCAACAGAATGTACAGATACCTTCTTTATAATATATTTTTAATAGAGTTAAGATTGAACAGGACATTATCATATAAATTTCGCACTAGGAATTGTACCAGAATATATAAAAAAGACATGTATTTAAAAATTAGTAAAACAACTACGAACAAACAGTTGGAGGTAAAAGATATGTTTTTTGAAAATTAAATGTTGGTGTGTTTAATTTTATCAAAATTAATTCAAATATTGAGAAAAGCAATAAAAACATATTTGTATCATTTATGGAAAAATATATCATTTTTCAAAGTTAGTTTGCCTTCAGAGAACATAGAAATATACACAATGCTATTACATAATCAACTCAATTGATTCATTTTAGTTTACATGCTAATTAAAAAATATGAGTATTTTCTTAGATCTCACCATAACATCGCTTTTGATCACATGTCATTTTAATTAAAAAAATATAATCCATAGGATTTGTAGGAACTACGAGTACTTTCAAATACTTTATTAGTTAATGTATTAATGAAAACAGTATGTAAAACTAGATGGATGTAAAATTAACTACCAAAACATCAGGTTTACCACAAGGTAACATATTGAAACCTATTATTTTCTTTATATAAATACACCAATATTATATCTAAACTTTGCAATAAAGATCGTGAAATTATGTTATAATAAAAATACTGAAGTTTTGTTTGGCTACATATTTATGATAAGATGAAAACTAAGATATTGAAAATCAGTAATAGCGAGATCATAATTTTGTAAACCTTAACATAGAAAAGGTGAAAAAAGTATATAACTTTCACAATCAGAAAAAAACGTTTTCCTATCAACTAAAATATCTCCACCTCTGTCCTATGTCAAGTTCATTAACATGTTAATGTGAAAAAAATATCATGTAGAGAATATTTAATATCTTGGACAATTAATAAACAACCATAGATGAAATTTACAATCCATATTAGAAAATTAATGTACATATGAAAATTATCAGAAACATGAAGAACTTAAAATAATTATTTGAAATCATTTATGTTTATGTTATTGTTTACTCATTTATGGTTTTTGGAGTTGGGAAGTAGCAACCAATTTTATGTTCTATCTTTTGTTTTTACTTAATATTGCCAGAGATAATACAGAATTCTTGCTTTGTTAGCGACCATGGTCCAGCAGAAAATATCCATATTAAGCAAGCAAGTGCTCCAGGTTCAATCTCTGGTGGATTAAGTTATTAACTGGTTATACTCTTAAACCATGTTACACCTAAATTTATGTTTATTTGTAGCTTAAAGCATCTCAAAAATAGTGTTGTTTAAAACTCTGCCTAACGAAAGATTGTTACAGATTAAACATGACAATCTTTTTATAGTTTTGATCTTCTTGCCGTTGGAACTTTGGGTTTGATCAGAAATGTGCTGCTAAAATGTAACAGCTTGTACACAATAAACCAATACACACAGGAATCTCCTGGCTTATAATTATATTCGATCATGATGTATTGAATTATTGCTCTGAAAGCAATCATTAGAATATTTCAAAGTAAGCATTGCCCCATCTAATATGACTTCATTTCACTATTCTGAAAGTCTTGTAATTAAGAAAGGTACGTGTAAAATCTCTTCTTAAAAATATAAAAAAGGTCCTATTACTTGAATCTCTAATTAACAAAATACCAGGTACATGTAAAATCTCTTCTCAAGAATATGAAAAAAGTCCTATTACTTGAATCACTCACCAATAAAATACTACGAAAACTGTTAAATATGTCTTAAATGTTTCATTGAAGGTTTTTATAATGTCGCATTTTCATTTAAAAAAATGTAACAAAAAGATTTTTCTAACAGGGGCAGGATTTCCACATAGGCATGTGAGTGAGGACTGATGCAAATATAGAGTGTGTTTAAGAGTTAGAACAGTATTCACAATGAGGTTGGCTGCGATGTGTCAGGAGAGATTGAGGGGAATAATGAGCATTTTAGAAGGAATAATGGAAAGTCATGACCCTCAGTCATAAGATTATGACAAGGTTAAATTCCATTTCTATCAGTTCAAGTACCCATTTATTTTTCAAATTTTACTTTTGATTTATTTAATTTTTATTTTCAAAAGCATGAACCTACGTACCCTAGTTGGTAATTTGTCAGTTTTTTGACCCGGGGGCTTTTCTCCGTTTTTTTTTCAAAAATATTTCTGTCTTTAACATCTTTTTGGTTAGTTGGAAGAGATTGTCACATTGCAATAAACCAGGTTGTACTGTATATAACAAAAGTGTAATACAATACTTTTAGGCAATATTATCTACTACCATGTTAATTGAGCCTTTGGGCTTAGAAACACTGAATAAGGGATGTAACTTCTTCTCTATCATTGAATATGCTGATAATACTATCACACATGAAAAAGTAAGAATAAATTTGTAGATGAACTCTTAACTAGACAAGAACTTACTAAAACTCTCACAGGGAAGACAACTATCATATCAACTAGGGCATGCGAGTTGCCAGAATACCCCGTGGTTATTCAACTTGCCCTTCCTTCCTGCCGTTCCCGCAATATCATCTTACTTGGTTCATAGTTTCTCTTAGTTTCATTTTATCGCCCAGGGTTTTTGTATTGTCATTCATAAGTCTACTGCAACATTGCCTGCGAAGTGCTACTTCAGTTTACTTAAAAAATGGTTTCTCATTGTTTATGTATTGAATTGTGAATAAAAAAAAGAGCAAAACTAGTAAAAGTCAATTTTAGAAATAATTCAACAGTCAATATTTTCCATTTATTAAATTAGATTTCGTTGTTTATTGCCAACAGAAACTAAAAAAGTCAAATGATTTATTATTAAAAATAAGTTTTTCAACACTTAAAATTACTTTTATAAATTTTTTATTGTTGGTCTATACAATTATTAGGGTTTAGTTTTGACAATATTATTTTGATTGGGATTTTTAAACAATAATATTTATCTCGGTGTCTGTTAAATTGAAAGGTATATTTAACATACATATCTGATAAATAGTAATCGTTCCGTTTATGGGGTTTACATTTACGGGAATTAATTTGAATGCAATGCAAATCAGCAGACTTTAGATGAAATTGAAACAGCTACAACTAGATGCATCCTGTGAGAGTGATTTTGAATAAACAAGTACAACAAATTTAAGTTCTGTATTTTTTTTCTTCATGTAAATAAATCATAAAGCCCTTATCAAAATGTGTATTTTATTACTTGTTAGTAACCGCTTATATAGACTTATTAAAAAAATTATTAAAACTTCTCAAATTATTAACGAGTAGAATATCTGGAAATGTGTAAAAGATTTTACATGCCATTCAATGACTCCATTTATGTGCTTTTATTCACCTAAATAGAGAGATTACTGTATTGTGTACTTTCAAATCATGTTTTTTTTTCTGTATTTCTATCTCACCATACCAACAAATGGTGCAACTTTCCAAATCAAGATCTAAGCATATAGATGTACTCGTATCTGACTCATTTGAGTTTTTTATTGGTCTTTGACAGAGAGATACACAGCAAACCTCATTAGAATATAGCAAAAATATAGCAACATAAATAACTATTTTGTGGCTTTGTCTCTTTACTAAAGCCTCACTTCCTCACCAGAAATATAAATTGCCAGCTTGATAAAACACTTAAGTGCTGATGTATTTATCGGACACATAGACAGTTCCAAAGAGTTATAAAAAAGTTCCCTATACTTTAAGAAAATGATACCTGAAGATAATGACAAAGCTACAATGAACTCTGCACCATATGGTAAAGGTAGTGGAATGAAAATATTTAAAAACAAGTATACTGTTATATCACCATGAGGTGATGAACTTAATGAACTAAAAATATTTCAATTTTCTAATGTAGATTGTGTTGAATAGAAATTTATTTTGTCCCTCATAACAGCGTGGATGGGTTCAAACTGAACTGAACTGGCATAACACTAGCAAAGAATGCTTTGTTCAGTGATCCGATGGGGATTAGGAGAGTGGGACGTTCTTAGTTATGATGATGGTTGTGTGGTTTGATGAAAGACTGCTCTGGAGTATCTGGAATTATCTTAATATCCTCCAAATGGTTAATGTGAGAACCAATGACAACATGGCAAAATGGGGAATACTATGTGGGGAATTGACACTACATATGCACCCAGGAACAGTCCATGCAACATTTTTTGCAGTACTCAAGAAACCTGATAATATAAGGAAGAGAACTTCATTTATGGAACACTCAGCAGAGTCTAGTTGGCACTACCAGGTGAAAATAATGAAGTGCCTTTGGCATAATAAGATTTACTTTGATGGCCACATCAACACTAAGTTTTTAGTTTAAAATATTAAGCAAACTATTTGAGATGATAACCCTACTTGAATAATTTTGAAACAATAAATTTTGTATTTCAAAATCAACTGTATATGTAAATGAAACATGCATTAACTTTTTTTTTGCATGGCATGTGTGAGGTATGTTTTTTCATATTTTTTTTACCAACAAAATGGATCAAATATATGAAAGGAAATAAAAAAGTGTTCAGAAAAATGTTTATTGAATATTTAAAAATTGTTATAACAGCATGTATAAAAGATAGATCAGCCCATGAGAACATTCAAAATTTCAGGAGTTTCTGAATAAATTTTAAGCCAATAATTCTTAGTGAAAAAAAATTCAATCGAAAGTTTGAACAAACTATCAATAATGAAATAACATCATGGTACATTTTAAATTAAATATCGGCTTATTATTATTTGTATTTTTTTCAATTTCACGTGAGTATTTAATTGATAATTGGTTTATAGTGAAATGTTTGTAATCAAATATGATTTTACAATATATTCCTGAGGCAAAGGGGTGATTTATATAATGTCGCAGTTTAAAATTTAAAAACATGTGTAACAATGAGGCACATAGAGAGCAGCTCCACATTAGCATGTGAGTGAGTTACTGATGCAAATGAGTTAAGTAAAAGAAATTTAATGAAATGAGTGTGTGGTGAGGATTGTAGATGATTTTGTTGTTATAATGCATTGGAATTGTGTGATTATGATGCATTGAAATCGTGTGATAGATTTGGATTTAAGTATGTATGGATGTGAATGCAGATTGTGAGTGTTTAAGTTGAATGTTTTAGTAGTTAAGACAAATGCATGAAATTAATGATTAAGAAATGAGACCATATCGCTATAGGCCTTACCTAGTGAAGTGCTCTAAATCCATAAAATGGAGGGTTTTTGCATAGTTATTTACTTGTTCTCTATGTTGCGCTTTTTCATTAATACAATTTAATTTGTAAATGTTGTACTCGCATGGTGGATAAAAATTGTCAATAAAGAAATATCAGAGTTTGACTTCCTAAAAATGATAATATTGTATTGAATTGTTTAGAAAAAATATGTATGCTTGTGTACAACCATTAAAAATACAGATTTTCTCTGTTTTTTCCAGCATTTATACTCAGTTTTTTTTTATGTTATCATTATCAATGTTACCATCCTGCTGAGAATTCCCAGACAAATTATCATTAATGATATTTGGTAAATTAAACCCAGTCTAAAATGATGCTATATACTCCTTACATTGTTTTGACAGCTTCATTAGTTGATCACATATAAAAAAGCCTTTCTGGCACCTGCACGCAGCAGTCAGATAGATTTTGTCTGGGTGAAAAGAAAGAATATTTTCCAATTTATGGTACCTTGAAGGTTCTCTACCATTTTCTCTCAAACAAATTGCATCATTCTATTGGAAACATTTCATTATACACTAGTTATAAATAAATATATAGTAACTTTTAACGGAGGCTAGTTCCGAAATTTGGTCATGATTGAAAAAAGTGCATTGGAATTTTAAGGAAGTTGTGATATGAGAATTTCTGCAATTGGTAGTATTTATATCAAAATATACTTAAAATGCAGGGTATTATTTAGAATCTGCATCAACAGTGGATGAAATGAATAAAAGTACTATATGCGCTTTACAAAATGTATGCACTATTTATGTTGGTACAACCCATGACAAATGATCTAGTTCATCTTTAGATGTATGAGTAGCATAACCACATTGAGGAGCTGCCATTGGTTCTGTCACATATAAAGGATGGTGCTCAGAAATTTGCTCATTTTTTAACTGTATTCGATCAAAATTAGTCTTATTTTGATTATCCATAAAATGTTAAGGCTGGTCTGAATTGGAATGTTAAAACTGGTCTGAATTGGAAATCTCTGAACTCCTGAAGGCAGGACATTAAGAATTATATTTTAGAAAAAGCAAGGTGGGAAAAGCCTATTGGGGTAAACCATAGGCATGAATAATTGAAATAAAATAAATGTTTTTTTTTCTGTATTTAAAGAATTATTTTAACACTTTGCATGCAGGAGACTTGAATCACAGTCGAGATTGCATAGCTTATAAAAAGCGGGAGACGGCAGCGATGACTGGGCGGCGACAACGGAATCAGTGATTACTGTCACGTTTTTTTAAACTTCGATGGTTCAAATATTATACTGCCATCTGTTTTCCTCAATCCTTAGTATTTAATGTCAGGATATATACGAGGCAAATCCAGAAACTAAGTGTACTGAATTATTGTAGGTTACAATTTTTTTTATTTAAACAAAAAAATTAGGTGGTTACCGTAGTACATATGTAAGCTATTTTTCGACATAGTCGCCATTCCTCTCAATGCAGGTGGTGAAGCGGGGTACAACTTTTTGATGCCTTCCTCGAAGTAGTTTCCCGCCAACCTCTCCGTCTACTTCTGCACCTCCTCCTTTACCTCCTCGTCGGTTGAAAACCTTTTTCCACCCATGTGCAGCTTCAGGGAGGTAAAGGGACGAGGCGAGCAGTTCTTGCCTCCCTGAAGCTGCACATGGGTGGAAAAAGGTTTTCAACTGACGAGGAGGTAAAAGAGGAGGTGGAGAAGTGGACGGAGAGGTTGGCGGGAAACTACTTCGAGGAAGGCATCAAAAAGTTGTACCCCGCTTCCCCACCTGCATTGAGAGGAATGGCGACTATGTCGAAAAATAGCTTACATATGTACTACGGTAACCACGTAATTTTTTTGTTTAAATAAAAAAAATTGTTACCTACAAAAATTCAGTACACTTTGTTTCTGGATATGCCTCGTATCATGCCTCAGAAGAAGTCTAAAGGATTTGCATATTCCTAGTGATTCAGAAATATTTAAAAGTGATTCGGAATAGTTTTTACATTTTAAAAAATAAATTTAAGAAATTTGGCAATTTGAGATTATTTCAACTCATTATTTTATGTATCATATATTAGAGAAAGAAGAATATATCATTATAACTCCCTTCTTTATGTCAACTTTTTTTTACTTTTATTTCATTTGTTATAAATATTGATGAGTATTTTTATAAACCTATATTCTATATTACATCTTTCTTTTATATTTCACAATTTTTCAATGATAAATTAATTTTTTATGTTTATTAATAAGCAGCTTTGCATGAATTTGATAAGCGGTTTGTCTTCGCCTGCATACATTTAGGTAATTAATTCATTAGAATTTTTCAGTCATTTGATAATTTTATATTTTGTTATATATTTTAATAGTGATTGAAGCAGTCACAGCACTATTCAGAGAGAACAATTCTCAATCAAATAATCGAGTGAAGGGAGGGGCATTTGCTTCAATCTCGGATTTCCCTTACAGCGTTGTGATTTACATGACAGAAAATTATGGGACTTGTGGTGGCTCTATTATAAGGGAGGATACTATTGTAACCGCAGCACATTGTATTAGAAAGTAAGATTTACATTAATTAATTATATAAGATATTGTAACCTAATGGTATAACCCATATATACCAGTACTCTTGGCTGATTAGATCCCAAATTGCCATTTTTAATATCATTTTTATAAAAACGTAGATAATAAGTCATTTTCAATTTATAATTTTTTTTACAGTAAAAATGCTGATGATATTTGGATAAGAGCTGGATCCAGCTCTAAAAAGATAGGAGGAATCATTATAAAAGCCAATCGGTTATGGCCACATCCGAATAAACAATGTGATATTGGATTAATACGACTTGAAAATAGTCTTATGTATCGAGATGAAATAGCACCGATACCTCTTATAATGGAGAACATTGATTTAACTGTGGGGACCATAGGAATTATAGCGGGATGGGGAAAAAGTGGGGCAAGTTAAAATAACTATATTATATTGAGATTATAACTGTTTCTATTTGTAGAATCACATAATCTTATTGTAACACAAGTACGTAATTATTAATTGAAGTGCAAATATGAATCGAAGATGAAGTTAAGTAAAATCAAAGAAAGTGTTACATAAATTATTGAATTACATTTGAAGAAATGAATGTAAGTTTTTTCATCAGATTTCTTGTATAATGATAAAGAAAATCATTCAGAGATGGTTTGTGTATGTTGAACAAACTGAAAAATATTTACTAAATCAGATGCATAGATGAGAAAAATAAAAAAAGTATGAAATCACATTTTGGATGTACGGAATGTTAATCTTCTTCTTCTTCCCAGTGTCATGTCAGGTCCCTCCAACGTTGAATATCACCTGAGAGTACAGTACCCGGCGGTAAGTAATACACATCGGGCTTAAGAAAGAGACTGTCGGTTTGTAGAGCGTCGTCTCTGTCATTCATACACGTGTTCTTTCGCGATTTGTCAGTCGCATCGTGCGACAGAGATGACGCTCTATAAACCGACAGTTTCTTTCTTACGCCCGATGTGCATTACTTACTGCCGGGTACTATAGACATCTTTGTCCCCGGCAGTCCGAAAAAGATCCCCGACGCTCCTTATACCAGTCCAATAATTTATATTGCGGAACTAGGAGATTTGTCTCCTGCCAACACCTCTTCGACCTTCTATTTTGCCTTGGATGATCAGGTGCAGTCATTTGTACTTTTCTCCTCTAAGTACATGACCCAAATAGGACACCTTTCGAATTTTAATATTACTCAGCAACTCTCTATCAACTTTGGCTCTTTGAAGAACCCTTGTGTCACTGACCATATCCGTCCAGGGTATCCGTAGCATTCTCCGGTGCATCCACATTTCAAATGCTTCCAGTCGGTTCATACTACCAACTTTGAGGGTCTATGATTCCACTCCATGCAATAACACTGACCAAACGTAGCATTTGACTTACCGTTGTCGAAGTTTTAAGTTTAGATTATCATCGCAGAATATGCTTCTCATTTTATGAAAAACCGCACGAGACGATTCAATTCTGCACTTGACTTCGGTTTCTGGGTCGAGGTCTTCCACTAGGATATTTCCGAGGTTTTTAAAGTTTTTCACTCTCTCTATGTCAGCACCGTTCAATGTAAGACGTGCTCCTGCGTGATCCTGCCGGCCAAACACCATGAACTTAGTTTTACTCACGTTCATGTTCAGCCCCAGCCTCACACCGACTTCATTAATTCTATCTATAAGCGTTTGAAGGTCGTCAATACTGTCTGCCAGAACAACCGTATCATCTGTGTACCTGATGTTATTGACGCATACACCATTATGTTAATGTTAATGAGTTAAGAAATTAACATAAGATATAATAAAGTTAGAGGAAGCTAAAGAGTATATTGTAATATGTAGTTAAATGTTTAATCTTGTCTGTTTATCCCATCATTTTATAACTTATTGTGTTACACTTTCATTGTGAGTACAACCTGGCGGGCTTATTACCATGTGGCAGCCTCCTCCAGCCAACTAGAAATATGTTTAAGAGGCTTTAAGTGAAAACCAGACTGGTATCTTTTTTTTTAAACAAAATCTGGGTTCCTGCAGGATTTAAACCCGTGACCTCCAGGCTGGAAGATATGCGTCTTACCAACTAGGCCACGGAGATTATCTTATAACTAATAACCTATGGGGCATTACTGAAAATTGGGTGGGCTTAGCATTTTGAATAGGTTGTAAAATATTTTCAACAAGTAAAATATTAAGTTTCTTGGTATTCAGAATTCATGGGACCTTATTAAAATATAAATTTATGAAATTGCCATCTGTGTATGTTATTTTATTAATCTTTCGAACTAAAACTAATAATTTAATCTGGGTCATCGCTCAAAAAGGTAAAGAAACACTGGTCTATCTTAAAAATATTACAATGATTGTATACTTATATGCATACATTATCAGTCCAGTTAAGTTCAAACAATATGTATGTATACAAAATACACAGAAGATATTTATAATATAATGCAAGTAGTAGGTAGAAAAAATGCTGTTAAGATAATTTATTCTGGAAACAGGAGTGATATCAAAGCTAAATCATTAAAAATTTTATACTAATCTATTTAACATGGATTATTTACATGAATGCGAGCACTCATCTAACTACGAGATATGATTGAGACGCAGAATTACCTCTAAGTATCAGGTTTTAGTCTGAAACAACATTTCTTAGTGTGACTGTACAAACCAATCCTCAATCTGTATAGGCAAGCACAGACATCGTACTGTGAAAAATATAGCATTTCCATGAATTGTATATTCCTTTTTGATATTTTATTTCCTAGGCTTAATAGATCAGTGTTTCCCAAACTTCAATTCTCAGTCTTCTTTAGAGATATACCAATAGATTTTACCAACATACTCCTCTTTTAACAATAATAATTAATGATATTGGTGGTATTGTGGATCTGTTATACTGTATGATGTATACTCTTGGTTAAAAAAAATTAAAATAAAAAATATGTTTTATTAGAAGAATATTCAAGTAAAAATATTAAAAAAAATATTTAAACTGTTAAAAAGCCGGGATGATGATACTCGTAGTGTGTGCAACAATATCTTGTTCAATATTAGCGATATTAAGTGAAGATTGAACTCCACGTCAATAATTCAATATCTTTATTTTTTGTTTTGATGTTCAGAAGTGCAGAAAATCCTATTTCATACAAATAAAAAGTGGGAAAAGGAAACAGACACTTCAGAGCTTTATTCGATAAAATGAATATGCAGAACTAATGACTTATAAAATTATCAAATTTTGTTCAAATCCTGCTTCAAGAGCTGTTTTTTTGTTTGCATTTGAGAGATTATTTGACAATGTTTGAATACTGTCAAAGAAATTAAAAATTTTCACATACCACCACAGTGATTCTCAAACTGTGGTACGCTTACCACAGTTTGAGAATCACTGGTATATATTAAATAAATGAACTTTATTATTTATTACTTTCCAGGCTTATGTTACTGAAGATCTGCTTCATTTTATTGCAATCCCAGTCATAAACTTTTTGCAGTGTCATCAAGCAACCCGATGGAATGAGTTACCAATTCTCCATACTTGGGATTTTTGTGTGATGGATAGTAGCGGAATTGCAGATGCTTGTAAAGGAGATTCTGGTTCTGCGTGGACTGTTAATGGAAAGTTAGCAGGAATTGTTTCTAAAGGTTCAGCATGTACCTCGACAAATGTACCTTTGGTATTAACAGATGTCTCAAAATTTGTTACTTGGATAAAAGAAACTATTATGAGAATGGACCTCATTAAAAACTAGCAGTTCTTTTTTGAAAAGGACAGAATAAAATGTTGCTATATTTTAATTTTGTTTTTATTGTCAACCCTTGTTTTGAAAATTTTGCTCTAGATATTGTGCAAACTCAAACTATTATAATTCATCTCAGTTTAAATGACATGACCGGAGAGTATTTAAAAAAAAAATTATATATTTACTCTTTTGTGTACATGTTACTTCTGGTAGGCTTATTGCTGTACATTTTTTCCCCTCCAACCAGAATATCTTGGATACATAAAATTGTTTTAATCCATGACAGATTTTACAAAAAAAAAAAATTTATTCTAGTATGAAAAATGTTAATCTGTTAACAATAATGGTTAGATTAAAGAAAAGAAATAAGTTCAAGAATAAGGATGAGAAACAAAGGGAAATTAAGATGAAGCTATTCCAAGTTGTGTAATACTTTTTCAATTCTCTTTTGAATGTGATTAAAGATGGTGTTCATTAATAACTCTTTGATATTTGTTCTACTGTCGCGTCGAATGGACTGCAAATTAAAATGTGCAAAATAAGATGTGGTGTGTTGGTATGCAAAGGAATCTTTAATCATCTAATCGAAGATAACTTCTGTGGTCTGAAACAAAGTGTATTTTTTGCAAAGATATGAAAGAGAATTGCAATTGTTAGTATGCAAAATAATGTCGACATTTGCTGTTTTTATTTTAATCTATTGAGGGCTGTTTTGAAGTCCTGATAGGTGGTTATGCTTCTTCAAGTCAAATATGAATTGAATGTTAACGTTTTGTAGTCGCTCCAACTTATTCAACATCTCTTTATTAGCATTTAAATTTCATGTATTGAAGAAGAATAAGTATTTGACTCAAAACAGATAAAAATAATAATAATACTCAAATTAAAGTATGTGCTTTAAACTTCTTTTCCCACGTTTTAAAAAATTTTTGTGTGGAAAATTGTATCTCTCATTATTATGTGTGTATCTGAGTGCGCCTTTGAGTTATTTAGGTCACTTAATTGCACTTTAGAAATAAGTTGATTTAGTGAAACTTAGTATAAACCTATAGCAATAAGATATTTCAAGGTCAAATTCGGGGTAATAAAAACCTAAAAAATTAACACCTTACACCATTTACTTATAATTATATACTTCCTTACAATTATATACTTAATTAATTTAGGTCTTCCTTTTTAATAATGTCCGTGAACTCAAATATATGGAGTGTACAGTCTGTCAAGAAAGCGTAGAAATTAATAAAATTGGAACTAAAAAATTTATAGCTTGGCAGCACCAACATTAGCTGTCATCTCACATTTATTTATTACGTTTATGCGCGAACTGCTAGTATGACTGGTGTGTTTTTATGTTTTTTAAATAATTATAAAAAATCTTTAAAGTTTAGAAATCATTCACATATATTTCGAGTTGATTTTTGTTCAAAAGTTATGATTTCTGAGGTTATGTTTACGTTTACATAGTTTGACAGCTGCTTGGACAAATGGTATATACCATATTTTTGAAAAGTTTTATGAGATTTTTATTTTCATCATAAAAATTATATTACGAACATAAAGGTTATGTTACCACAATATATCACGAATATGTCGTGTTATTTAGTGGATCGTTTTGTAAATGTTATTTAATACATTATTATTTATATTAGCATTAATGTTTTTTTTATTTACAGGTAAATAAAAAGCACGGTTAGACGATGTATTAAAAAATACGTAGAAAATGGGGGAAAATTCACAACTCCATGCAAAAAAGGAAGGGTCGCCCTAAAAAAGAATTGGACGATTTCAATATCTGTACCATTCGCCAACATATTCGAAACTTAAAACATCTTTCAAAATTTATTTCAAATTTTCCTTAATCAGCTTAAGCAAAATGATTTTGTTAACTCAGAAATTCAACGGAATATAGTGAAATACCATTGACACTCTTTTTATATTAAATTTTATATTATAG
Organism: Odontocerum albicorne; assembly: GCA_949825065.1. Taxonomy (NCBI): domain Eukaryota; kingdom Metazoa; phylum Arthropoda; class Insecta; order Trichoptera; family Odontoceridae; genus Odontocerum; species Odontocerum albicorne. Next base: position 14,795,229 of record OX463856.1, read on the forward strand.
GTAAGTTCATAGTCATTTTTTCCGACAATTTTTTTTGTGGGTTAGTGCATTTTTGCAATCAGCTATACAACACTACGGTGTTGCCAATCAGGGGATCGCAGCGCCTTAATTTGTTTTCAACCTTTTTTGACAGACTGTACGTCATTAATCCAAAACCAAAACTCAAATGTCAATTAAAAAAATCTAATATTTTTTTGTTAAAAAAGGGTTCATGGAAAGAATATTTTGTATAAATAATATGTTATTTTGAAGTGTTCAAAAATACATTTTTTTAAAAGTATTTGAGGTATTGTTTTGGATGTCAAAGCTCTTCATGAATTTAACGGCTATCTCTTTTTCTCTCTCTTTGAATAATGGCCGTGAACTCCTATATATGAAGGAGTATACGCCAGTGTCAAGTGATGTCCACTTTAACGGCTATCAAAAGTGTACAAATTAATAAGATATTATCTTTTGATTTCCGTCATTTGCGTTTGTGAATCGGTCTTTAAACAGCCACCGTGGCGGTGTGAATTAAAATTTATTTTGTGCTTAATGGTTAAAATTGTCACGTCTCGGCAGACATCTTGTTGGTTGTCTGTGGTCCAAGGTCCGTCTGCTTATTCGTTTTCCGTCAATTTTAAGGTTGGTCAAATATATTTTATTATATTTTTAATTAACATTGTATTACTTTGTATCACGTTTTAATAAAAAAAATGAGATATGTTCACTATCGCTTAAATAAATTTAGTTGAAACACTTCTTTTGGTGTTTTATTGAGTTCTGGTAATTCTTACATAACTATAACCCGGTTCCGTGATTTTTCTAGCGAGCAAATAATTTATATGTGTATGGCGAATTTTCAATTAAAAATATGAACATGAATATCATTAGTCCTCAGATACAGTACACTTTAATTTATGCCTTTTATTTTACATATCCCAATTATTTTTGACATTTCTAGTTTGATTCCTCTTCAAAAACATTTACCAAATTAGGACCAAAGTCATTGCACAATTTTTTGATTCTTTATTTATGATTTTACGTAAGTGTTCCAATGAATAAATTACAAAACTTATATTTTACACAAGTGTCACAATTCTTGTGTTTTCGTTTAACACCGATTTTCAATGGAATAATGTAACCTTAATCCCGTGTTATGTATTTTAACGCAAAGTAATTATTTTATTTTACTTATTTAAAAAAAATGGTCTTAGCTGTAAAATCGAAGTTGTAGTCGGAACTAATGCGGTTTTTCGACATTTTAAATCGTTACAGCTTTTAATTACAGGAAATGATATACTCGTAATTGATTGCCAGTAAATAGTTTAAGTTATTGGATCTTATTAGTTTCTTAATGGTGAGTTTGAAATAAGAAATTTGGTGTTTCTCAAAATTAATGAAGACGTTTTTTTTTTTCTTTCTGGTTAACATGAGAGTGCTTTGTCTTTTTCAATTTAGTTCCTTGGATACATATGACATACATACATACATACCATCGCATCATTTCCTTGGCGGGATAAACAGAGAGGACAAAGTGCCAGATTTTTCTATCTCGACACACATCCTTAGCCTCTTCCACACCCATGTACCTTATCATACTACAACTTGTATGATTTCTCTGACTTTCTACTTTTCTTCGATTCAGAATATCAATCACTTGATCTAACCATACTTTCTTTGATCTTTCTCTCATATGCCTTTCACTTACATTTGCACTATATATATCTATTTTGTAAGTCTTTCTTTTTTCATTCGTTCCACATGCCCAAACAATCTCAGCGTGTTCTTCATTTTACTTAACACACCAGCCTTAAGTTTACACTATTTCCTTATCACTTCATTCTGTATTCTGTCATACATTATCGCTTCATGCATTCTTCTCAATGCATGCATTTCTACAGCATTTATTCGGCGCCTCAGTCATTTTCCACGTCCATTTTTCACTTTCATAAATCAAAGTTGGTATCAAAATACTATTGTGGGCTAACATTTCAACAGATTCTGATAGTGTCCAGTTCGAGTATATATGTTTTAGTACCTCATTGACTTTTTTCCTAATCACTGCACGCTGTTCATCTGAGAAAACACTACTCAGATAGCAGATTAAATCAAATTTCTCCAATCTTTCATTATTCACCCATATGTCGCATTTACGTTTCCTTTCACATTTTTCTATCACCATTGATTTGGATTTTGTGACATTCATTCTCAGATCTTTTTCTTTCACCAATATTTGTTTTCACTTAAATTATCCTTCAAACAATATTTTTGTTTTTAAAAAGTTTATTGAATTACTTTAGTGAAATGTAAACATGTTTTAGGATGTTGGGCCGTGTAGCACCATCAGTATGCAGCCAGGCCGTGGGCCTGGTGCAGCAGCAGCAGAACCGCAACATGGCCACTTTGAAGGCCATTTCCATCCGCCTCAAGTCTGTCAAGAACATTCAGAAGATCACCCAGTCCATGAAGATGGTGTCAGCTGCTAAGTATGAACCTTTCTCATTCATTCTGTTAACATATTACAGCCTAAAGCAGTGGTTCTTAACTTTTTCAAAGTCACGGAGCACTTTTGATTATAAGAAAAATTTGCGGAGCACCAAAATCATCAAGGTCGTAAAACTAACAATAAAAACTGCATGAACATTACTTTTATTTATAAATAAAAATTACAGATTACAAAAAAAATGGGAATGTAGGAGATTGCGTAACGCTTCGACTGCATTGCCAACAGCAATTAGCATTCAACAGCAATTAGTTAAACTTCAATCAAATGTTTCATATTTGACGGAGCACTTGTAACATCCTCGCGGAGCACCGGTTAAAGACCACTGGCCTGAGGATTATATAATAATAAATAGATGATTTATATAGTGCTGTTTTGTAATATTCATAAGAAATTATTGGGTCCTTAGTGCTGCCAATACTTGTGAATTTTGTGGATTTATAAAAACCACTTAATAAATGCCCCTACCTCTGGTAAGTTTGTCTTGACCTGCTATAAAACTCCATTTTTTTTCTACTTTCGGAGATAAGCCACCATCATGGTAATCTTTATTTTGTTTATTGCAACCCATAACAACTCAGTAGAACTGTACCCAAAATATTCTTGCAAGTTCTTAAGCCATGGGTTGTAGCATCTTTTTCCGCCTGCACAATCACTTCTACAGGGTCTTTCAATAAGGACGCTCTTTTTAAATGTAAATAAAACAAGTTGTGTGTGAGATATCCACTCAATTTTTTTTTATTTTTAAGAATATTTTATGGCATTAAGTATGGAATATAACATCGTTCAAATGTCCGCCGCAGATTTGCTTGGTGGCACGTATTCGGGAGGTTCAATTTTCGATGACTTTGTCGCATAAATCCGGCTGAATTTGCTGGATGGCGTTCATTATGTTGACTTTGAGGGCATCAATTGTTTGCGGTTTATACGCATAGACATGCGATTTAAGATAGCCCCAAAGGAAGAAGTCTAAAGGCCTTAAATCCCACGATCTCGGTGGCCAGTTCACGTCGCCGCCGCGCGAGATAACCGTGCCCTCAAATCGCTCGTGCAGAATGTCCATCATGGCATGCGCTGTGTTGCACGTAGCACCCGCATGTTGGAACCACATGTCGTCGGTATCCATATCATCCAGTTTAGGCCACAAGAAGTTGCTTATCATCGATCTGTAGCGCTCGCCGTTGACGGTTATAGCAATGCCAGTTTCATTTTGGAAGAAGTACGGACCTATGATTCCGACAGACCAAAATCCGTACCAAACAGTGACCTTCGGGATGCATTTGGTGCTGGTGTATCTCGTGTGGATTGGTATCGTCCCAAATCAGACAATTTGGCTTTTTCACACATCCATTCATCCAAAAATGGGCCTCGTCTCTAAAGAGGATTTTTTTGGCGAAATTTGGGTCAACTTCCAACTGCTCCAGAGCCCAATCAGCGAACACACGGTGTTGTCTATGGTCGTTTACCTTAAGTTCCTGGGTCAGTTGGATTTTATATGGGTGCAGACCCAAGTCCCGACGCAAAATTCGCCAAGTTGAAGTCGCAGAAAAGCCAAGTTCTTGTGAACGACAAGAAATTGATTGCCTCAGGTTTTCTCGTACACTCTCACGCACAGCAGCGATGTTTTCAGCAGACCTTGCGTTTCGGTGACGTACGGGTGTTGACTGATTATTTATCTACCCGGTTGACTCGAATTTGGCCACCAAACATCGAATAGTCGACTCGGCAGGACGGTTGTGGCGAGGATAAAAATCACGTAATGCACGGAACGTTTCTCGAATGGAGCACTGATTTTGAAAATAAAATTTGATGATTTGCACACGTTCAATGCTATAACCTTCCATGGTGATTTGCCATACACTACTGAACAATTCACAACAAATTTGACAGATGTTGCTTTAACAACATGGCCGCTATAACCTAACAAATTTCGAGCGTCCCTATTGAAAGACCCTGTACTTTTGTAACACGGCCCATCCAGGAATTCTTAAAAATATGTCTGTAGATCCACATCACATAATCCTACGTGAAATTTCATAGTTTAATGTTCACGCATTAATTCCATAGAGGAGAGTTGAGAAGACATAGCAATGAACTATACATATTCTCAATCACAGAGCTCAGGTCTCAGTTTGTAAAAAAAGGCTTAATTTTAATGAATCTCTAACCATTTAATTTATGTTTATTTTAATATTTTTTGTCATGTGAGACAAGTGACTTTAGAGAAAGCATTAATACTGCTGTAGAAATTATTAAGCTTAATTTATTGATTTATTTTCAAGTCCTTTGCACATTACAGGTTTCCCTAATTCGTAAAAGGACCAAACATAACAAGTACAAAAAAAACATGTATAAACCAATTCAACATTTTAAGACTTATTCGATAAAAACAATAATAAAAAATGTATATATTACACTAAAACATAGTGACAAAATGTAGCATGTTAAATAATATAAAAAAATGAAATTATTTTAAATATTACACTAAATTTAAGAGATTTTTCCTGAAGGAGCTGAGTGACACATGAAACATGTCTATATGAGGACACACACAGTTAAAACGTGTGATTGCGCTACCTACCGGCTTTTCCAAAGGCAGGTTGGTTCGACTTATAGGTTGATAGAACAATATATGAGAATCTATGGGAAATAGACAGGTAATATGAAGAACAAGGTGTGAAACATATTTATTTCAATATTTTCAATTTTAGTTTAAGGAGTTAAAAAATTTGAGTAAAATTAATTAAGGTATTCCAATGACTTGATAGAGAGCTAATAATTGGGTGGATAATAGACTTCATTATTAACTTCCTAGTTTATTTTTAAATTTTCGACCTCATTGCACCTAAATAAATTAAATGCTGTTTCTACGTCCTGACCTACACTGAAATTGCTGTACGTTATACACAATCTTCTCCAGTCCCCTCGGCATTTCACTGTCTGAAAAGTCTGTGGCAGAGGCAGGCACATATCACTCTTCGCCTGGTTACTATAGCACATTGGTCTATTTCTACTCTTCCGACCCTCCATATTGTCAGTGAAAATGAGTCTCTATGCTCTTTTTGCACGATATGTGACTAAAGAATGTGACAAGTGCATAATCTTTAAAGCCTCTTCAGAGATATATATGTAGAAGTTAATCTTAAATAGATTTTTGGATGTACTTTTCAGTATGAACACCTAGCAATCGTTATCAATATCACATCTCGAAAGAATCTATCCTTGATCTTTCTCTGGCTTTTACTTTTAACATTTTTGAGGCATACAGGAATATTGAGGAAATCTGGGTTTTTACAAGATGTATTCACTCCTTGATAGAAGTTTTTTTTAAGATCAATCCTAGCTTCAACACTTAAGCTGTGAAACCTTGCTGGGTTTTTAAGCATAATTTTTTATACATTTTATGGTAATATTTTGTTTGAAATTGTAATCTATTACTATCCTGCTTATTCTTATGTCATTAGCTCGATTCTATTACAGTATTTTTAAACTGTAAAACAAAATGATGATTTATTCAACATATGTGTAAACAGGACTTCGTTAGGTTTTTGACACAAATTGTTATGTTGAAAATTCTGAAAAATAAGATTTTTGGAAATTATCATCAATTATCATTACCAACTTGCATATCTGGTAAATATTAGGAATTTTTATTTTAATTGAAAATAATATTTTCACACAATCAATAAATATGTAAGTGTTCAGATGCATGTACTCGTATATTGGAAGGAGTTTCAACTTTTAAATTGAAATGTCTCAGAAATATTAAAATGTTAGCTATCAATTTGTTTCAGAAACCCGACGATATTATCTTAGGAGACATTCTTTGTAGTCATTATTTTATCATTCTACTGATACTGTTAAAAACTAGTTTCTTTTAACTTTTATTTCATATTAGTGAATCTTTCATTTGGTAAGGCAACTCAGTATTATTTACTATCATTTTTCAGATATACCCGCGCTGAACGTGAGCTGAAGCAAGCCCGCCCTTATGGAGAGGGCTCCAAGATGTTCTACGAAAAGGCTGAAATTATAGAAGCACCCACAGCAACTCCTCACAAGCTTATTGTGGCCATCACTTCAGACAGAGGTTTGTATTTTTGTATTTCTATATCTTATTTTAAAGATACTGTTTCCACATTTTTATCGAAATTCACTTTCTAAACTAAATATATATTTTATAATTTTCAATAATATTAGACTGTTTGTACACTTTTTTAATAAATAAATAAAAGAAGAATTGAATGTGTTTAACTATTAAAATATTCCAAAGAAAAACATTTTATTCTACTCTCCTATAAAATTTGCAAAATCGACATGGTGTCATATCTCTGGGGTATAGATTTTGTGAAGTATGACTAACTTAGCATTTATTTATCTGTATTTAATTTCACCAAAAGGCAATAAGTTATGATTAAGATCAATAAGTTAAACAAGGATAAATTATTCTATCATTTTAATCCAGTCCCCCTAAAACTTCAAGTGTACATATTTCTGATCTCCAAGCTGTCAGAAACAATGGTAAGCATATTTGTCAAGTAAGCTGACTTCCAATGTTTGATTCCTATCAAAGCCATTTCTGAACTGATGTATTTAATCTGATTTTATATTTTTATGCACCTTTATTTTATATTTTAATACGTTCAGTGCTAAAAATGCCTAAAGGCATTCTTATTAACTTTTGCTGGGTGCTTAAAACACCTATCGCTGTTCTAACTTTGGATGGATTAAAAAACAAAAGACACTGGAGTAACCTAACTGTTAAGGTTAAGTGATAGGTTAAGGCATTAAATGTAGATTAAAGATATTGTAATTTGTTTAGTGAAACACTGTTTATTTCACTTTATATAACGTTATAACCCTACCAGTTTTAAAGTTTTCACCTCATCAAGTGGAATAAACAGTGTTTCACTAAACAAATTACAATACATTTGTAATTTAATAGTGGATGTTTGACTGTGATAAGTAATTCTGCTAAACCAGAGATTTTATTTCTTCATTTATGCAACTTTTATGGTTTCTCTGTTGATATAACTACACAGTTGGTTCAATGGTAAAGGTGACTGACGGGAAATTAAATACAAGTCATTGTTTATTTTTAGTTTACATTACCTTTTATTCAAAATACACTCCTTGTGAGTCAATAGAATACTGGAAGTGGTTGTAAAATTTTCTGAAGCACTCCTGAAACTCATTCTTCGGAATTGCTTCAACAATCGTGGTCAAAGCCTTCTTTATGTCTGAAATCGTGTCGAAACACTTTCCTTTCATCACCAATTTCAGTTTCGAGCCAATAGCCAGAAGTTGCATGGAGCCAAATCAGGCGAATATGGGGGATGATCGACACTTTTTTGGTCAAAAAATCGCGTATAATCTTGCTTTTGTGCACCGCTACATTGTCGGGCAACAAAGACCATGCCCTTTGTTCCCGGTATTCGGGTCGAACTCAAAGAATCCTGGCTCATAAACAATTCAAAACACTCAAATACACATCGGCGTTCACCATTTGACCTTCTGGCGTGAATTCCTTGGTGATAATTCTTTTGGAAACAAAGAAAACGGTGAGCAGAGTTTTGATTCGGCACTTCTGCATGCGCAGTTTTTTCGATTTTGGAGATTGTGGACCCTTCCATTCTGAGCTGTGGGCTCATTCTGAAAGTACCATGTTTCATCACCTGTTACAATGCTTGACATGAAGTCTGGATCCATATTAGCCGCTCTTTTCATGTCTCTGCAGTGCTCCACTCTGCAAACTTTTTGATCGTCAGTCAGCGTGTGACCTTTTGTTTGCCCAAAGTTTCCGTTAAATTGAGATTGGACGGTAGATTTAGGAATTTCTTGTGAGCAGTGAGCTCCTTGATGAGCCTAGTAGACGCACAATGACCATTTTGAAGCATTTCAGCCACTTTTTGAACATTTTCTTCAATTCGAACTGTCAATGATGGTCCAGGCCGTGGATGCAATGCTCTCTCTACCATCACAAAATCTTGCATATAACTTAAAAAAATCTTACGGCTCATTGCTTCACTACCATAAACAGTTTGAATCATTTCAAAAGTTTCTGTGGCACTTTTACCTAATTTAAAACAAAATTTAATGTTGGCACCTTACTCCATTGTTCATTTTCCAACCGAGACTCAAAAGGTACTATAATTTGTTACATCATTACGAATGAACCAGCGATGCCAGCGCTTTGAAACTTTTACGGAAGATAGTTGAAATGTGTCACTAGTTAACTAATTTATTCATCCACAGATGGCGTTGGTGGTTACTCGAAAATAAAATCAGTCACCTTTCCAATTGGATAGACTTTATGAATAAATGTGTTTAAATAGTTCAGGCATCACTTTCTGGAAATCCATAGTAAATAAAATAAAGATAAAACACTGACTTTGTTTTCTTTCTTTACATTTTTTAACATATCACTATACACATTTCAACAGACAGTGTGTCCTCCTCAGGAGAGTTAGGTAAACTAATATAAATTTTACTTCCACTGTTCACGATCTTATGGGGAACAGAGTAATGAGTTATTATACAAATGTTATCTAAGGTCTTATGGAAAATAGAGTAAGACCATGGACAGTGTAAGTAACATGTAACTATCGCATCTGAAGAGGAAACTATGACATTTTATCCCACTCTATCTTGGAATTGTCCCAATTTCTGACTGCACTGTACTTCTAATAGTGTCTGAATGGCATTCATTGGAGGGGTATCGGTTTACAGTACATTGTGTAGAATTCTTCTTCTCTGTCTTAATAAATCCTCTATAAACATTTTTTCCGATTCCCAATTTTAATCCTAGTCTAGTTCTGAATCAACATTGTACCCATTGTATTTTATTCTTATTTTAGAATCAATGTCTGTTTATTAGGGATATTATCTCTCCATCTTTAAAGCAATCTTTCAAGAAGTCTGCTGCCAGAGAATGTACCATATAGCATAATATGGGGAATTTTTGCATTCTTGCCATTTGCGCAGGTGCATATCAGTGTGTGTTTTGTTTTCCCCATATGTATATATCTTCTATTTCGCAGATTTCTCTGATACTAGCATTTTTCTATGCCTTAGAGTTTTTCTGTTTATCGCTCGAACAGTCCTCATATCTAAGTGGCACAACTACTTCAAATGTATAATTATGTTGATTCTCTGCTGTTATATATTAGTTGTATTCCATAAATTCTAAGAATCTCAATGGAAGGCTGGAGCAAATTTTGTAACCGAGTCTGAACAGTCTAATGGGTCAAAAACTGTTATACAGTGGGAAATTCTATTTTCCTTGTAGAATCACGAAATGTATCCAGGGTAGTGTCTTAAATATGTGAGATTATAAATTGGATTATTTTTTTACAGGTCTGTGCGGGGCTGTGCACACTGGTGTCTCCAAGGTTATCCGTGGTGACCTGTCTTCTCCTGAAGTGGCAGCCAATACCAAGGTGATCTGCGTGGGTGACAAGTCTCGTAACATTCTCCAGCGTCTCTACAGCAAGAACATCATGCTTGTTGCCAATGAGGTAACATGTCTTCAATATTTTTTTATTATTTTAGAATATCAACAGGCGTCCTACCATACAACATTTGTTTTTCATAATTGCATCGTTGAGTAAACTACCAAGTTGTGTTGACTTGACTGTAATATTCACATAAGGAAAAATCTGTTTAACCCAGAGTGATCTCATTTATACATGTTTTAGCATTTATCCATTGCATTAGTATTGAATTTGGGAAAAAATTCTTAATGGTCACCAGTTTCTACTGTACTCTTATGTATCTAGGGCCAAGTTTCACTTTGTAATGTATTTACAAATTCTTTCTTCTCTTGGCCATTTTCGAGAGATCTTTTTTAAGCGCACATAAAAGAGTTCATTGGATGTTTAAATAATGGGAAGGAATTAAGCTAAGGTTATGTATGATCTGTAAGAGATGAAACTTTTATGGTACTTTAAAGTAGTGTTGTGTTGTATTAGATTTCTTTTTAAAGAATGTGTTTGTGCCACTTGTCTAATGGTTGGCGTGTTCATTAAGCAACCTTTTTTTATTCATGGTTTGATATTCAGTGAGCTCTCAGTAGGTTTATCTTATTACATACTTCTTCTGCCTCTTCCTATAGATTATGATCTGTTTGTTCCGCTTGTTCCCCTTCTTGTGACGTGGATTGCCAGCTGTCACGCCATCTCTTCGGAGGTCTTCCCGGTAATCTTCTTCCGGCTGGGTTCCCTTGAAGGGCGACACGTGGTAGTCTGTCGTCTTGTATTCTGTTTACATGTTCGTTCCAGTATCGCCTTCGTTGTCTTCCTCACCTGACGATGTCTTCCATACCACACTTTCTCCTTATTTCGGTGTTTCTGATTCTGTCTCTTAGTGTGTTTCCGGTTATACATCTCAGTGTTTTCATTTCCGAGGTTCTCAGGAGAGATTTTGTTCTAGATGTGTCTACTCTGGTCTCTATTCCGTAGGTGGCTATCGGTCTCACACATGTCTTGTATATTCTGACTTTACTTTCTATTCTCATGTTTATTATTCCACACCGGTGTTCTTAGGCATCCCGATATTGCAGCCGCCTTATTGACCTGTCTCAAGGTTTCATCATACAGATTTCCATTGCTACTGATGCTCACTCCAAGATACCTAAACTCCATCACTTGCTCTATTATTTTGTTATTCACTGCTAGTTTGCATCTCACCGGGGTCTTAGATATTGTGAGGCTCTTTATTTTGTCCGTGGATATCTATTATTACATACCATCTCACCATATATTTTAAGATTGCTATAGTCGATTATATTTATTGGATTGTCAGATTTTCTCAATCTTGTAGATTGTTGAGCATGCAAAGTATGACTTTGGTTGCCGAGGTCTAATTTCCAAATGGGTATGTAATTTTTATAAAATTGCACCACGTAGCAGCAGGTTATATTTTCATATTTATTTCACATGAATTTACACTTTTGTTTAAATTGAGAACATCAGCTTATTATGTTTTCAGAATGTATTGACTTCATTAGTTGGTGAAATTTCCAAATCATTTTTTATTGCCTTGTCTCCAATTAGCTGCGTAGTATTAAATTATTATGTTCTCTTATTATGTTCTATTTACAACATATATTTGCCAGTCGTTATCGACCATTCACCAGTTACAGATGAACCATAAAAGTTTTGGTAGTCCAGTTCACTGGGGTTCATGTATAACTTTGTTTATTATATGATAATATTCATTAATTTCTATGAACTCATGCATTTTTCAGGTTGGTCGCCTGCCACCCACATTCTTGGATGCAGCTAAGCTGACCATCGCCATCCTGAACTCTGGATATGATTTTTCCTCCGGCAAGATTGTGTATAACAGGTTCAAGTCTGTGGTGTCTTACTCACAGGCTGACCTCCCACTCTTCAGTCAGGCTGCAATTGAGGTAATCTTTAAAACTGTTGTAAATTTGATTTGTCATATTTCAAAGTTAAAATTTAAAGTTCAATGTAGGGCTTGGCAACCTTGTAATGAGATTGGTTAAATTGAGGATTGAAAAGTTTTTCACAAGGTATCATAAAAATTGAATAATAATCTTAATGTAAACATATTTATTATTATTTGCTAATGATATGGTACTTTTTACAGTTTTTAATGTTTTACTTAACACTTACTATGAGAACCGAAATTAATCAAGGCTGACTTATCAAGGTTATGTATAAAACATCACAAATAAAGCCTTAATTGTTTTACCTTGACCTTGGTTTAATTTATCTGTAGAGAGGTAAGAAAAAATGAAATAAATTTCTGTATGCAGAAGACATGGTTATGGTTGCTGAAAATTGAGGTGATTTAAGGGATTTGATAAGTGAAAGATGTTTAGTAAATTGAGGTGATTTAAGGGATTTGATAAGTGAAAGATGTTTAGTACATTGAGGTGATTTAAGGGATTTGATAAGTGAAAGATGTTTAGTAAATTGAGGTGATTTAAGGGATTTGATAAGTGAAAGATGTTTAGTAATTTGAGGTGATTTAAGGGATTTGATAAGTGAAAGATGTTTAGTAAAATGGTTGAAAATAAATGTAGCAAAATCAAAGGTTATGGTTATAGGAAGAGGTGTAGTAAAAAGTATGTGCGCGTTGTATGGGTTAACTTAAAGGAACTGGAGCAGGTTGATGAGTTCTGTTATCTGGGCAGTATATTTACGTGTGATGGGCGAAAGGGACATTGGAAGAGGGTAGCGACAGGGAACAAGGTTAATGGAGCACTTAATATATTATACAACTCTGCAATATCAACAGTACCAAAAATTACAATACATAATAGTGTGTGGTGCCCACCTTGGCATATGGAAGTGAATCTTGGACTTGGCAGTAGGATATAAGTAAGATTAATGATGTGGAGTAAAATTAATGCTGTGTAAGATTAATGCTCAATAATTTGTGGTATGTCAATATAAGAAAGAAGGCAGAATGAAGACATCAGAAATGACTGCATGGATAAAATTAATGTTATTAGTAAGATGAAGAAAGGAGTTAAGATGATTTGGACATGTGGACAAAATGAATGATGAAAAAATGACTAAACGAGTATACAAGTCAGAATCGTAATGTGTGTGTGTAGAAGATGTAGATTGAGGAAAACAAAACTGGATCAAATGGACCAGATTTTAAAAGAAGGTAAAGTGAGGAGTGTGAATAATAGGAAATTGTGCATGACGAGATGTATGAATGTGAAGTAGGCGAAAGTTGTGTGCTTGGATAGAAAAGTTTGGAAATCTGTTGTGTATTTATGTATTTTTTTTTTATTATATATTATTATTTCAGGCTGCTCCAAAATTGGCCGTCTATGATTCTTTGGACTCTGATGTGATCAAGAGCTATTTGGAGTTCTCCATCGCTTCTATGCTCTACTATGCCATGAAGGAGGGCGCGTGCTCTGAGCAGTCCTCGAGGATGAGTGCCATGGACAATGCCAGTAAGAATGCTGGAGAGATGATTGATAAGCTCACCCTCACATTCAACAGAACCCGACAGGCTGTCATCACAAGAGAACTTATTGAGATCATTTCTGGTGCTGCGGCTTTGGCTTAAAGAGTATTTAGGCAGAAATATTAGCAGCCCAACATCATCATCAGTGGCTTGTTTCATCCTAAACCTTTTTTATAGTTGTCAAAAAAAAAAAATGACTTGTTGAATTACAATTAAGCATTGTTTTTTTTTTCTGAGCATCTAATTATGATAAATGAATGATAATATTTATTATTCAGTTTCTTATTTTACATTTATGCAATATTGTAATTTAATAAGTCATTGCAACTTTATGTTTGTACATAAATGGATGCATTTACTTTTTCTGGTTGTAAAATTGTTTCTTTTCATTCCGAGTAGAATTTTTTCTGAGGATGTCACGAATTTGAACAGTTTTATGACTAGAAAGCCAGTGCTGCTGTTGGCGTTTTAGAAATCGTGAATATATTGTAACATCTTATTTAAAGATACTAAAAGTGTAAAATAAATAATGAAAATCCTTTTTTTTTTTATTTATCTTCATTTCCAAACTATTCTCAATCCACTTATTGTATTTATGATGGGCGTAACACTCTCAGGGTCCTGAGGTTGACTGGGTCTTTAGCAATAATGCAATATGTTGAACGGTTTTCCTGATGAAGCGGACACATATCAGGTAAATATGAAACGGTTTTTTTTTACAGAAAATACACATTTATTATATGAAAATGGTAAAAAATATTTTATTCAAAGTATTGCCCATCGCTAGCTACACATTTTTCCCATCTCTCTGGCAATTTGTGGATGTCACGCCAAAAAAACTGTTGCTCTTTTGAGGCAAACCAATCATCGAGCCATTTTCATACATTTTCGTAAGAAGTGAAGCGCTGCTCAGCAAGTGCGTGTCCCATCGATACAAATGAGTAGTAATCGGATGGAGCCAAGTCTAGTGAGTAAGCCGCATGCGAAAGTATTTGCCAACTAAACGCCTCAATCGTTTCCTTGACCGGTTTTGCTGTGTGCGATGGTGCATTATCATGAAGCAAAATAACTTTGTGTTACCTCTTTTAATTTTCTGGTCATTTTTCGCGCAATGCTTGGTTCAAATCCATCATTTGTTGTCGGTAGCGTTCAGTATTAACGGTTTCGCCAGGTTTTATTTAGCAGCTCATAATAGATAACACCCTTCTAATCCCACCAAACAGAGCATTGTCTTCCGTCCATAGCGATTGCAGTCGATGTCGCTGGTTTGCTTGGAGTTACCCATGATCTTTTACGCTCTTAATTCTCGAAATATATCCATTTTTCATCGCCAGTCACAATTCGATGGAGAAATGATTTTCTTTTGTACCTGGCGAGCAGCATTTCGCAAGTGGTTTTTCGGTTTTCCTGCTGTCTTTCATTCAGTTCATGTGGAACCCATTTTCCCACCTTCTGGATCTTTCCCATGGCTTTCAAACGTATGGAGACGGCTTCTCGTGTCACATTTAATTGATCCGCGGATTGTTGTTGCGTTTGAGCGTCATCCTCATCCAACAATGCTTGCAATTCGGCGTCTTCAAACTTTCTCGGTGGTCTTACAAGTTCTTCATTTCTCACGTCATAATTGCCACTTTTGAATTTTTTAAACCACTCAAAGCACTGTGATTTATCAAGAGTATGCTCACCGTAAGCTTTGACAAGCATTCAATGTGATTCTGCAGCAGTTTTCTTCAAATGGTAACAGAAAATCAATGCTATCTGCAAATCGTAGTTTTCAGGCACAAAAACAGACATGTTCAACGCTATGAAAACATATGTAGTTGTATTAAACTTGTATTGTTGTGAGTTAAAAGTCTTTGACAAATGTAAACACAAGAAAAAGGCGCCAATGACGCGGTTTAACAGTCATTACATTGACAACTAGAGCCATCTATGAGCAAATTCCGGTTTCATATTTACATACCTGGTAAGAATGGAATAGATTTCCTCTGGGGTGTTGGCATGCTGATGGCATAGAGGCATTGAAGAGGATTCTCAAGTTACATTATTTGATAATTAAATGTACTGTTGATTATTGTAACTTAAGCACGCTTATTTTTGGTCACTTAATGGCGACACAAAACGCAGAAAACAGAATTGGTGAAACATAATATATTGTACATTCAGGCTCCAACCCAAATTCTATATATTTTGAGAAAACATAATTAATGTCATTTGTTTTATCAAACATTGTTTATTCCATTTTTTTGTGTTTGATAAAACAAATTACAATGTTTAAACCTCCACAATGTTAATGCCTAAACTATAAACAATATATCAATAATGTTTTAATAACAATTATGTTCATAATGTATGTGGACTTCTGTATACTAATGATATGGTTATAGGAGCTGTATGAGAGTTGCCTAGTAAAAGGTTAAATTAATATAGTGAAATCAAAGGTTATGGTTATAGAAAGACATGTGGTAAAATATGTACGGTGTATAATAATAATCATGTAAGGAAAATGTATATAGCGCTGATTAAAGAGCAAATTCTCAAGGGCACTCTAACTCGGTATTCTATTATAATTATAGAGTAATTTTCACTTCGTGACTCTAGATTTCTATATGGGAATAAATCCGCATTTTTAAACTACTATAATTAAGCTATTGTTATTTAAATTTCTATAAAAATAATCATCACTTTTTCCAAACAAATTAATGTATTGAATTACAAATTCGTTATATACAGTACAGCCTGTTTATTTTACTGCCAATTGGCAATTTCTTTCAACATAACACAAATATATAAATGAATATATATGTTTAAACTAGATGATAATAAAAGGACAATTTATATAGTGCCTTTTAGAGAGCAAAACTTTTCTCAAGGGCGCTCCAACTCAGGATTTGAACCCACTCATAAATTTGGATAAGACCTCCCAAAAAGGATTCTCTTTAAGTGCTTCCTAAATCTGCGCACGTAAACCATATCTCTGAAAGCAGACCATTCCACATCACAGGACCAGTAACGGCAAAAGCTTTATTATAATATAACCCTATTGGATTGATGTGGAACAGCCAATTTATTAGATGTAAAAGAAATGAATCTCAAAAGTTCTATTTCTCTCCGAAGGAACATCCCTCCAACACAGAAAAATACAATTGAGACATTCCATTAAGGGACTTGAATACAAAAAGGTTAAGTTTGAAATCAATCCATTCCTGACACTTAAGCCAGTGTAGATCTTTTAGATGAGGACCAATATTGGAATATTTATGACTACCACATACAAGCCTAGTAGCTACGTTGAAAACAGACTGGAGTCTAGAAATTTGTGAATCAGGCAAATCAGAATAAATAGAGTTACAATAATCCAGACAAGATCGTTAAACATACATGTATGGGCTGACTCCGAGAAACTGGAGCAGGTTGATGAGTTATTTTATCTTGGCAATATGTTTCTGTGTGATGAGCGAGATGAAAGGGACATTGAAAGAAGTGTAATATATACAAAAACCGTGTTATATCAAAAGTAGTAAAAATTATAATACATTTAGTAATAGTGTGCTGATGCCCATCTCGATGTATGAAAGTAATGCTTGGACTTTGCAGAAGAACGATATAAGTGAGATTAATGCTATACGTGCACTAAGTAATAATTGTGCATTGTCAATATATGAAACAACATAGTATAAAGACAGAAATTAATGCATGGATAAATTGGATGTTTTAAGTAAGATGAAGAAAGGAGTTTTTAGATGGTTTGGACATGGAAAGAGAATGAGTGATGAAAGAATGACTAAGTGAATACAAGTCACAAGTGCAAGGTGTGTGTGGAAGATATAGACTGAGGAAACATGGCCGGATCAAGTTGTCAAGATTTTGAAAGAAGTTAGCGTGGGCAATATAAATGTTTGGGAGTCTAAACTCTTGGGAGCCAGACCACTCAGTCGGCCCATGCAAAGATTGTTGCATTATGCACTGATGACCTTAGATTCAACATTCTCAGGAGTGGAACGGCATCATATTGTCAGCTCAAGTTCTTCATGTAGGTTAATTTAAGGGGGTTTATTCATAAATATCTAAATGTACAGGTGCATACATACATACCGTCACGCCGTTTCCCTGCTGGGGTAGATAGAGAGGACAGAGCGCCAGACTTTTCTTACTCGACACATATATTTCACCAATTCCAAATCCATATACCTACTCATACTGCTTCTACGATTTCTCTCCTTTTACCTCCTTTCAAAATATTCACTTGATCTAACCAAACTCTTCATGGTCTTCCTCTACCACGTCTTCCACTCACATTTGCATTGTATATTTTTGTTTTGTTAGTTTTTTCTTCATTCATTCATTCTACGTGCCCAAACCGTAACAGAGTCATATTTTTCATCTTACTCAATTCATCAATTCACATTCACCCCTAATCACTTCATTTCGTATTCCGTCAAACATTGTCATTCATTCGGCTCTTACATCTCATACATCAAAGTTGGTACTCAAATACTGTTGTGGAGTATTATTTAAGAAAATTTTGATACCGTCTGGTTCGAGTATATAGCTTTTAGTGCCCAATGGTTTTATTTCCTATTGCTACACGCTGTTCGATATCCCTCACAAATCTTCCACCATCTGAGGAAATACTACCTAGAGATCAGAATTCCTCATTTTGCTCTAATATTTCATTGATTAGCCATATTTCACGTTCACTCTTCCTTTCATACTTTTCTATCACAATCACATTGATTTTCGCAACAATCATTCTCAAATCTTTCTCTTCACATCTCTTATACAATTTACTTATCAGACTCTGTAATTCATCCTCATTTTCTGCTAATATTACCATGTCATCAGCATACAGCAATCCTCACATATTACCATTCCACATTTGTATGCCACGCATTGGCCTCTATAGTTCTTTCTTACATGAATCTATGTAAATATTAAACAACCAGGGTGACATAACACAACCTTGCATTACCCCTTTTGTAATATTAAACAACTCAGACAAGACACCATTCACTATATATAATACTTTCGGCATATTATGGTGCAATACCACGTATGAATTTATATTCAACACCATTTTCATTAAATATACGGGTAAGATAGGTTAATTTGTAAGTTATATACTAGACCAGGGTTTCTTAACCTATGGGCCGTGACCCAAAATTGGGTCGATTGACATATTTAGTGCGTCGCAAAATATTTTCAACAAAAACAATATGTGTAGGTTAGAGATAACAACATACGATCGTTACAAATGTACAAAACACATTTTTAAAACCTTTTGAGCCACCGCGATTAGAAAGTAATTTGCTAAAACTTATTGGAGCCACTCTTCATTTTTTTTGAAGCCGTTTCATCGCCGTATTTTTGAAAAAAAAAGAAGAATCTTGGAGTAGATTTTGATCGGTTTATTTCGGAAGGAGATATTTTCAATTAGGATACGAATGCCATTTAATTTTGATGGAAATGATTTCCATGAAGATTTTATCAACATAAATAACCTAGGTACAAAAGCAATTAATTGAAATGCAAAGTAACGAGACACTTCGCTACAGTTTTAACAAAATCACCGAGCCTTTGTGTGCTTTTTGGTGGAAATTAAAAGACGAAAAGCCAACATTACTAAACGGAGCATTGAATTTACTATTGAAACAATATACGAGAACATGTGCAAGTCAGGGTTTTCAATTCGAACCATAACAAAAACCAAACTGTAAAGCAGACTACAGTCTGAAGAATAGCTAAGATGCAATATGTCTGATATATCACCAAGATTTGATGAGCTATCCGATCTTATTCAAAGCCAAGGTTCACAATAATACGATTTTATGTTGTTACCAATATAAATACTGTATTTTGTATTATTAATATTGATTTAATCGTGGTTTGCGTGTGCTATTTTATTTACCTTTTGTTGGGTCGCATAGCTAAAATTATTATCCTAATCTGGGTCACGCTCAAAAGGGTCAAAAAATCCTATAATACACATTATTCCACACATTCATTTTTATTTTGATTCAGATTGTACCTAAGGGATCTTGGTATTAATAAAAGCACAGGGCTTGCCAGAATCATACGAGGTCACAATTAATGGTATATACCATATTGTAAGAACCCGGGCCACGTGAATTTTCGGAACAATTTCTGAGTTTTTAGTAAAGGTGGGAGTGCACCAGGGATCGGTTTTGTGAATGGCTATTTATTTACACTGATAATAAACTAAATTGCTTCTGGAGACTTAATTATTTGTAGACGATATTGTGCTCATTGCAAATAATATAAAAAACACTAGAAAACTGGAGGACAATACTAAAAACACAATGGATTAACTAAAAGTAAAATAGAATATTCGTGCTTCCTATTCAGAAATCTAAACAAAATTATTTTTCCGATTACTGCCCGATGTTGGACTTTTAAAGACCTATTAAAATCAAATATATCTTGACTTGTGTTGCAGACATAAACCAAAAAGTTAGTGTAGGATGTTGAAAATTAGAAACGAGTAAATTATTTGAGTGCTCTGTCACAAAAAAGTATTGATATAACTGAAGAGAATAATGTATCAAATCGTTGTAAGACCACATTTTCTCTACGGCTCTGAATGCTGAATCATGTATAACTTACAAGAATGGAGGGAATATTGCAGAAATATGGAGACAGCGCCTCACATGTTGAATGTTGTCGATTTTCCATTCGCTTTCAAGACATCACCATGTTGTATTCCAGATTGTTCTATCAGCGAATATATTGTATATTAAACAGTTCTTTCTCCGTTATGACAAAGTGTCATAGTAATATGATACTTTGTTATACGAGTATATGTATCATACCTGGTGAAATAAAATTGCAATTGAAATTTTGAAATGTACACTGAATATTTTGGCCCATTTGAACATCGGCACACCGAGAAATTCCAAGTAGCCCACTGGTCTAATCGGCCGCTACTAAATTCATTTCTTGAACATGATAAACAATCTTGATAATTAATTGGTCTTCATTGCTCCAAACTATATACGAGTACATACTATACATACTATAGCGGTCAAACAAATAAACTGATTTGAACTTTTATTTATAAAGATACGGACTTGACAAAATATCGAAGGGTTGAAAAGTGAAGAAGGTCAGTCTTTCCGCACGACAGCTTTTAGAAGGTGCAATAACTTTAGGGTCGGTGGTGACAGGACTTTTATTTACACCCTTGGCATACACAAGGAAGGGGTGACTACCTGGTAGGCCCTTTTCACTTTTTGGACACCTTAGTTACATATATAGTGGTGTTATATATATCAAAGTCACGAATAAATCCAATTGCTATTTGAAGTAAATCGTAAGTTTTGTGGGTTTGTGTATAAAATATAATTAACTCCATCAAAATACAACAATAAAGAAATAATTTGTTTGATTTCTAATAGCTGGCAATTCTAATCCACAAATTGCTTAAGAACTATCTTTAGGTCGACTATATGACCTGTCTGTATCTTGCTTACGGGATGATAATACAAAATACATTGTTAACCCTTCAGGCAAGTATGACGTGCACCGCACGCGCATCAAAACCAAAACTCCCCACAGGGACGTATGACGTGCACCGCACGCGCACCAAAAATCCCACACAAGGATGGACGAAAACAGTGCCCTGTTTTATCATCTATTTATATGAGCAATAGTTTAACGATTTCGTTAAAAACGATCTCCACAAAAAAAAAATAAACGTCCCTGGGACTGAAAAAATGTTTTAGGCATACGGGCCTGAAGGGTTAATTCCAAAATACATGGGAAATCAAACCTTATTTAGTAAAACAAGAAAGAAGAAAATGCATCATTATTTTCGCTTGTTACAAATTAAGTTGAAAAATGGAGCAGCATTTTATGTAAAACGGCACATCAAATGGGGGAGCGGAGGGGGGAGATACAAAAATATTGTACAAATGGAATCAAAATAATAAACCCAAATACCTCGGAAATAAAATGTGCAACAAGATGTGTTATATACAATACAATGAGCCGGAAGATTTTTGACTAACAATTAAGGTAAATTTATTAACGGGATAATTTTGGTTATATCTGATAATAGATAATCTGAGAGTCGATCCTTTATGCATAAATACTGATATGGTATTTTAAAGGCAATTTTGTCTTGGCCGTATGTACGAAACTGCCGAACGTGAAGAAGCGACAACACTCGCACGTGTTTGGCATGCGGGTATTGTTATCAGTTTCTTTTATCAAACAGGCACCCTTATTTTTAATTGAACCCGAAACCCTGGGCAAGCGCCTGACCGACTAGATCACAAAGGTCATCATGACATCCCTTTTTATATATTTTGTGATATCGATCACCGAAGATAGTGATCATCGTATCCATTATACTTTCTTTATATATCTTCTGATTTAGATCATCGTATCCATTTCTTTGTATATTTTTTGATTTGGATCATCGAAGATATTGACCATCGTATCCACTATAGCTTCTTTATATGTTTTGTGATGTTGATCGCCGAAGATACTGATTATCGTATCCATTATATCTTCTTTATATATATTTTGTAATATTGATCACAGAATATATTGATCGTCGTATCCATTATGCTATATATAGGTATATATTGTGATATTGATCACCGAAAATATTGATTATCATATCCATTAACAGTTGTTACAAAGTTTCAAGATCTAGAGGAAAATAAATAAATTAAATAATGTCATCAAAAAGAAAAAAAAAAAAAAAATTACAAAAGAACTAATACCAATGAAACCAATTTTAACACGCTATAGAATATGGTCAAGAATCAACGAACTGAAAATGAGGCAACTCTTTTGGCTGTCCAAAGGTTTGAATGAATGAATATATCCCTTTGTTTAATATCCCTTGTTATTCACTTATTAAACTGTTCGCAAAGGGACCTCGAGTAGGCAATAAATCCTGGATATTTGCATCCTTTAGGATCCTGTTAATTTATTCAAAGAAATCAATGCCCCATTGGGAAGGCTCTGCCGCCACAGTAAGGGCAAATATTCAATGTTGGCTAAGAGGAACATTCCAATTATCTTCTTCCTTTTGTCTTACTCCTTTTATCTAATGTAAAATACTAAAAAAATAACAACTCTCTTTCAACACAAAAAAAAACGAATAATTATAATTGGAGGTTAATATGTAAAAAGGACCCGTCCGACCCACAATTTACCTGTTCTAAGATAATTGAGGTAATGTCCAATCGTATGGGGTTGCATGGAACAATTTTTTTAAAGTAGGGCTAAATTTATACGACCTCCGCGGCATAATTGGGTAATGACACATGTCTAACAACCCAGAGGTTGCGGATTCGAGTTTTCTTAAATTATTTCAGTCTGTTTTCACTTAACATTTCTTAAATATCTGGTTGATTATAAGGGAATTATGCGTGGCAATAAGCTTATCAGGTTGTATTGTTGTGCCACGGCGTACCACGGTGCCATTTCCTTCCTAAAACTTTTAAATATATAAATAAATGAAAGGTTTATTGATAGTAACATAATGTAAATATTTATCCTGAAATTACATATGTGTTAATGCAATGAAAAAAAAAACCATTTAAAAGAGAAGCTATCAACAGCTCTGTACTCATCTTATAATATTCTCCCAATCGAAACACACCCCCACCAATAGGAGGGTGAGCTCAGTCACTAGGATGTCAGATGTTTTTCAGTCCACACTCGACATGTAAATTACACGCACAATATAAACTATTAAAAAATAACAATTAATAAATCAAATGAATATGATAATAAATATAACTCTTCAAAGCAACCAGAAATACAACAGTTCAAGAGAGTATTTGACTAAACAAATTATAATGTTCAAGAATTTGAATTGAGAATCACAATGGAAGCCTTAATTTACCCATAGGTTCTCAACGTGGGCGATAACGCCCCCTTTTGGGCGTTTGAGACTTTCAGGGGGGCAGTAGAAGACCCAGAGAAAAATAGGGGGCGTTGAGATGGCACGGAGGGGCGTGGGCAGATTAAAAAAATATAGTCTAAAAAAGACAAAAAAAAACACGCTTATCACGTACTAACTAAAATAAACTTTAATATTGGTTAATTTTTGTTATTGTATGTATTTTAATCATTTTTATCACGTGTGCGAAAATTCACATATTTCGGTATTTCGGGAAGTGGATGAAAATTGAACTTAAATATTATATTACATTCAGATCTATATTAAATTGGATGATATAAAGACTGGGTTTTGGATCCTTTTTCAAATGTCAACACAGCAGGATCATCCCAGTTAGAAGAAGAACTAATAGAACTGACGACAAATGAGGAATTAAAAATTAAATTCAAGAATGGCTACCAAGAATTTTGGCTGCAGAAGCCGATTTTGCAACTGTACCCAGGATTATGGTCGATTGTTCAACGATTTCTGATAGCATTCCCATCTTCCTATTTAGCTGAATGTGGATTTAGTGCTGTACCAACATTGGTAACTAAAAAGAGAAATCGGTTCCATGTTATTGAACGCGACTTACGGTTGTTTTTGAGTAAAATTGAGCCTGATATTAACAAACTCCTTAAAATGCATCAAATTCAATCTTCTCATTAGATAAGTTATAAATTCAATGTCTTTTGAATGTTAATAAAAATACTTTTCAATATAATTAAGTATGCGTTTTAATTGTTCTCATTGAAATAGTCTTCTTTAAACTCAGAAATAGGATAGGGCCATACCATATCCTATCTTACGACTATAGTATATAATATTACACGTTTAAATAAAACCGTGGCAATAGCTGTTTCAGATTCGCAAGTAAAAAAAATTGGGGGGCTTTAGAAAAAAAAATATTCTCAAAGTGGGCGGTGGGCCAAATAAGGTTGAGAACCTATGTTTTAACCGGTTCAATGCTACAGACGAGATATGCCGTCCCATACATCTGTGCGCGCCACGCCTGAGACGAGATATCTCGTCAATACTTGGGTACCTAATTACTGTGTCACAATGAAATATTATTGACAAATTTATAAATCAGCACACGCACTGATATACCCGTATATATCCAAATCATATACAAAAATTTTATATTGTATCAAATCATCTTTGAACCACTTATCGACATATTTCGAAGATAGTTCTACTTGACAGCTGTAGATGTCCCTTTTTAAAGTGGTAGCCGAAATCCTTAGTTTTTTTAAAATAAAGTTCGCGGTACTTTTACGTAATACTTTTTACCTCGCTGGGAAATAATTTTTTACTATTTTATTACTATTTTTAAGTGCTTTTGCGTAATTTTTTTCATTATTTTATATCGAAATTGGACTCTTTTATGTACAAATTGTGAACAAAAACTATGTACTCGTTCATAAATTTCTTGTTTGTTTTTTTGCTGTGTATTGAAATATTTTTTGCATATTGAATATTGGTCTAGTGTAAATATGAGCGTGTGACAACCCTGAAATAATGTGGAATTAAAATTTGGATTTTTATTAATAAAAACTGTTTTAAGTGTTATATTTCACAATCTCTGGTAAGTCAATAATCAATTCTATGTAATTTTAAGAAAACGAACGGAAATTGATTAAGGTTTTTTTTCAAATTACGTTCGGTCTGACAGGATTAATCATATTTTTTATTTTATTACGGCAGAGAAAAGGTTAAATATACACCATTTTTGACAAACGAGACTTTAACGGGAAACACCCGAAATACATTTATTTTAATCAAACCAAAATTATATACTTTACCGACATTTATTAATTACGGGTCAGCAGGTTTTAAAACCCATTAGCTTCCTCACCAGGAATCGATTTTGTAACTGGAAGAATGAAAATGGAAATGTGTTGATAAGAAATATTGTGTTGAATTCTTTATTTTACTTTTAATATCAAACAAAATATAAAGTACAAATAATCATTTTAATAGATATAAGTAAAAAATAATAACGAAAAGAGATTATTTATGCTTCTCTGTAAAGTTGCTAAAAAATAATAATGTAAATAAAAAAAATGCAATTTAAATTTTCTAATGATTAAACTTAAAAACACTAACAACTTATCTATAGTGCCCGGCGGTAAGTAATACAAATCGGGTTTAAAAAATAAACTGTCGGCCATAATAGGCTAACTTCGGCTTTGTAGAGCGTCGTCTCCGTCCCTAGAACGCTTGACAATGACTGACAAATCGCGACGGAACACGTGTATGAATGACAGAGACGACGCTCTACAAAGCGGAAGTTAGCCGATTATGGCCGACAGTCTCTTTCTTAAGTCCGATGTGTATTACTTACCGCCGGGTACTGTACGCGTACAAGTGGAAAAATTCTTCGAAAGAAGAAGAAACGCAACATTCATTGGTCGTGGCAAATATATAGCATTTTGTAAATCAAATCTCTTCCCTAATTGACAACTGAAAAGCACATAACCTTCAGTTTAATCATCCACACCACATTCGTAATCGGGATCCTCCACAATGTCCATTCTATAAAGGTGACTAGCCCCCACGTAATGGTTCGTCCGCAAAGAACACATGACAGACACTTCCATTTTGTCCATTCTCAATATGTTAAACCATGGTTTCAAAAGGAAAGAATGTTGGATTCATTTGTACCTAGAATCCTTATTTATACCAGTTATGTAACATATATCCCAATCCTACAATTATCGGTGCCAGGTATCGTGTTTAATTTTATTTAAAAGATCAACTATTGCCTGTGAAAAATCAAATAGGGAACAACCTGTTAAACATGCTTCATTTGTCAAGGAATGATCACATTCATTACCCATGATACCAATATGTATGAGTACATAGGTTGCTACTTAAGTGTTGAGATAAGGCAACACCATACGTCAAATCTGGCATCAGCATCGTAAAGTTTGACGATTTTAATGGTATACATACTCAGAAAGTTTTGTCATACGAGTGCTATTTGTGTTGTTTACAGTGACTTGGAATTAAATCGTGAACATTTTCGTGCGATGATTTTTTTATGATTTTCGACGTGGACTAACTCAACAACAGTGTGCCGATTAACTCGCTTCGACTTTTGATGATGAAGCACCATCCCGGGCCACTGTGTTTCGCTGGTTTTCCGAATTCAATCGTTAAAGGAATTCAATCTAAAAAAACACCTGTATTATTTCACATCAATTTGAATAACTTGACTTTAGTTACACAAATAATTGCCTAAATTGAATCGAGAGCGCCTAAGCGCTAAGCGGAACCAAATAAAAAAAATGAAAATTTTAAAGGTGACTTTCTTATGATTAGTTTGCGAATACGGCATCTTAGATAATTTATGAAAATAATTATATAACACTCGTACCTTTTATCTTTAGGTCGACAGTGCACTGATTACAGTATGCCTGCGTTACGACAGAATTTACATATATAATTATTTTTGACGGTGTGAAATGACAGATTGTTAAGTTGTCTGTTTTCAGCATCTTGACAATTAGTTGATAGTTATAAAGTTCGTGCAAGCTCGTGATATCCCCACAGTTTAGTGCAAATCCGACCTTAAGAAACCAAAGTCATAAATGAAGTATACGACAGTCCGTAATTGCAAAACCGTCTTATTTACGAGTATATATTTAACACCTGATTGTTTAACTATATGGCTGGCCTTACGTGGTCATCTTCAAAAATATAAATAACAACAATAAAAGTGAGATATCATCAATCAAAAGAAAAGGGAAGGGATGCTGGAGAGGAAACGAAAATCAAGAAATTTCTGGTTGGTTGGAAGAGATTGCCACATGACAATAAACTTGCCAGGTTAAAAAAAAAAAAATGACAGAACGAGTCTAAAATTGATTATAATCAATAATTATTAACTGCATAAATAGTAAAAAATGACGTAAAAAAGAGAAGTAGTGAACTGGAAAAGCCTTATTCATAGGATCCCTTATTAAAAAAACTCTGACCCAGATTCTAATATCACGACCCCTATCCCTACATTATGTTTGATCTCTTGAATCATTCTTTATATATTGTTTGGTAGTAAACAATAATAACGGCGAACCAGGGGATGTCACCAAGGGGGAAATAATCACCTATTTCAACCCTTAAAATTTATGACATCTCGCGTCATAAAACAAAATAAGTGACTTCTACAAGCGATAAGTTAGCGAAACAGAAACAATCGGAGCATCCGGCAAAGGTGTGGAGCGAGCAATAAATATACGGATATGTTACATGTATCATCCCCAAAGACAAGTCTCTTGGTATAATAAAGACATTTTCAAGCTGGAGTGGTGACAAAAAGAATGAAAAAGCGGACAACGAAAGTTGAGGGGAAAATGGAACTCTGTATGAAATGACCGAGGTCTGTATTCAACACGTTTCTGCCCCACGAGTGCTTTTTCGAAGAGTTATATTTTTATGAGAAAGCATCTAACATATTACAATTGATAGCGATAGGAACAAAGTCAATAGGGCACTAAAACATATAATTTCCAATCGGTGAGAATTAAAACTTGGTAAGATGACCTGGTCCATAATAGTAATCTAGTACTGACTTTGATAATGGAGTGTGGAAGTGAAAAGTGAACGTGGAAACATACTGAAACAAGTCGAATAAATACTGTAAAAATGCATGCGCTTAGAAGAATACATAGTGTGACAATGTTGAGTGAGATGAAGAAGAGCACTCTGAGATGGTTTCGGCAGGTGGAACGAATAAACGAAGAAAGATTAACAAAACTAATATACAGGGCAAATGTGAGTAGAAGACGTGGTAGAGAAATGCCAAAGAAAGTGGGGTTGGATCAAGTGAACGCTATTTTGAAAGAAGGTAAAGTAAGAAGTAAAATAACTCGAAGGAGCTGTGTGAGAAGGTATTTGGATGTAGAAGAGTCGAAATATGATGTGTATTGAGATAGGAAATCTTTGCCTACCCCAGCAGAGAAACGGTGTGATAGTATCTATATAACATATTGATCCCAGAGATATTGCCTAGTGACTCCCATGATAACCCTTGATGACTCATGTTCATTAATATTTCTACATTCAGCAGTTCTAAGAACAACGGTTAAGGATAGTCCTATAGCGTTCCTTGCTTGATCAGTCCAACGCATTAGAGATCTTCCTTTTTTGCACCATCCTTCAATCCATAACAGTTTTTCAACAAAATATGTTGAATTTCTATTATCGGTAATTATATGGTACCGCTCAACATATCCGATTTATATATGATGAGCAGCGTGCTCTGAAGGCACAGTTGTCATCGGTACCGTCTGAAGTTCAGAACCACTGGAGTAGACACGGAATTTGCAATTCATCATCGCAGGTTTGAGAATACTAGCGCGTTTGAAGAGGCATAGCGCGAGTATTCTTATCAGGCTGATTCTTTTACAAGACTGGATCATTTTCTTTCAATTACCAACAGGAATTGAACCAGAAACCCCCAAGTAGCAGTGAAACATCTTATCAAGTAGGCCACATAATGAACAAGTTTTGTATATAGACAATGTAAGTTTTGACATCGGACCGAAACTCCGAACAAGCTATCCATCACTTGTACGGAAGATGAACGAGACAAAATTTCTTCGCTCAGGGTAAATATTTAGGAGATCTCAATAAAGGGGCCGACGACGCCAGCCGTAATCTAATTCTGCTCGTGGTTTTCTTCAAGTAGTGTTTTCCTGTCGAAATAGGCAGATAGGACAGGGCGTCAAACTTTTCTATCGCGACATTCATCTTTTGTACAAGATCTTTCGGAGTGCTGTATCGAGTGGTTTATGATACTGACGTTTTGAAAACGTTGCAGTTTTCATATTCTTCAAGGCTTGTTTTAATCAACTTCACCATAATCGGATGAACGTCGTACACCGCTTGACGTAACATATAGCGAAGTTTCAACGGTAACGTGAGCGTATGGGTTCGTCTCACCGCAAGAGAATAAGCGTGCGGCTTTCATAAAGGTTGAAATTATTGTTAATTTACATTTTGCTGTCGCTTCTATTTGATTATGGTGCACCATGTTTATTTGAGGTAGAATCCGTTGTCTCTATTTGGGGTGGAATCTACGACATACATATTTGACTTCATCCACATCCATGCATCTTCTAATATAACTCCTTCGGTTTCTCTGACTTTTAATCTTTCAGTCACATTCCAATAATACCCTATGTTTTTTATTCATTTAACAAAATTCATGCTCTAGACATAAATTAACACAACAATCTCTTTAAAACCATGGTTTAATATAATATAATAAGAATGAATAAGTTGGACGTGCCAGCCATGTGTGGTTTGCGGACGGGCCACTGCGTGGTGGCTAGTCACCTTTATAGAATGGGTATTGTGGAGAATCTCGGCTGGATTGCCAATTAAAAAACAATATATTTTTTATGCTTTTATCTTAAGAAACAGCCCCTCTTTAGTTTAAATTTATTTGGGGCAGAAACGTGTTAATATTATGAACTCTGGAAAAGAATAAGATGTTTTATAGGTGCATTCAGGAGACTTGGTTGGTCCTTAATAACCAATTATTTGGAGACTTCAGCTGCAGTGATTTTCAGTAAAAACGTATAAAAATTGTTTCAGCTTTGTCTATTTCAAACGTTGGAAGATTTTTACAAAAGTGTAATTGAAACTGTTCATTATTTCAACTCTTCGAGAACTTGATTCGGTTTGCTTTGTATTTATTGTACGAACGAAGAACTAATACTGATTTGGTCTTCCATTAGGCGGCAGTTATGTCTTGTCAGACAAACGCCCAAAACGCCCAAAATCTTCTCTTGTATGCATTTAGAAAAGACTGCATCGTTGAAACAAGAGGAAGAAACTTTAGATTGAAAAAAATACCATATATACGAACTAGTTTCGGACAGAGAAGTTTCATGTACTTAACTCCTAATGCATTACCAAAAGTTATAAGAGATATTTAAATATATGGTAAATATAAAACTGGAATTAAAAAGCGGCTGATAGAATTCAGACCAGATTTAGTAAAATATAATGTCAAAACAACATAAAAACTAAAATTGAATAAAAATCATTTTTGTGGTTTGATAAGCGTAATTTTTATTAATATCAATAAGTGAATGATCATTTGAAAAATAAATGTTTCTAACTTAAATAGGGGGCTGGATGCAAAGTAAATATGCAGGAATGGTTTTTTTTAACGAAAGTAGCATTGAATGGGATTGTGAGGACACCACAGGACTCACTATTTTATCAGAACATCGGGACAACATGCCCTGGTTAAGATCTGATTGATGCGAATGATAGGGCGATCCCTTGAAGAGAGTTTGTTTTCCATACGGAGCTTTGTAAATTATCCTTTTATTAAGATTTTTATAGTCGTGAAACCAAAAGTACAACCCTTATCTGGACCAAGGCTCCAAAAGGTTATAAAACACGGAAATTTAAATTATAATTCATACCATTTCTTATCTCACCTCCGTATTTATCTTCAATAACAAATTAAAATTACCTGAAGTCATTAAAGAGCTATATTTAATTAAAGAGCCCTTGAATCCAAATAGATTTTATCCACCTTGTTAAACTTATACGCGAAGTTGGGGTGGAAGGCAGGGGGTGGTTGCAAATTGAATCTACATCTGGTGAAGGTAATTAAAAGGAATCTTAAGGTAATTAAACCGTCTAGACACACGATTAATTTAAAGTTGGTCGGACTGTAGAATAAAAAGGGTTATCTCCGGAGATTTAATTCATTTTCGTGAAATCACAAAAAATACAGCATATTTTCCTGCGGAGGGAATTACAATGGGAAGAAAAATCCTTTAAAAAGAGGATTTTTATTTGTTTTTGATCATCATATTACAGAAGTGTTCTTAAAAAATAAGGTTTTCTTATTCCTAACAGGGGGATTTTAAAGTCACTAAATTATACGAGTATATTTCGATATTAGGTTACAATACACTAGACTAGTGCAACTCAAACGTTGATCCGCGGTAACCGTTTGTCGTTACTTTAGTAAGGTCTAAGTATTTACATGTAACATTTCTTTGGATTCAGTAACACTGTACTGACAAAACGTTTTTATGATATCAACGCCATCTTTAAAAAAATAAATCGATCCCTAGGTGACACTGAAATATATAACATATATATACCCGTCCCCTCCTAGATTCCTGGCACAGTTAATTATTAGACTTATTTTATACTAATCTTGAGAAGTTTCGGAAGACCTAGAAAAACGTGGTACGAACAAATTAATAAAATTCTGAAACAGGGAAGAGGGAAAAATGTTTATAATAGAAGAATATAACATAATAGATGACCTCCGTGGCCTGGTGGTAAGACACTTGTCTGGCGATCCGGAGGTTGCGGGTTCGATCCCCGCTGGAACCCAGATTTTTTTAAATAGGATTCCAGTCTGGTTAACACTTGGGGCCTATAAAAACCTCTTTCTGGTTGGTTGGAAGAGATTACCACATGGCAATAAACTCGCCAGGTTAAAAAAAAAAAGAATATACAGACTAAATCGAAAGGAGTATACCAAGATATAATGAAATGAGTTCCTTCTACTTACTCCAATAGGGATATGACATGATGGTGATGATTATAATAATTGATTTTTTTATAGAGCGAATTTCTGGTTGGATGCAAGAGATTACCACATGGCAATAAGCCCGTCTGGTTGTTCTGTATACAACGAATGTGAAATTACACAATTAAATGTTATAATTATTTTCTTGATTGTTTTGTTACGTCTCGAACAAATTGGGTAGCGCATGCAATTGAAAGTATTGCATGCTCGTTTTTATAACCTGTTTAACCCCCTTGATAAAATAGTGTTATACAAGCTCATGATACTTCAGAGATCATAAAAAAGACATTCGAGAATTTGGGGTGATAAAGATTTAGTGATGAGCTTAGCGAATACACACTAACGCATAAAGGCACAAACTCATCCCTGTTTGGGGGCTAGATGCTTGTATTGCTGTTGATTTATACTTTCCTTGGATATACGGTGAGTTTATTATCATGCGGCTATATCTTCCAGCCAGTCAAAAATGTGTTTAAATAATCCGTAAGTGAAAAACCAGACTGGAAGGCTTTTTAAAAATTCTAGCCCCGAGCTGAAAGACAGGCGTGGCACTAATTGGACCACGGAGGTCAATGAATAAACAAAATACATACTAATTAGGCGAATTTTCATAAAGATGAAATAATGAAGAAACCCCTAGAACGGACGAAAAAGTTATAAAATACCCCAAGATTAAGAGGCCATTCATTTAATAAAGCAAAACGTTTTTAATTCGCGCGAATGCGAGGAAAATATGGAACGGATCGTGATACTCTGCATAGACGACCATACAATGGATTCATAATTTTCAATTACGTACAACCCTACGGATTCACGGTGAAAACGCGGAAAATTGAAATGTTTTTTCTCCAAGGGTATTAAAAAGCAATTCATTAGAAAAAGCGTATTTTTTCGTAAAATCTTAAATGGTAGTTTAGATGGAGTGCGGCGCACATAAATTTTTCGTATGGAGGTAAATATTTCAAGGAGCGTGTTTCTATGAGAGGTTGTTTGTTGTAGATTCGGTTATTTTATAGTTGGAATAGATTTTCCGTACAAAATTTGCAGAGTTGTAACGATACATTTATTTAAATTTTTTTTTCATAAAAACGTGTCAATTAGTTATTATTTTTTAAACAATAATAACGGTTAAAAGAGACTCACTTCAATAATCACATAAAAATATATTATCCTTCCCTCATATGCACTCGTATATTTTATGCTAATACTCGTACTTCCGGACTAACAAACTAGGAATTACTAATTTAAGTTCATCATATTTGTTTAACATATTTCACCGGTTTATCATATTTGTTTAACATAACAACGGTTTATCATATTTGTTTAACATCATCGGTTTATTATATTTGTTTACTACATCGTCTATACTTTCGCTACTTCCTTTTATTTGTTTATTTATTTTATTAGAATGGACGGTCTTTTATTGATCATTAAAAAAGGTTACAAGAGTAATACTTTAATTAGAATTTTGAGTGTGTATGGATATAGATACAACTTGTCACAGCAATTATAAATATTTGCATGAATCATATAGAAAAAATATATAAAAAAACAGTAGGCACATGCATACAACCTACCATCACACATAAAATGCATAATCGAGACAGGTCAAGGCTCAGGTAATCAACGAACCTTCAACAATCTAAGAAAATAATAACAATAAGAACATAATATTTTAATAAGAACCAAATTAGAATGTGCATATACAGTTTTAGTTCCTCATCAGCGCAAATATAAAAACAATATACTATAGAACAAATAAAAAAAATCTTCAGATATCTATGGTACAGAACAAAGGGCGATTATCCAAAATATGCTCAACATGTCGAACTTCTCGACATGTTGAGATGTCTAGAACATATTTGGTGAGTCTTTATGCCTTTAAAGTTCTCTTCGAGAGCGTTTTTGTTAGTTTGAACTAAAAACTTGGGCGTTTAGAACGAATTGATGAAGAAATTTTGTGTATATTTATATTCACATAAGATTGGAAGGCGTGGTAGAAGAAGACCAAGGAAAGCATGGTTGGAACAAGTGAATGATATTTTGAAAGAAGGAAACATAAAATGTCAGAGAAAGTATAGACGTTACATGCAAGGTGTATGAATATATAAGAGGTGAAGAATGTATCTTTGTCTGTCGAGATAGGTACGTCTGTTTCTCTGTCCTCTTTACCTTCAAAGACAGGAAATTTGCTTGATGGTATTTATTTATTCAACACTTTTATTGCAAATATAATCTGACGGGCTTATTGCCTGGCAGCAATCTCTTCCAACCAACCAGACAAAGTAAATGAAGCAAGTTACATGGTTGTATAAATCATTCAGATAACATGTCCACGAGCCCCACAAAGACGGATAATCACCGGAACATTTTTTTGCATATAAAGTGAGATATCATCAATCAAAAGGAAAGGAAGGGATGGTGGAGAGGAAAGGAAAAATCAGGAATGAAACACGTTATTTTACTGACTAGAAATTAAGAGTTTTTTCAGTCGCTTCTTAAAGCATGCCAAGGACGGAGCGAGTCTTATATTGGTTTGTAACTGATTCCAGAGTCTCACTGCATGGACAGTAAAGGACGGTATAAAAAAAGAAGAGCGGTGAACTGGAAATGCCAATAAACAATCTCTGTTTAAGAGTAGCGCTAATCCATGATTGGAAAGAAGCTGAAAATGTTCAGCGAAATAAGAGGGGGCTGTGGGACAGTTAAGGATATTATACAATGGAGACAGTATGTGAATTTAGCGTCTATTTCTTACATTCAAACAGTTCAATACCTTCTGGTATGAAGTTATATGATCGTACTTTCGTAGGCTGAAAATAAATCTTAGACAAACATTTTGAAGACGCTGTAATTTGTCCAGCTGTTCCTCTGTAACATCCAAATAACATACAGATGGTGTATGTATGTAGTAGCCAGAGAAACAAAAACGATGAAGTCGAGATTTTTTATTATTACCTGCCTTAGTCCCTCAAATTATTTTAATTCTTATTCTACCTACGAGTACGATACTATTGAAACAGATATTCCCTCATGATAGAGTATGATTGTCAGCCATCTCGTGGATGAAATACACCTGTGTGTATATTGATTTATATTGTGCGAACATGCTATCTTAATAAATCAAACCTAAAGTGCCGATGGCTAGCAGATTAAAATTTTATGACGATCGACAGTTTTAATCTGCGGCAGTCATTCTTAATCTGGAGTTTTACATGGAAAGCAAGTAAGTTGTAAAAGTTAAGTATATAAAGCTGTCTGTACCTTTTTTCGCTAATGGGTATCTCACATAGTTTAAATAAAATGGATCAAATCGATTTCTTATGTGGAAGGGAAAAATCATTCGTGGACGGTAGTCGTGGTCTCACGGTTAGTATTCACGTTAAACAAGCGGACGTTTTAGGTTCGAATTCTGGTAGATGTATTTCCGAACAGGTTTAATTCTTAGACCGTTTAACATCTGAATGTATGTCTTCTTAACCGTAACATATATGTTGCTTATCGTAAACTCTTAAAGCGCTATTAAGCAATGCTCCAGATTAAAAAAAAACTGTCTATCGAAAGACCTCTTTCTTTCCTGTTCACCGCTTTCTGTCATACATTGTTTCAAACTTTTAACCCTTTAATTAATTAATTCCGTTGGATTACTAAAAGCCTGGATGTTACAATGTATGACTCTTACTCCGGTAGCTCAGTATAGGTAAAACAAGGCTCAATAAGATCTCAAGATGTCGTGGGAAGAGGTAGGCATTCGTCAGTGCTTGGGTAGGTATAAATACATAATGAAACACATATCTGCTGTTAATTGGTTATATATTTAATCCTGACGAGCTGATACTCCGTCAGGAAAATCAAATGGGCAGATTACTCTCTGCTACTCCGCTAGCCTTTCAGATGGACAGGCAGTCGAAGCAATTTATTATCAGGGGTAATCTCACAACAGTCCGTTGCGGAATTGTGCAATTCTCAAAGATTAGATATCGCCAATCTCTAGAATACTCAAATATCACCATAAAATGACAAGCAAAAGAGGATAAATAAGGTTGATCTTACTCCAATACTAGACACAATGTATTATCCCAGATCCGCTTCAAGTGTATGACCAGGTCGACTCGTATATGGCCCTCTGACCTTATACTGTTACTACAGGCCCGTGGATGTGAAGAAATTCCCTCAGTATGGTTTGGAGACCGTCAATTCGTGCCGTAATACAGTCACACGACTCGGTCCAGTCTTGAAGACTCCAGAATCTGGCGCGCACTCGATATTGCTGATAGAATCAGTTAACTTTGATCCGCGAATGAGTTGTACGCCTAACTCGAGATCGTCGTTGGACAACAGTCCAGAATCTGCTCAATCAAAAGACTGAGATGAAACAAGATCCCCGTTTGTAGATTATCCAGAATTTACCGGACAAATTGTATCAAATTAAGAACGAACAATCAAATGTGAGAAAAGCTTGTTCAAGTTCGCGAACCGCGTTAAGACGAAAATGATGATGGCTAGACAACTTCGTGGCGAGAATGACCTGGGAAGATCGCGCCCTCTGAATTTAAGGGAATCTCGCTCACCCCCGCCATTTGGAGCCCTATAGAAAGTTCCTCGTGACCGTTAAAATAACCATAAATCTTTCTCATCCGGCCGAACGTTACTTCGGCAATGAATAGTTTACTATAACAGCGTAATTAAGTCGAGAATCCTTTTTGTATAACATCCGGTAACCTTAGGCGAAACTTAAATTGCTTAAGGGACAATAGTTACTTCTTTTGAAATGTATCTCGAGTGAAGAGTTTTATGTCTTCTCAGCCGTTGTTTCAATATTTAACTATGACTGCAATAAATTAAGCGCGACGTATTTGTTTAGAAAAGGAGAAGAGAAATTTTTTGACCCTTTTTTTTTTCTCGCCTAACAGTCGCGGTCATAAAAGCGCATTCACCCTCTGAAATATATCTTGCGCAAAGTTTTATTTCTTTTTCTTAGTAACAATAGTTATCTGTGACTGCAATAAATCAGATCGTAAGACGGAACACTAATTACCGATCCTCATAAAGTGTCGTGTATTTCTATAAAAATGGGAAGACAAAGCCAGCCACTCGAGGCAGTTAAGTTTGATACAATAGGAAGCAATCCTTCTCGAAAATGACGCAAGATCTCCCTTTGACTGCCCCGGTTCGCTATTTTTAATGGTTATTTTTAACTGCAATAAACTAATTGGTCGACCGTACCCAAGTCCTGACAATTGTCACCACATATATTATTTTCAGTGCATGCATTTTGACGTAATTTCTTCGACTCTTTTCAGTCTTTTTCCATATCCACGTTTCACTCTCATACATCAAAGTTGATAATAAAATAATTTTGTGGACTACCATCTTAGCAGATTTTGATGCTCGATAAATTTTAAATTCAAATTATTTTAAGTTAAAACCTCTCTTAGCAAATCGTGTAAATAAAAAAGCACACCAACTGTCTTTATTGTGCTTTTTTCTTGAATAAACTCAGTCTGTCTGAAATGATGAATAATAGCCTCATAATTAGAGACGGTTGGCTACCTTCCCGCTATTGTACTAATGTAAACTTTACAATTCGCTGAGAACTTTCTATTATGAAGCGTTACTCTTTCATGGTCTAGGAAGACAATATCATAGAAAAGGGAATATTGCGCTACAAATGCTGGGAAACCTTTTGTGTATTTTGGAATGCCATTTTTCAATGTCTCGGTTATAATTTTATATAATTACGATACCTTATTTATATATAATATTATGAGCCGATAGTTGAAACGGAAGTAAAAAAACTTATTCGGAAAGAAAATTCTTTATAAAGTTTTTCAATTAAAAAGTATACGATAATATTTATTGACTAGTAAACCAGAAGCAATTATAGATATAAAATAGTCATTTGTGTAAAACTCTTCAGCCTATGTTGAAGAGTCTAGTCGAGCATAATCTATTTTATTACCATTAAAAAAGGTGTAATACTTAAATTAGAATTTTGAGAATATATAAAAATATTTATTTGTTTGATACTTCATTGTAAGACAATCTGGTGAGCTTATTGCCACATGTCAATCTCTTCCAACCAACCAGACAAAAGTAAACAAAGGATGTTTCATAGCCGCAAAAAATATTCAAATTATTATTTACCTTTACAAAATTTATGAACAATATACACAGTAAAAATAAAAATGTTATTTCTTCAATCCAAGAAAAAGTAAGGAGTGGCGGAGTGGAAAGAGAAATAAGAAATAAAACATTTTACGTTATTGACTAAAATTTCAAAGTTTTAAGTAATAAATACAATTTGTCACAAAATTTATGAACATTTACATTAATCATATTTTAAAAAAAATGTCGAAAAGTATTACGCATATGCATATTATAATCAACCACATATAAAATACAAAATTGAGACGGGTCAAGGCTCAGGTAATCAAAGACTCTAATATACAAGAAGAAAGAAAAAATAATCTAAGAAAATAATATCAAAAATATGCATACATATAATTAATCCACTCCAATACACAAAAAAGCACATATTTGATAATCATATATAAATTATAGCTCATCGTTGTAATTGTTTGCAATACAATCTTCTATATAGAATGGTAAAATTCATTATGCCGATGAACATAATCTGACGAGATTTTTTGGGTTTGACCGAGATTTCAACTAGTACACACCGGTAAAATATAATATAACTAGACAATTAACCCATGCCATGCACGGTTTTAGAGTTTATAACGTTTCTGAATAGTTATAAAACTGTGTTCGCATATACAAATTCACTGGGTGAACTACTCACTTCTCCTACAAACACATTTTATATCATTTTCCCAAATAAAAAAACAGCATTAAGCACAACAATACCGCCCTGACATATTAACTGACAACTGAATGATCAGTACATCAGGACGTGGATAAAAATAAATTTATTTCAATTTTATAATTGAATGTGTATTTATTAATTTGCAAAAGTAAAAACCAAATAGTACTTAATCTGTTGTTATAAAACCGAACTATCTTAATTAATAATTACAATAATGTGCTATTTGGGCGATATCTGTTTATAGATTTTACATTTTTGTTCACTTCGGACGAATTTCCACAAAACCAGAAATTTGTTGAAGAGGCATTTAGTGAAAATACATAATAACTATATATATATATATATATATATATATATATATATATATATATATATATATATATATATATATATATATATATATATATATATATATATATATATATATATATATATATATATATATATATATATATATATATATATATATATATATATATATATATATATATATATATATATATATATATATATATATATATATATATATATATATATATATATATATATATATATATATATATATATATATATATATATATATATATATATATATATATATATATATATATATATATATATATATATATATATATATATATATTTTTTTTTTTTTTTAAATGGGGGTATCGAATCCGTGATCTCCGGGTTCGAAGAAAGTCGTCTTACCAACTAGGCTATGGATTTAAATAATTTGATATCAGTAATTATTTGTGACGTAATTCATGTATCAAAACACTTGTTAAGTACAAATGTAAATGCTGCCACAGTTCGTAGTTTTAAGTCAAATTCAAACACTAAATTACACCAAATACTCGTGGACTGTGGTGTTCAACATATTCAGCATCATAGCAATCTTTCGTGTCGTAGAACGCTAGTTATTCCCAAGCAATGCCTTGATTTGGTCGTCATCAGTGGCAATCGGCCTTTCAGAGCGGACAACATCTTCAAGTGTCGTATCAACATTAGTGATTATAAAATCACATTTGACATACACGATCACTACATCACCATCATATATGTTACTCTAGATATCTTTTTGGTTTGTTTAACATTTTTCTCTTTGCATAAAGCACCGGATAAACAACTTATTTCATTTCATCTTCAGACGCCAGAAAAAAAACCGCTCATGTAATTTTGCTAAACAATGCCCCAAAAATATTTTAAACTATAGTATTTTTGAACAATATACATTCAGCACGAGATTAAAATGCAAGTTAGAAACGATAATTTTATTCTAACATATACAGAAATACGAAACTTTTTCCTGACAACAGATTACATTCTTTTGCACAATAATAAGCATCATCCTTTTGACAGTTCTCTTGTACTCTATCTATAGTCAATGGTGATAGTCCAGTTCGATCCCCCCTCTTCCCATGCTGTAATGGGGGACAAAATAAATCCTCATCCAGCGCGATCCAGTTCCCACCCAATGGTAATAATGATAAGTCATATTTTTTTTTTAACAAAAGCCAACAGGCGTTCCATAAAACTAAGTTTTTGATTTTTTCACTGTTACATGTAAAAGGTTATTTAAATAATAAAATATTCCTAGCATGGCAAACTAACTAAGTTTTCACAACACTCTAAAATTTGAGACTTTATTCATATTTGAGATCAGGTGGACCATGGCGTGCACTCACTGCAGGATAAAGGAGAGATGGAAGTACTTTAATGCATCCAATATGCACTAAAAAATTCATCTATTATCGTCTACATCCGGAATTTCAATATGGACCCTGCAATAGGCCAAGGCGCTTCCCCCACTCGTCATGGTGGCCCCCAGCATTATCTGATAAACACTTTAATGAGAAAAGTTTCGCCTTTTATCTCGAGGCCTTCGGGTTTTCACAGGTCCTCGAAAACAAAGAAACCCGATGAAAACTTAGAGATGCATTTGGCTAGAAACGGTCACGGTGATAACAAAAACAGGGGCGGTTAAAGGATCTGTGGTGGATTTGGTTTTAAAATTATTGTCATCTGTCACAATGAGTTCAGTGTTGGACTGATGGAGACTTAATTTTATTTTTATTGCCTACTTCAAAAAATAAAGTATGTTCAAGAATATTGAGACATGTTGACTATTTGCATCGCATGTTTGACGAAAGGTACGATAAGTTGAGCATGTTTGGTTTTAGGGATGGATGTGTAAATAGGATGTCCTTTTTTGGGAAGGACGTTGGTGAAACGGTAACTTTAAATGGCAAACGTTATCGCATCATGATGACAAACTTTTTATGGCCTCAATTGGGTGATATGGGTTCCGAGGATCCGTTCTTTCTTAAAGAAGGCGCTACGTAGCGCTCAGCAAGATAATCAATGGATTTATGTATCCTGGGCATGTTGTTTTTCGACATTGATTGGGCAGCGAAGTCATATTAGAAATATTAGAAAATAAGCTAGGAATTCATAAAGCGCTACTTCATAACACTGTTTGCCCCAAGAGTGCACCAACAATTGTCATTTGGCAGTTATCAAATGTCAGCACAAAATATAATTTAGATGAAATAAGGCCCGCCAGCAAAATCAGATCGTGAATCGCCAAGAATCGAATTTGGTATGCTTGGGCCCTAAGCGATCATGAATTGTTTCTAAAGTATATATCAAAAAGTAAATTGTACGCGAGATGGAAAGAGAAATTTCTGAGAATAAATGTTGCAAAATCTAAAGTAATGGTGATAGAAAAGTATGAAAGGAAAAGTAAATGCGATATACCATATGTGTATGGGGGGAAATGAAAAATTAGAACAAGTTGAGGAATTCTTCTATTTGGGAAGTACATTTGTATTTATTTATTATAGATTTATTATATACTCGTATTTATTATACATTAGTATTTCCTCAGATGATGGAATACTTAGGAGGGCATTAAAACCGAATACTCGAACCGCACAGTATCAACATTTGTTGAGATGATAGTCTACAATAGGGTTTTGGTCCCAACTTTAATGTATGGGAGTGAAACGTAGACATTAAAAAAGATTAAGAGAAGCCGAATAAATGCTGTAGAAATGCGTGCATTGAGAAGAATGGATGGAATGACAATCTACTCGTATGACAGAATACGGAATGAAGTGATAAGAGATGATCGTGAACTTAAGACTGATGTGTTAAGTAAGACATAGAATAGTACGTTGAGCTGGTTTGGGCATGTAGATCGAATGAATAAAGAAATACTAACAAAACATACGTGAGTGCAAATGTAAGTGCAAGGCGTGTGAGAGGAAGACCAAGGTAAGTATGGTCGGATCAAGTGAGCGATATTTTGAAAGAAGGAAAATCAGATAATCAGAGAAATCGTTGAGGTTGTATGAGAAAGTGTATAGATGTGAGACTGTGCCGAGTTAAGAAAGTATGGCGCTCTGTCCTCTCTACCTCCCCAACAGGGAAATGGCGTTATGGTATGTATGTACATAAACTGAAACAAGATCAGAATTCTTTAAAAAAAACGTGTTTTAAATGAGAATCGAATTCGTAAGGCTCGGGTTGAAAGACATGTGTCATACCAATTAGGTCACGGAGGTCGTCAAACATGATGACATATGCCTCGTCGACGCCGTGATCCTTGGCCGAAAACCGTCGTGTTATACTGTATGTAATGCTAGTGTATATTAAAGTGGTAGTG
This sequence comes from Odontocerum albicorne, assembly GCA_949825065.1. Taxonomy (NCBI): domain Eukaryota; kingdom Metazoa; phylum Arthropoda; class Insecta; order Trichoptera; family Odontoceridae; genus Odontocerum; species Odontocerum albicorne. The sequence continues at coordinate 14,837,666 of OX463856.1, forward strand.
AAGTGTGCTTTTAGTCATGAAGGCAGTTGACACTATGTCATGAAGGCAGTTGTAATAACAGTTGTCTTAGGAAAACCCGAGGCCTAATTTTGACTCCATCATCATGACAAAATTTTAAATGCCAACTTCACCCCTGTTCTTATAGGGTTCAAAAAGAGGGTGACTTTTCTTTTGATTACATCTGGCAGTTAGTTTGGGCGAAATTAAAACGCTAAGATGAAAAGGTTAAATTGAAAAGGCTCTACTTAATTTGAGGCCCCCCTTTGTCTTTGCAGTCTACTTAAACTATATCCATTCCCCTTATCTTGGCCATATTTTAAAACTTTGCTTCCTCAAGAGTTATAACATTTCAAAAGAACATTAATGTTTGGAGAGACCTTCGTATAAATTTGTTTGTTGAAATGATGAAAAATGTAATCTCCTTCTAGAAGACTTAGAATTTATCAAAGATGAAAGGAGTATAATTTTTGTATTTTTAGATCTTCTTTACCTTAAACAATACAGACGTGAAAAGGGTTGAAGTACTGAAATTGATTGATATTATTTTCTTCAGAATAACTAAGCTCCCATAATTAAAGAAAAGAGCTTTAAATTTCAGCGAAATCTGGAAAATATTTTTCAGCTTCATTATTTGGAATATTTAGACTAAATAACACCCGAATTAAAAAATATATACTTTGAAAAAACACCCTATCTCTTTTGTCTGCTTTGTTTACTATTGCGTATAAAAACGTGACTCGATCAAATGAATGAAGGTAAAGTGAGTGCTCAAGATAAAGAATAGAGAAGATTCGGTAGTTTAGGGAGAATAAATGAAACTTTTACGAAAAAAATACATTTATTTGTGTAGAAGATACAAAAAATTTAGTGAGACCTAGAAAAACAAATTGCGATCAGATTTATGAAATTCTGAAACAGGGTAAAATATGAAGCTTTTATAATAAGATAGTATGCAATGCGAGGTGTATGGACGCACCAAAAACGAATGATGTGTTCCAGGATAGGATGAAGTGGAGATATATTCTCTCAACCTACCTGAAAAGGGACATGACATGATCGTGTTGATATTTACAATCGTTATAAACTGTCATAATGTTAATATAAGTCGCCTGTGATTGTCTGTATGTACGCACTATCTCGAGAACTACTAAATGAATTTTAATTCCCAACCATTCTAGAATGTCGGTTAAAATCACGCAAAACAGACTTAATTTTAACATTTTTAGAACATATTCAGTCACTGACCTTGTGATTTCTAATATTTCAAATCATCCGTACTCCCATAAAATGACAGCATTCCCCTTATTGATAATGATACTGATTATGGTGCCATTGAACGAGGATTACTATACCAAGGAACTATTAAAAATTAAAGGAATATTCAGAAGTAATGGGTATATAGAAAAAGTATTATGCAACAAACTAAATATTAAATTAAAGATACTACTAAATATTATAATAACCGTGTTTACTGCAAAGTAAAGTCCAGTTCGTTACAGCGCGGCCATGCACCTCGTGATTGAAGATTGAAAAAAGAAAATCTATCGTTGCACGACTCAAAAACACTAGCAACCTCTCCCTATGACATATAAACCCCAAAAACCAGCACTGCACCACATCAAGAAAACCAATGTACAACTTATAATTAGGGTTTTATATTACAGAGGCATTCCAGGTGTATGGTTGTGGAAGAGGTCAAATATGTGTGCCGTGATAGGAAAATCTGGCACTCTGTCCTTTCTGCCTACTCCAACAGGGAAACAGCGTGATGTGATGCTATATATGTAATAAAATACTTTATACTACAATAAATTTTTAAGTTACCACGATAACTTCTTAAGTAACATAAGTTAAGAAGTGAGCTGGAGCTTAACGATAGACGTATTGAGTTATCCGAAATGTGTTATTTCGTTCTCTCTCGGGTTACATATAATAATGTTTTTGTATTAGCTCTCTGTAGTCAAGCATGGTACTATATATTGTTACAAAGAAGCCTTTAATATTGTTACAAAGAAGCCTTTAAAATATGAATTTGTTAAAAAAATTATGCTAATTACTTTTAGAAATGTATTAATCTTGGGTTTAATTTGACCATAAATAGACTTTCACTTATGACCCACGTTCGGGTGAATCTGGATTATGCCCGCTGGTAGAAATCACTTCAAATGTAGTATTAGGTAGTTAAAAGCAATCTTCAAATTGGTTCAAAGTATATTTTGTAAGGTTTCGCAAACTAACAATATTGTAAGACTTTAAAAAAGTACGGTATTGTCCCATAGGGTCACCTTGCACATACCTATTTACCGAAAAAAAAACAAATCAATGAAAATAAGATTAAATTGCTGAATTAATCTGTAAAGTGTATATTTTTACACGTCATTCTTCAAATATACGCAGTGCAATCATTTCGGTTCATTATTTCTAGCTACAATAAAACCCCAGCTCCGCATTACACCAGATTCTCAAACTTTTTTGAGGTGTGGCTCCCCCGGGACAATCTGAATAGCTGTTGGGGAGAGCGAGAGTATAAAAGTCATTATTTGAAAACAAAACTTTTAAATTTAACCCACGCAATATACCTTTATTATTACGTATTTATTGTTTGGTCAGTGTTGAACTATCCAGGGACGAGTACTGATGTTTACGATTAAAATTACACCTCGTAAATGTTTGTGTTTATTTAACGAAATTCTTAGTTTTTATGATGGATCATTTATATTTTTGGGATCACGTTTCAAAGTTTATTTGAGCATGACAAAATCGGTTACATCACTTTTGAAAATTACAAATAACTTATTTTGTTTCCGATGTTAACTTTTTGGTCTTATTATTATAGTTCGTGCAAATTTATTACAGAGTTTGAAGAAGATTTTGAAAATGTTAAAAACCGTTTAAGCTTCAACAATTATGTTTCTATATTGAATAAATATTAACTATACCTTTTTATTTTTAAACACAATGTTAAAACCGCCTCTTCGTTGTACTAAAAGAAAAATATCCCGCGATCGCAATTATACTCGTAGTAATATTTTTTTAATAAAATTTTTGATGATTACGAAAATATTATTCTTGCAAATATATTATACAGTATCTTTAAGTGTTGCTGGAGAGAGTAAACACGACTTGAATTGTAAAAGGGTTGAGAATGAACATATCAAACACAAAATTTATGGTTGTCTGTAAAAGGAAAGTAAATTAAGCTCTTGATATGAATAATTAAATATTTGAACAAGTCCAACAGTACAGGGGTTGCGAATGTAGACTGAATAACCAATGGGCCTAGTCTTAAGAGTTGAAAATAAGAGTAGAGAAGACAATAGACTGCTTCTTGAAAATAGAGGATCTCCTCTGCAACAATGATTTCAGTTCCAACATACATACTATATAAGAATTTTGGCTACATATTTACAGTACTTCTCTATGGTGTTAAAGCATTTACGCTAACTCAAGTTACTACTAATAAACTAGAAACTTCAAATGTTGTGCTATTGGAAAATGTCCATAATGATGACATCTTGAAACTGATGTATAAAGACAGATAAATATTATCCACCATCTCAAGGAGAAAGTTAGATTACTTTGGACATACAATACAAGGAGAAAAATATAATATCCTTCAACTGTATATGTATTATCTGGTTGTAGAACCTATGAAGTGGTTTAATTTTGACACAATATATTAGTTCAGAGTTGTTATCTCAAATGTTAAGATATCTAAGCCTCCGAAGAGGAGAATAACTTTAAAGAAGAAGAAATATCGTCAAATAAAGCCATTAAAACATGAATTATATAGTTAAGGTCTATTTTTTTAAATTTAACAGAAGTCGGAATATTAAGAATGGCATATAATTATGTATAACATTAGAATAGTTCTTTCGTTTTGTCTTATATTTTTTGGCTATTTTTCAATTATATTCATGCCCAGATAACGGCCCCGTTGTCAAATAACCGGGTAGATAACAGAGTAGTTGCGAGCTTACAAATTATTTTATATACCAAATTTTTTATCATCATATGGAAATATTGTGGAGTAATGTTTGGTATTTATTTGAATGAGTATTATATTTTTTTGTATCCAGTGCTTGGATTCAAAACAAAACGATGTTAAATAAATTAGAAATATTTGCAATATATTTTGTTGTTGTTTTAGTTGCAAGTATGATGTGTTTTTATTCTATGTAAATTATTTTATTTTGTGTCATTCTATATAATTGTAACCGTCAATTATTAATATAAATAAATAAATAACAAACTGCCCACTGACCACCAGATAATACCACCGACAATGTTGTTTGAGTTATCAAGAAAATTTCCAGTGTATTCGACTTGAGTATGGGGAAGTTTTAATTGATATTTTTTTAAAGCTCTTTTCTTAGAACAATTTTTGCACATATGAGGGTTAATTAATTTCACACTAATACTAGCGGTGACACAGAGCAATTGTTATATATCAATATCGAGAATACAAATCAATCATGGAGAAAGTAATAACATACGATTTACTTGATTATCTGTTCTCATCATTTGACTACTCTGTAGCAATATCGAGAATACAGATCAATCATGGAGAAAGTAATAACATACAATTCACTTGATTATCTGTTCTCATCATTTGACTACTCTGTAGCAATATCGAGAATACAGATCAATCATGGAGAAAGTAATAACATACGATTCACTTGATTATCTGTTCTCATCATTTGACTACTCTGTAGCAATATCGAGAATACAGATCAATCATGGAGAAAGTAATAACATACGATTCACTTGATTATCTGTTCTCATCATTTGACTACTCTGTAGCAATATCGAGAATACAGATCAATCATGGAGAAAGTAATAACATATGATTCACTTGATTATCTGTTCTCATTATTTGACTACTCTGTAGCAATATCGAGAATACAGATCAATCATGGAGAAAGTAATAACATATGATTCACTTGATTATCTGTTCTCATCATTTGACTACTCTGTAGCAATATCGAGAATACAGATCAATCATGGAGAAAGTAATAACATACGATTCACTTGATTATCTGTTCTCATCATTTGACTACTCTGTAGCAATATCGAGAATACAGATCAATCATGGAGAAAGTAATAACATATGATTCACTTGATTATCTGTTCTCATCATTTGACTACTCTGTAGCAATATCGAGAATACGGATCAATCATGGAGAAAGTAATAACATATGATTCACTTGATTATCTATTCTCATTATTTGACTACTCTGTAGCAATATCGAGAATACAGATCAATCATGGAGAAAGTAATAACATACGATTCACTTGATTATCTGTTCTCATCATTTGACTACTCTGTAGCAAAGAAGTTGAAGGCTTTCTTCGGACCAGGGTATTAATTCCTACTTCGAAGGGTAACACAAAAAGGTGTTCGTATCCCATCGTTTCATTTAATTATTTATTTAATACTTTATCAAACGGTGTAGAAAAAAGGCAGATAATTTAGATTTTTGAAATAGAGAAAAACAACGCATGCAATATCAAAATAATAAAAACAAAATTGCATGCTGATATGTAAAATCATATTTTCTTTGCAAAAAGTATATATAAAGTAAGATAATCATTAAAACTTTCATGAAAATTAGTGTCATAACTTTGAGGTTATTTTAATGATCGACCATTCCACTGCATGAACAATTTTTCACGCATATTTTTTAATGTTAATTTGTGTGCTAAGTTTTTTTTATGTATAATAAACACTTATTATGTAGTTTTTAGCATAAATTGATAAGTCTACTCTACCCCAAAATTAGTGCCAAAAAATAGTCTTATTTTTTTTTAAATATTTATCTTATTGATAGTTTATTCTTTTTGGTTTTCTCCTTCTAATATTTCCCACCATGAAAGTCAACCATTTAAATTTAAATAAGCTTTCACGAAAGCGAGTCCAGTTCAAGTCCCGATTTAAGTTAGTAAATAAATAAATTGCACGAAAATGGACGCGCAGAAAACTAAAGTGAATAAAGAGGTATCGAGCGTCCGATAGTTTGAGAGTTCATATCTAAGATTTATTAGTTTACAGCCCCAGTGTCTTCTCCCGCTCGGGGAGGTTTGAGATTAATGCGGCGGACGTGACTACTCGGATCGAGGGTTTTTGCCGATAAAAATGCCAAACACCTCCGCATGCAAAAACGGAAGAACGGGTGCAACAAGACACATATAAATAGAGGACAAGGAAATCTAGAACAAAGAACGTGAACACATTTAAAAAATGAAATGGCAATCCCGTTTGAAATGTTGAGAACCTTTATTTTTTTTATTTGAATTAGTTTTATTTATTGAATGTTTCTATTGTTCAAGGTGTAATCTGGTGAATTTATTGTAAAATAAAAATCGCTTCCACCTGACCAAACAATTTTTTTGCTTATACCAAAAATGGGTGAACGTTTAGATTACTTGAGGGTTGTTTTCTCTCTAAACGATGCTATGTAAATCTTTTTTTTATTATATATAAATCAACAATACAAAAAGGAAAAAAAACAAGCAACATAAATAAATATAAATCAAATTATTTCTACTCTAATTTATAATGGTTGGTAGATTGGAGGTGGGAGGTGGGATGAATGAATATGTATGCCAAAAAGGACTCAAAACACGAAATATATTTTTCAGGTCATTTGAAATATAGGTGGTCCCAAAAAATGTATACACACTTTTACACTCGTTATTTACTTGAACTTGCTGCAGGAATTTGCTATATCATGTATTCGGGAAGAGTTAAGGAACGAGAAGGACTTTTATTTCCATCGTGATGTGAGGGCCTTTGTTGGTGAAAATTTTCCGAACATACGAGTATGTTATGTATTGGACGTAGAGGTAGCATTGGAAACCCCCTGCCCAACTTTTTTCACGTGGACTTATCAAAAATGAAGTTTATGGTGCAAAACCAGCAACAGTTGAATGGTTGAAGTAAAATAGGCACTAAGTACCAAGAAAAACAAAAAAAAACTAAGTATGCAGTTTCGTTCTATATGTCATATGAAACGAAACTGCATACTCTTTTTTTTGTTTTTTTTTGGTACTTAGTGCCTATTTTACTTCAACTATTCAGTTAATGAATTAAGAGCAGCCATTCAAAGCGAATGCGCTTAAATGTCAAAACAAATTACTAGTGATTTTTACGATTCTAGGTTATTAGTAACATAATGCATAGAAATAAGGAAAATTAGAAAGACAGAGATATCATTGAGGTTATATGAGAATGTGTATGGACGCGGAAGAAACTAAGGACGTGTATCGAGTTAGGAATGCTCTGTTCTTTCTGCCTACCCCGACGAAAATGACGTGATCGTATATATGTGATTTAATCTAAAAAAATGTATCTGTATCATCTACTCGTATACTGTATTAAAATAAAGTTTCCCTTTAAATGTCGGTCGTTTTGTAGGTACGCGTTCTTCTGAAAAAATGAATGAGCTTAGATATCGTTTTTACCGGTTTATTGTTGAGAGAGACACGGCGTATAATAAATATGCTGCTACCTTTTTAGGAGGCTGAAGGATTGAAGATAAATGTAAAATAATTTAGATATAAATTGTTGTTGATACACATAAAACCTGATTCACTACCAATACTATATAGAAAAATACAAACCAATTGTTGGAGTTCCATTCTACAAAAATCCATAAGATTTAATTTCTAAGTAATCTTACTCTTATAGTATAAAAGATACTAAAGTATTTGCGCCCAGGGCTCTACCACCTGGACATCACTGGACGTTCCACCAGTCAAGGAATATTCGATGCTTCTCGTGTATCGGAGGAAGTCTTCCACGGAATGCTCCTTATTGCAGATGCAGATAGATAGTCAATCGATTGCGTAATATATTCCACAATCTGCCATGTTTTGCTTGGTTCTCCCAATCCCTATTCGGAGCCTATTGTAAGATTTACAGATCCTCTAGGGCAGATCAAATCAAGGTAGTTATATGCTTTTATAGGCCAAATTCACTCGTTGAGATCTGATGTTCTTCTTAAATTGCTCACCCTAACAACAGCAGGAATATATTACAGGAAAATATTAAATACAGTCCACAAACCAGATGTAAGGTACTATCTTATTGACGTATGTACTGTTGAACAATTTTTGAATATTGACAAAAAAGGGATCTAATTGTATTTTATAATTATAAACATGTCTTTTGCATCTACGACATATTATTAAAAAAATAAGGAAAAAAAAACATTGTTATAATCCTTAAAAATTGTGTTAACGTAAACTCACGCAAGTTATTATTAAAAATTTTCTGAAGCACTTATTTTCTGTAATTCACTTTAATCAGATTATTATTAACCAATTAAACGACTGCCGTGGCCTAGTTGGTAAGACACTTGAGTTCCACTCGGGAGTTAAGGTTTGATTCCCAATAACCAAAAAAAAATAAAATAAAAAAATGCCCCCTGTCTGGTAAATGAGTTCAACAGGTAATAATACTAACAAACGATGATCATGTGCTAGTTTGGTTGTCTCTTCGTGTGCGAGATGATGAACCGTAATTTCTGTGCTCCAGTGGTTCTCAAACCGAAAGTTTAATTATTGGGTCCGAAGATTCCAAATACTCTTACCCGGTCATGTTTTTCAATATGTGCGGATCACCGATTCGGACATGTAGAAGTAACATAAACCATGCGAATAAAAAAAATGGATAATTAGGGTATTCGTTTCTCTTTAGGTTAAACTGAGTCGTATATCGACCCTATCTCGACACGTACCCGAATGAATCGGGGTTCGAATACTAGTTCTATAAATTAAACTGTCATGTACTTAAGACATTTATATACTAAAATAAAAACTAACAAACTACATTTTAAATAATCTCACGTTTAGGCGTATACGGAGTTTAATAAAAAAAATAACGGGAACTTTTTTTCAAAAATGATTTATTAAATTATTAATATTGCCACCTTAAAAGTAGTTCACATAAGATAAAATACACTTTATCCAACGTTTTTTTCAAATCCGCAAAATATTTCTTGAACGCCTTTTTCGGATAGCCTTTTTGGGATATTTGGGACAGCTTAGTTCACCCAGCGATTTTGTCTTTATCTCCTCTCTGGTCGCAAAACGTTATCATTTTAATGTCCTCTTCATCTTTGGAAACAGGAAAAAGTTGCAGGGGGGCATATCTGGTGACTATGCTGGCTTCGGCATTACGACATTGTTGGTTTTGGTAAAAACATCCCAAATCAGTAGTGAAGTGTGAGCTGGTGCACTATCGTGGTACAAAATCCAGGAGTTTTTTACCAACAATTTTTGTTTTCTTCGGGTTGCCTCACGCAAACGGCATAAAACGTATTTTTTTTAAATAAAACAATCGCAATTGTGCCAAAATGTGTTGTAAATACTTGCATGTCGAATACAAACTGCTAAGCAATATAGCTGAAAATTGAAATGTACATTACATATAGTGTCACCAACAACAGGAAAAAGATGAACAGCCCGCGAAATTATAAAAAAAATTCGTTACTTTTTTACTAACCCTTGTATATCGAATGGGCTAGATGCAAAAAGAAACGTAATCCTATGGGCCATTAATTAATTCATTTGATTATATTGAATAAAAATATGACTTTAGAATTTACAATATACTATTCTTATAATTTTGTATATATGGCTCCAAAGAAACACCAATATGATACTCAAATAAGGGCGAAGGACTTCATTGGGAAGACACTCTGAAATACGGTTCCTGGGGACAATTTCAGTAATCCTCGAGGCTTATATTTTATATGAAATTTCTGCCTATATTGATCTGTAGATTAATCCAGGGATAAAACCAATCAGGACCCGAACTGATGGGAGTCGGATCCACCTCTCCTCTCTTTATTCTGGTTATTTCGCTAAAGCTTTGTTATACATGTATTGATTTTAAAAAAATATATACAACTCCTTTTCGATAATCGTAATATCAGAATGAGAAATTTTCATTTTGCTTTGCCTTTTTTTTTGTCTGAAAAAATTAAAAAAAGGTTTTCTTTAAGGTTATGAAAAAACATATTTCAAGTGATTTTATCGAAAAAGTATTGAATTCTTTTATAAGGGAAGATTTTAAATGAAAATTATTGAAACTATTTAAAAAAAATACTCTTTTTCTCTAGTTATATTGTTTATAATTGAGTATTGTGACACAACAATAGCCAAAATATGTTTATTTGAACAATTTCATTGCCGTAATCTGTTCTAACTAGAAACTCACATACAAGTTAGTTTCACATCCATATATGATATCAAATTTGGTACTAAAATACTGTTGTGGACTATCATTTTAATAGACTGTGGAAATAATGTTTTAGTGGCCGATTGACTCTGTTTTTTATAGCTACACGCAGTTCAAAATTGTAACTCTTCCATTATCTGAGACAATACTACCCAAATAGAACAAAAATTGAAAGTTCAAAATCATGGAATTATAATCAAAATGTGAATAACCCACAATTTTAATCAAGAACATAAAATTAGAGGTGTAACGATTTTGATTTATGTCATAAATGTTTAATTAAAAAAATAATTTAATGAAATATGTCAACTTGTGATAGTCTGGCATTCAAGATGCGATATATAATATAATCGCATGTGACGTACTAAATACAATAAATCAAGAAATAACAAAAGGAAAATAAATGCCACATAAAGCATTACTTTACAAAATATTAATCTAAGAGCGCTTTTTATATCAAATGTATAAAATACAGTTCTTAAACGCTACTAAATAAATTCAAGTGAGATAAGGTCTGAACGTATGTTTGAAATTGGGACGCCAATAATGAATAACTATTATTGACAATACTATTGATGACCTCCATGATCTAGTTGGTAAACCGCCTGACTTTTTACCCAGGAGTTGTAGATTCGATTCCCGTTTTACCCATATAAAAAAATATATCAGTCTGGTTTTCACTAAAGGCTTCTGTAACATGGCAATAAGCCCTCGAAACTGTATTGTATATAACAAAAGAGTAATACACTATAATACAACACAATATAACGATGACCTCCGTGGCCTAGTTGGTAAGCCGCTTGTCTCCCAGCTCTTTATAATCTTTCTGGTTAGTTGGAAGATATTGCCGCATGGCAATAAGCCCGCCAGGCTGTAATGAATACAACGAAAGTGTAATACGAGTACAATACAATATAACGGTAAAAGAACTTCTGATGCTTTTTTGTATAACACGTTCGTTGTATATAGATCAACCTGACGGGGTTATAGCCATCTACTCGTAGAAATCTCTTCTACCCAACTAGAAAGGTGTTGAATAAGCCTTAAGTTTTAACCAGACGAGAACCATGCAGTTTTTTTCTATTTAAGATACTATATGTTATATATTTTTAATTAAAGTAAGGGCCGAAAACAATGTTTTGAAGAATTGCAGATAATTGAAGTTTATTTTAGCTAGAATTCAAAACGAAATTTCACCGCTGTGGACAGCCATAACTCTAAAAGGCGATAAATTTCGCAAGATTTATTGATCCTGAAAAATCTGTAAATCTTCGCAGTCTCTTCTCCGGCTTTCTTATCCTCAAAAAGACTGAAAAGTCCAGATGAAAGATGAATGTGACATAACCAATTTCGCGCAAAATACATTTTCTTTCTATTTTTATGTTGACTGTATTGTTATATGGAACAGAAGCATGGAAACTTAAAATGGAAAGTTAATTAGGAAGAATCTTTATATGGATGATTTGTACAAATATCACTGAATAAAATAAATGTCTCAAAATAAGTTTGAAATCGGGAAGCACAAGTCTATGTGGTATAGGTCTAAGTATACAACAAACTATTTAAGATTATCATCATCATCATTGTGTTTACCTTTTTGTTTTGGCTTGGAGCTGCAATTTCACCATCGTAGATCTATTCTTAATTCTTATCTCAAACTTTTTGCTAACTCTTTCCCCTCCACTGTTTCACTTACTTCATTTAGTTTTTTCTGGTAGTTCATCTTTTTGGTAGACTGAAAATTTCATTAAGACAACTAATTTCTGATATGTGTATGATTTGTTTTAGCCACTACATGCAGATCTACATCTTATTTCAGATATGTGTATGATATGTTTTTGCCACTACAGCGTATTTCAGATATGTGTATGATTTGTTTTAGCCACTACAGCTAGACCTATATCTTATTTCAAATATGTGCATGATTTGTTTTAGCCACTACAGCTAGACCTATCTCTTATTTCAGATATGTGCATGATTTGTTTTAGCCACTACAGCTAGACCTATCTCTTATTTCAGATATGTGCATGATTTGTTTTAGCCACTTCAGCTAGACCTATCTCTTATTTCAGATATGTGCATGATTTGTTTTAGCCACTACAGCTAGACCTATATCTTATTTCAGATATGTGCATGATTTGTTTTAGCCACTACAGCTAGACCTATCGATTATTTCAGATATGTGCATGATTTGTTTTAGCCACTACAGCTAGACCTGTCTCTTATTTCAGATATGTGTAGTATTTGTTTAAGCCACTACAGCTAGACCTATCGATTATTTCAGATATGTGTATGATTTGTTTAACAACAGCTTATTTCAGACGTGTGCATGATTTGTTTTAGCCCTTACACCTAGATCTACATTTTCTTTTGAATGGTTTGTGTGTTGTGGGTTAAAAATTATTGTTATTCTGTATCTACTTGCGTATAATTGATTTTCTCTTTACTCCAGAAGTAATTCACCTGGTCGTTTTATGAAGACTAAACGTGAGATGCCCGTAAGTGAAAGAAGGCACGTAGTTAGTTCCGTATACTTGCATCCTTGATGTAACAATGGGTTCTCCTTTTGATCGAGTGATATAAGTACTTCGTTAGCCACTCCCTATCCTCGACCCTCGTTGTCCCCCTTCCCATCCCTTGTGTGTTGGTTGAAAGATTTTTCGAATATTGCATTTCTTCTTGCGCCAGATTTCTGTTCCAGTTTTTCTTCATTATTCCTGGGATGTGAACTATCAGTCATCTCTCCACTCCTTTGGTCATCTACTTGGGTGGTTGGATAACTATGAGGTAACCATGAGCAGCTATACACAAAATTGGAGTCTCACCCATTTTCTGAACGTAATCCCGCCAGTAACATCTCTTTTAACCTATCTTACGATGTCTTCGTTTTTACACGTTTCTGTCATTACTGTTTTTATTATTGTGACTCAAGTGTTTTACCAGTTATAAAATGCCAGACCTTCATCTCTGAAGTTCTAAGGAGTGCCATCTTTCGTGTGGTATCGGCTCCAATTTCAGTAGCATATGTCATTACATACATGTTTTATAGATCCCAACATTACTTGTGATTACCTGTACTTATTTTTCCATTTGCTATTTTTGAAGCATCCAGACATTGCCGACGGTTTGGTCACCTGTTTTGTAATTTTATTATAAAAGTTTTCGTGGCTTTTAATATCCACTCCAAGATACTTAAAATAAATCACTTGTCCAATTTGTTTGTTTTTCATTTCAAGATTGCATCACCTGCATGAAGAGAAGTGTAAGTGCCTCCTCTTATATCTTTAGATTTCTAATAAATGCAACATCTTATTCAACGAAATTACAAAATATGACACATGGTTTCATTTTCCTAACAACTATTTGAGTTATTAAAATATTAATTTGTTTATACTTGCAATAAATAGAAATTACTTGCCCAGTACTCTTCCTTTCCTTGCATGCTTTCTAGACATTGTTCGAGTTTCCGTCAACAATTTAAATTCAGTCTAGCTTTAATGTATTTTTAATTTAAACAATTTAGTAATTTCTACAGTTAATTTAAGTTGCTTATTCGATATTATTCAATAAATACAGTATCGTTAGTGTATTCTGTCATTTATAATGTGCCCATTAAATCAATACAAAGACTCTTCTCTGTGTCGTTAAGACTTTTGAAATATATACTTTTTAATACCAAGTATTTTTTTCTTCACATTACCCAGATATTGTAGAGAATCTGTTTACTTGTTAATTTCATTAAATAAGTCATTAAAGCTATTTATATCTACTCCAGTTTCTTATCATCATCATAATTATAAAGACATTTTCTTGAATTTTGTACAAACATACACCCATACCTGACCTAATGACCTTATGTAAGCTTTAGCGTGATGAATTACTTTTCTTAGAGCTTTCAACGTTTCATAAATTCGACATTTTTCCTCTGTTTCATATTAAACGAACAAAACGAAGAAAAACGTTATTAGTGGTGGTGTCTGTTTAGATATTTTTGAGCTTTTTAGACTCTGTGTACCAACTAGAAACACGCAATTAGATATTTATTTATGATTGCACATTTAAGGTCATTTTTCTGACTGTGATTTACAGACTGTATAATTTGAGGTTTTTGTTGTGGAGGTATTTTTCGCGAGAACGTGTGTAGTCACTAAAACGTTGAATGAGGTATGTCTTATAATATATTATATCATTTGCAATACGTTGGAATACTTCAGGGAATGTTTTATTTTTTGTGGTTTTAATTTCCAAGTTTAAAAATGTCAATGCGTATAATTATTTATAAATGTTTATTCCTCTCAGATTTTAAAACATCAACGAGCAAAATTATGTATAAATAATTTTTCCTTTCAGATATATGATAACAATGTCAATATGTATAATTGTTTATTCGTTTCAGATAAAAAAATACAATTTAAATAGTTATTTAAAAAAGCTTATTCCTTTCATTTCACCAAATTTTATCTCCATATTTTTTTTAATTAAGGGTTTCCTTTATTTTATTGTGAAGATATTTTTATTTATGTATAAGCTATTTAAAATCTGTAAAGAGAAGGAAATAATATATTCTGATGTATAATACAAATATAAGCGTGTTAATTGAATGTGTTTATGAAGTATTTTATGTTATTTTATTCTTATAAGACATACGGCCCTGCACCTTTTGAGCCCAGGCTTGTTGTTAACAGTAGAGCTATGAACTTTTTTTTGACTAAAAATTGCATGAATCATGTCATTGTTTTGAGATTCATATATTTTTTTAAAACGTCTTATGTTTTTGTCTTCACTCTTGATCGGAATCAAGTATTTTGTAAAATTGGTTGATGGCCGAAATGGATCATAAATAAATAAATAAAAAAAATATCTATTGTAGATAAAGTTTTTTTTATTATCTTTTCAGCACCATTGAATAATATTTTTTGGTATTTTTCCTTCCTCAGCATTCCATCTTATGTGGCTTGTTTCCTTCGTGATATTTTCCTTCTTTATATCGAAAATAGAAATAAGAAATATTTACGTCAGGGAAAACGTGTCATGAATATTTGATTGGCTAAGAGAAGAGTCGTAGATGCAATATCCGTAACCGCAGTAAAAATGCAAGATTTTTCGTCCAATTTCTTTAATTTTTAAAAAGTTTGTTACTACACGTGTTGGCAACATTATTGCACGTAAAAAGGTAATAGGGCTCGCATACATAATCCGCGCTTACGAGTATCGTTACCAGACAAATTCGTCAACCAGACTGGTATTTTTTTTGTTGTGTCATCAGATTTCATTTGAGCAAATTAAATTATCAATTTCTCAAGAAAAGTGATACAACTCAGAATTACCAATTTTCACAGGAGAGGCCAAATAAATCCTAAGTGGGTAAAAATGTTAATCTAAAAACAGATGTAGTCTAAATATAATAAATTATTTTTAAATTAATTTAGATAGTTTTAGATTTATAATAACAGATGTCGAACTATTTTTTTAAAGCTTTGTTAAAAAAATATTACATAAGGATAGATAGATAATTACACCAGAATGTAGGTGCACATAAAGATAAAAATAAATGATTTAAATTATAAAATGGTAATAACTTATTGTCATCTCCGTTCTGCCTTAATGTTGAATAAATAAAAGTAGCAAATGATGATTTTATAATTTTGGTATTCAACTGTCAGTTAATGCGTCGGGGTGGTATTGTTGTGTTTAGTGCGGTCATTTATTTGAGAAATTAGTGAATATTTTTGAATATTTTTATACAAGCACCGTTTTATAACATAACCGCTTTATAACAGTTCAGAAAAAAAATCTGATACTACCCATGATACGGGTTAATCGTCTAGTATTTTAAGAATACAATATAATTTTTAGGTTTGTTGTCATTCGATAATTTCATTTGAACCACTAAGAGGATTATCTTAGGGGTCAAATGTAAAAAAACAAAACAAGAACGTTACTTTTTGACCATCAAAAGTGAACGCCTCGGATAAATGATTCGTTTTCTATACAGCTAATAAAAAAGGACGATTTATATAACGCTACATAGAGAGCCAACTTTTTATGCCCTTTGAATTTATGAAATTTAATTAATTTCGGGTACTGACATAGACAAGAAAAATATACAATAGTTTAAATGAAAAAGGGTTATAAAGTGGTAAGTTAAGTATGATGATAGGAAGGAAGCGCTTGCAGTCATTGTATATTGTATATTATTTTCGCGTGAATACAGTGGCGTAAAAATGTACCCTGAACGAGTGGACATGTACGTGCTAAATAATTGGTTGTAAGAATTGTTATCTAGTTATAAGCAGTATGTGGATGTACACTATTTCTAAGAAATTAAATATTAAGTTTATTAAAAATAAATTATATGTAGCAAATCAAAATTTAGTTAGTTCATAGTTATAATATGTAAATTAAATTAGTTCTTATGATATAAATTTGTACTAGGCGTATCCAG